>SJYX01003512.1:85615-112532 GCA_006410675.1 Oreotragus oreotragus
AAGGATATTAATTAAGGCTGACTAGTAAGTTCACCTTTGTTTATACCTAACATTTTTTTTTATGTATTTATTTTTTAATTGAAGGATAATTGCTTTACAATATTTTGTTGGTTTCTACCAAACATCAGCATGAATTAGCCATAGGTCTATATATATCCCCTCCCTCTTGAACCTCCCTCCTACCCTTCTAGGTTGTTACAGAGCCCTGGTTTGAGTTCCCTGAGTCATATAGCAAATTCCCATTGGCTATCTATTTTACACACGGTAATGTAAGTTTCCATGTTACTCTCTCCATACATCCCACACTCACCTTCCTCTCCGACTCCATGTCCATAAGTCTGCTTTTCTATGTCTGTGTCTCTATTGCTACCCTACAGATAATTGCATCAGTACCATCTTTCTAGATTTCATATATATGCATTAGTATACAATGTTTGTTTTTCTTTTTCTGACTTATTTCACTCTATATAATAGGCTCTAGGTTCATATACCTCATTAGAACTGACTCAAATATGTCGCTTTGTACAGCTGAGTAATATTCCATTGTGTATAGGTACCACAACCCCTTTATCCATTCATCTGCCAGTAGACATCTAGGTTGCTTCCATGGTCTAGCTAGTATAAATAGTGCTGCAGTGAACAATGGGGTACAGATATTATCATTAACTTCCAGATTACTTACATTTATGTTTGCTTGCAAAATACTTAAGAGAAGTCTCAGTTATACTAAGAGTAGCAATGAATGATAGAATTTGCTCTAGAAATGACACTGTTTCAGTTGTCATGAGCTTATTTATTTTATAAACATCAAGGCTTGAATCTTTTAGAAGCTAATAGTTACATTCAATGCATACACGTATAAATGTAAAACAAAATGTGGCTTAAAAAATGCTTTTACACAAAATATGTCTGTAGAACAAGATATGGAAAGGAAATCATTGGACTTGGATTGTGAAGATATATATTCTACGATTAGATGATGTGAGAAGAGTCAGTCAGTCATGTCCGACTATTTGCAACCCCATGTTAGCCTGCCAGGCTCCTCTGTTCTTGGAATTCTTCATGCAAGAATACTCCTTTCTCCAGAGGATCTTCCCAAACTAGGGATTGAACCTGGATCTCCCACATTGCAGGCAGATTCTTTGCCATCGGAGCCACCAAGGAATATGCTAGATATTTATTTTCATGACCTTCGATAATATGTTTAACCTTGAGGAGACTTAGTGTTCTGAGCTTTGACTGGAATCAGAAGATGGAACTAATATCATTGCCTAATATTTCACAAATCATAAAGTGCAGTCCTCATAGATTCTGTTCTCAGTTACACATTTCAGTTTGAGTGCCCTCATCCTGTTGAAATTTAATAACAGTTCAGACAGAATGCTGCCTTAAGAGAGATAATAATCANAGCTTTGACTGGAATCAGAAGATGGAACTAATATCATTGCCTAATATTTCACAAATCATAAAGTGCAGTCCTCATAGATTCTGTTCTCAGTTACACATTTCAGTTTGAGTGCCCTCATCCTGTTGAAATTTAATAACAGTTCAGACAGAATGCTGCCTTAAGAGAGATAATAATCAAAAGAAAAGAGAAAGCCTGCATGTACAAATCCAGGCAGAGGTATTATAAGAAACTCTTAAAAAGGTGGAGGGTGCAAAACATATTTCCAATGTTCTAGTGATCTCTCATGTTGAAAGATGTGTTAGATACCTTAAACAGCTATCACGTCTAAAGCAAAGCTGCTCCAGAGCTAAGCATATTCTTCATATGTGGCAATCCCAGCCATCTTGTTTAGCTTTTCTGTGTTTTTGCACTTAGTGACCAGAAAATAGCCTCCAATTTCACTGCATTTGAATGTGTGTGTTTTTTTTTCTTTCTTCCTTTTCTAACTTATGCACAGGATCTACTACTTTCCCAAGAAGTATCTTCAACACTTTCCATGATAGACAAAATGAAAAGATTCAAGAGATTTAGTGAATTTAGAACTATGGAGTGTTATGTAGGTTCTGAATATCATCTGAAGGCCCAGACAGGGAATGTAGTAGAAGATATCTCAGGACATGTTGTGAAGATGAAGGTATCAGATTGTTTTAACTGGGGTCTTTCACGATGTGAACTCTACTGATATTTCAATAAGCAAATTTACAGTATTATCTGGGTAAAGGCTTATGTATAGAATATTGTTAAATACTGAAAGAGGCACTGCTAAGTGTTAAACTGTCATTATCTCTTAAACTCACAGAAATACTTATTCTGCAGACTTTCCTGTAGTTTAGAGAATCTATATAATGAGATTGGGCAAAAGAATGGGAACAGAGGTACCTGGGTCACTTACAGATCCTGCTTACCCTGTGCTCTGTCCCTTGAAGTCTTTGAACTAGAAGCAAAGGACTCCTGTGACAGAGCCACATAACAGAAGGACCTTGCCTCCCTGAGAAATTACCTGAAAGATCCGACCCACCTATTTTCACTGTGATATTAGTGAGAAATTTATGCAATGACACATTTCCTCTACACTTTAAAATAAGCAAAGTAAAGAGAAACTAAACTATTAAAATACCTGTGAAATATGGCTAACAAAATTTAGACCATTTGAAGGAAACCCAAATTGCATTCCTGTACTAATAATGTGACACAGTTGGTAAAGAATCCACCTGCCAATGCAGAAGATGCAAGAGACATGGGTTCTATCTCTGGATCAGAAAGATCCCCATGAGAAGGAAAAGACAACCCACTCTGGTATTCCTGTCTGGAGAATCCCATGGAAGAAGAGCCTGGCAGGCTACAGTCCTTGGGTTTGCAAAGAGTTGGACATAACTGAGCACACACACTCCCACACTAATAATGAAGCAATCTCTATATAATGATGCTCCACAACTTCAGGTAGAGAAATATATTTTTGTACCATTTTTATTTTCATTTTTTAAATATAATAATCCCAGCCCCTCCTGTACCTTTTATGTTTTCAACTCCACTTTTTATTCCCCCTAGGGTCCTTCAAATACTTTCCTCTTCACTGTCACATCAACATCTGTTCCCAGAAGAGTGTTCTGTAAATTTTATTTAGATATGAGATGTATTCTGCTTTAAATTTAGTGATAAAGAAAAAAATAGCTATATGTCCTTGCCAATTAACATAAAATAATGTTCTTGTAAAATATATTTTTGGTTTCCATCATAAAGGGTGGAGATATATTACTCCCACCAGTATTCTTGCCTGGAGAATCCTGAGGACAGAAGAGCCTGGTGGGCTGCTGTCCACAGGGTCACACAGAGTTGGACACGACTGAAGCGACTTAGCGTGCATGCATATAATAAGTGAGTATTATACACTTGGTAGCAGAGAAGACAATGGCACCCCACTCCAGTACTCCTGCCTGGAAAATCCCAGGGATGGAGAAGCCTTGTGGGCTGCAGTCCATGGGGTCGCTAAGAGTGGGACATGACTGAGCGACTTCACTTTCACTTTTCTCTTTCATGCATTGGAGAATGAAATGGCAACCCACTCCAGTGTTCTTGCCTGGAGAATCCCAGGGATGGGGGAGCCCTGTCTCTTATACACATCTGGTGCAAAACATATTTCCAATGTTCTAGTGATCTCTCATGTTGAAAGATGTGTTAGATACCTTAAACAGCTATCTCGTCTAAAGCAAAGCTGCTCCAGAGCTAAGCATATTCTTCATATGTGGCAATCCCAGCCATCTTGTTTAGCTTTTCTGTGTTTTTGCACTTAGTGACCAGAAAATAGCCTCCAATTTCACTGCATTTGAATGTGTGTGTTTTTTTTTCTTTCTTCCTTTTCTAACTTAGCAGCAGCAGCAGCAGCAGCATACACTTAGTAGAATTGTCATGCAGTTATTTGCTACTTGGCACTGGTCAAATTTCAGTGCATCACAAATGACAAAATGCCACCTATTTTCCAATTCCTTTTGTAATTTTCTAATGTCAAATATTTAATATGGACCCTTTTTTGGTAATGTTTATACTTTGTCAGCAGGGGAAGAAAGCCTTATGAATTTCATACTATTCAATATAGATAACTATCAAATGTATCATTTTGGCCTCAAAGGACAACTCATTTGACAACTCAGTTGTCAAAGTACAACTGATATGAGAAAGGAAAAATTTGCACACCCATAATAAGGTCTAAACAATCTTAGGTTCAGCTTGTGTGTGATAAACAGTTGCTACATAACAGAATGAATGAAGGTACAATTCTAGCAATCATTTACAAGGGTAGCCCATCCAGTCCCTCTTGCCCCTGCTACTTCTTGTCAGCAATTTTTCCACAGTGCAGCTAAATATGTATGTCTTCCCATGTTTATAACCTGAAAATATCCTTCAAGTATTCTCAAAGTAGAGATGGAAATCCTTACACGATACAAAACCCCAGCATAATCGGCTTGCTATTGATTTCTCAGCATCCTCTCTAAGCCTCTCTCCATACAGCAACCACATAAGCATTTTCATCATCAACAACCATTTTGGGGCTTTCTTGGTACTCAAATGGTAAAGAATCTGCCTGCAATGCAGGAGACCCAGGTTTGTTTCCTGGATTGGGACGATTTCCTGGAGAAGGGAATGGCAAACCACTCCATTCTTATCTGAAGAATTCCATGGACAGAGGAGCCTGGTGGGCTACAGTCCATGGGTCCTCGGATCTCAAAGAGTCTCCCAAGACAGAACAACCAACACTTTCACTTTCACTTTCATTAATAAAAGTCTTTTTTCATTTTTTGTCTTCTTTTTAAAAAACTATTTTCCTTTACCTCTGGCCATTCAGATTCACTGATTTTTAATGCCATCAATGTAGAAATTAATTTCTTAGATAATCTGGAATCTCCTTCTGATTTTAGAATATGACATGGTCCCCACCCATAACTTTATTCTTTCTCATACTCATCATATTTATGTTTCATTATCTTTCTTATTCACTCATTATGTTTTTTTTAACATTTATTGTTCATTCGTATGTTAACTGCATCTGTGTGTATGTGTGTGTACACCAGAGACAGAGAGAGAGGGAAAGAGTGCAAGAGGACTATAAGAATTAAATGAACTTTGGGGCAAGAGAAAGAGTCAAAACTTGAGACAGCTGTGTCTCAGTACACAATAACAAAAATAGCTATATTTACCTAAGAATTAATTTATTACTAATTTATAAATGCTATGAATCAAATATCAATATGTTTCTCTGTGCAAGTAAAAAATACAAAATCAAAATTTTGCCTATATTAGTAAAAAGATTTTGAAAAGGAAATCTTTCATCAATTTTTATAATTATTAACATTAACATATGTAAAAATATTATACTACTATTTATTTATACAGTGTTTTTGCCTTATTTTATTGTTTAAATGTCATGTACACCCATGGCAGATTCATGTCAATGTATGCCAAATCCAATACAGTATTGTAAAGTAAAATAAAGTTAAAAATATATATATTAAAAAAAATTTTCATTTTTGTTTCTGAAAGGATATGTAAGGCATCACATATAAGAAAAGGAGGAAAGATAAAGAGAAGGTAAAACATTATTATTTTCTTTTTCCTCTGTTTTTCAACCACAGTTACAAAGCTCCTGAAGTCTTTTGAAAATAAAAAAGAGAAGGGTAATAACAATATATTCAGAAGTAAAACATTCAGTAAAAATATGTCTCAATTTTCTATCTGAAAGAAATAGTCGATAAATCTGAAAATATATTATCAAACTCACTTTGAATATAATTAATTTCATTTTATATACCCTTATGAATAGCATAAAACAAGTTAAAAAAATTCAAGTCATTTTATATGAAATATATGCATCAAGTGGATTTATAGGTTATTTGATTTTTTTCAATATCATCACTGCCTGAATGACACACATTTCATGTCTAGAAAATAAAAGATTAACTGTTATTTGAGAAAATTGAAGATTCAAAAATGATTGATACAATATTTAGGATCTTACATGTTCAATTAAATTACTCTATTATTTTGCATAGTTTACTCAATACATAGTTTTCTTGGGTATCTAAAAGAGGTTTCGCAGCACCCAGGGGATGTTTTTGTGTATTAGTCAGTCAATTGTGTCCGACTTTTTTCTACTCCTTGGACTGTAGTTCAACATGCTCCTCTGTCCGTGGGATTCTGCAGGCAAGAATACTGGAGTGGGTTGCCATTTCCTTCTCCAAGGGCTCTTCCCAACCCAGGGATTGAGCCCGGGTCTCCTGTATTTCAGGCAGATTCTTTACCAGGTAAGGATCTTATGCCACCGGGGAAGGGGATGTTTTTATTAAACCTGAAAACACTTATCTTGTGTTTACTGAAACGTTAATATTCATCGCAACTCTGGCAGCTCAAACTTTTGCCATTTTGTTAAAGGTAAGTGACAAGAAATGATTTAAATTTATAAGAAATATAACTTAGGCAGTAAAATGCTTTGTTTAGGTGGAGTGGATTTAATAATGTAGAAGTAAGAAACAGCTGAATTCCCGCTATTAGTAATTGGTTATTCACAGACCAAATAACATGGATTTAATTTAACCTACAGATAACTCATTGTTTTCATGTTTATATATGAAATTTTGTCAATGAAAACTGTTCCTATAAGATAAGATGAAATGCACTTCAGTTGATTTGAACTGAAGCCTACATGATCATTTATATTTACTCATCTAGTTATACTTAGCAATTTTTAGCAATTTTAATATAGATGTATTATTCTGGTAAAATAAGTTATGAACAGAACTTTCTCTTTTTAGAGTTCATTTGGAGTACTGCTTTCAGTGATTTTTTAAATAGGCATGTTAAGTAAATCCCTTGGATTGAATTTAGCAGTGATATATTTCCCTAAATAAATGACTGTATACCTAATACCAAATCTATCTTCATTTTCTGCCAATTAAATCCAGTGATCTTGATAATTCCCATAGCTTTAAGTATCATGCTTTTTTACATTTGTAAAGTATTTAATTTGTTAATATTAAATAATTTGTTAATATTGCCTTGCAATATTATAATGTAAAAAACTCTAGTTCAATGTCTGAATGATTTTAAACTTATTCTAAACTTATGCTTTTTTACATTTGTAAAGTATTTAATTTGTTAATATTAAATAATTTGTTAATATTGCCTTGCAATATTATAATGTAAAAAACTCTAGTTCAATGTCTGAATGATTTTAAACTTATTCTAATTCATATTTTCCCACATTAAAATAGTGTGATTTTTGCATGAGGATTTCTTATCTTTTGTCAAGGATATTCTAAATCTTGCTCCCATGGTTAAGATAAGTGAAAGTGATTCTTTTCAAGATTGAAGGGAGTGGTTATGTGAATAAGAGGTTAATATTTAAAAGCAGAGAAAACACTATAAATCCTTAGGTTACTAGAATAATGAATAATCATATTTTCTTATCCTTTTAATAGCCACTTATGATCACAGTTACTGAGAGATCTAGAGCTAAGAATGAGTATTGTATAGAGGGAAAATTTTAACAATAAGTAAGTGGGGCAAGCCTGGAAATGATGTGGAAGACAGAGACTGTCTTAGGATTAAAGATATTAGGTTGAGTTTATATTTGATGGAAATGTTCAGAAGAAAAAAGTTCAGGCAAAAAAAAAAAAAAGAAAAGAAAGAAAGAAGAATGAGACAAGGGTAACTATATATTGTTTATATATAGTTACTATCACAGAGAATGTGGTAGGCTGGAAGAGAGTACCTGTAACAGGGATCAATTTAGGGCATTTGTTCAGCAGTATGTGAACCAAAAGCTTTCAGCAGCAGCAGCATGTGAACCAAAAGCTTTCAGATTTACAAGCTGGGTTTCAAACAGGCAGAGGAAACAGAGGTAAAATTGCCAATGTTCACTGGATCATAGAGCAAGCAAGGGAGTTCCAGAAAAACGTATTTCTGCCTCATTGACTATGCAAAAACCTTTGACTATGTTGGTTACAACAAATTTTGGAAAATTCTTAAAAAGATGGAATTACTAGGCCATTTTACCTGTCTCCTAAGTAACCTGTATGCAGATCAAGAAACAACAGTTAGGATCGGACATGGAACAACAGACTGGGAAATTTGTACTCCTTTCAAAATTGGGAAAGGACTACAAGGCTGTATATTGTCACTTTGCTTACTAATTTATACTCAGAGTACATCATGCAGTGTCGAGCTGGATGAATCACAGGCTGGAATCCAGATTGCCAGGAGAAATATCAGCAACTTCAGATATGCAGATGACACCACTTTAAAGGCAAGAAGTGAAGAGGAACCAAAGAGCTTCTTGATGAGGGTAAAAGAGGAATGTGAAACGTTGGATAAAACTCAGCATTCATAAAAACTAAAAAAAAAAAAATAAAAAAATAAAATAAATAAAGCTTATCTTAGGTTAAAAAACAAACAAACAAACAAACAACTAAGATCATGGTATCTAGTTCCATCGGTTCATGGCAAAGAGAAGGGGGGAAAAGTGGAAACAGTGACGAGCTTTATTTTTTTGGGCTCCAAAATCACTGTGGACAATAACTGCAGCCCTGAAATTGAAAGATGCTTGCTACCATGGACTGAATAGTTCATGGAGTCCCAAAGAGTCGGACACGACTTTCACTTTCACTGCTCCCTGGAAGGAAAGCTACGACAAACCCAGACAGCATATTGAAAAACAAAAACATCACTTTGCCAACAAAGATCCAGAGAGTCAAAGCTATGGTTTTTTCAGTAGTCACGTACAAATGTGATAGAATGGATACTTTCTAATTGTGGTGCTGGAGAAGACTCTTGAGAGTCCCTTGAAAGTATACGCGCGCGCACGTGTGTGTGTGTGTGTTTGTGTGTGTGTGCGCGCGTGAGTCGCTCAGTCGTGTCCGACTCTTTACAATCCCATGGACTGTAACCTGCCAGGCTCCTCTATCTGTGGGATTATCTTTCCGTGGGATTCTCCAGGCAAGGATACTGGACTGGATTGCTATTCCCTCCTCCAGGGTGACAGTATGTGTAACAAGGATTAATGTAAGAAATTTTTTCTCCCTGTCTCTGTCTCTCCCTTTCTCTCTCACTCCCTTCCCCATCTTCCCCACTCCTCTCCTTTCTTTCTCTTTTGGCCATCAGCTGTTTTCTATCTGATCTAGCAAATTTAATCCAAGGATAAGGAAAGAAGATAGTAAGTCAGATTGGAGAGCTAAGACCTGATAATTGAAGCAGTTGAATCAGATATAGAATCAAGTATATTTGCATGAACACAGTGCATACAGGATAATGAGGTGCTTGCTCAGAGTAGGGAAAATGAAATAAAGACCTAAAAAAGTCCTTGAAGTTCAAACACAAAAGCGTAGGCAATCATTTCATTTTGCTGGAGTAATTAGAAATTTTATTTCCCCTTTTACTAGTATCTCATCTTCATGAGTATGGCTTTTGGAAAAATAAATGTGGATTCCTTATTATTGGCTGGGAAGTACATAGGACTTTTGAACTGATTCTGTTAATAACGCTACAATGATTATCTTGCTGTCACAGCACCTGTATTCTGGTCTTTCTTTTCTCAGGTAACAGAGACAGCTTTTACTGAAAATAAAGTTGTTAGTTTTATATTATAAACCTTTTATTTTGCATAAATATAACCCGGAAAGCATGGTGAGCTTCTTATATGTTATTATTCATGTCTGTGTTTCTAGTGATTAAAGTTTGTGATTGTAACACAAGAATGTTTCAAAAAATAGTAGAAACCCAAGATAGGCTTATCCCTTTTCAAAGCACATACAATTTATTACACTTTCAATGCAGGGCACTTTTGAGAATGAAAGTATACTACTCTTGGTCTTACTAAAACAACTGGTATCATTTGAGGATCACTTTAATAAAATGGCGTCCATCTTTAAAGTAAGTAAAAGGCATTATTACTCTCCCAAATTTGTGACATTATCTGAACAAATTTGATCTAGAGGCTTTCACTTAGGATTGCCAGATAAAATACAAAAAGCCTAATTAGATTTGAGCTTCAATATAGCAAATACATTTTATATGAGTATGCCCTAAATATTACATGAATATGTTTCTACTAAAACAAAAAATACTTGTTGAATATCTGAAACTCAAATTTAACTGAGTGCCTTGTATTTTTATTTGCTTAACCTGGCAACTTTATTACAATAAATCTCTAGAAAATAGTCTGGGTAGATCTAGTTTGCATTCGGATGGAATGGGAACAGGAGTATTCAATGGCATTTTGTCTGCCTTTCTTTAACGGTTTATATCATTAACATTTATAAAGTACCTCATGGAAAAGAAAAATTGAAAACTCGTAACATTGAAATTTTCCTCACTGAAAATTCAATTCTACCATAAAAACTTCGATTGTTTTATTATGTATTTTCTGAATTAGTGCATTTTCATTAACGCAAAACATATTAGGTTTTATTATGACTAAAAAGTTGGCAAAGTTAGTGAATATTTACAAGCATTTTTATATGCATATTATAAAATATCCCCCTGCAAGGAAATGGGTCTAAAGTTCCTACACACTGGTATGTTTTAATTATCTGAATTATTATATTTCTTAATTGCACAGCATAAATCAAGCAGTGTCAATAGCATGTTAACTAATTTTTTTATAATAAAGCTCTGGAGTGGCCATGCCCACGTAGTTTCATTAGGGTTACCATACTGATCAAAGTAATACAAATTCTCTTATGAGAATAGAAGAATTGATTTTAAAAACTTTGAAGAACATAGATATTTAATATTAAAAAATAAAGAATAAAATCATAGGATTTTATGTGATATATTTCATCCTGTCCATGGGGTCACAAAAAGTCAGACACAACTGAATGATTAACACTTTAACGTTGCTTTATGGTATTTCTTTTTTTTTTTTTCTTTTTTTTTTGTATTTATTTATTTTTTTACATGAACTCCCAGACATGAACCCCCTCCCACCTCCCACCCCACATTGAAATATAATGTGTACATAAAATTGTGAATAAAATAAAACATTTCACCAAAGATATCATGTGAATAGCTCAAATAAAAAGGGAATCAAGAAAAGCTATGGCAGATGTAGAGAGTGTATTAAAAAGCAGAGACATCATTTTGCTGACAAAGTTTCATATAGTCAAAGCTATGCTTTGCCAGGAGTCATGTACAGGTGTGGGAGCTGGACCTTTAAGAAGGATGAGCACCAAAGAATTGATGATTTTGAACTGTGGTGTTAGAGAAAACTCTTGAGAGCCTTGTCAACAGCAAGGAGATCGAACCAGTCAATCCTAAAGGAAATCAACCCTGAGTATTCACTGGAAGGACTGATGCTAAAGCTGAAGCTCTGGTACTTTGGCCACTTGATGCCAAGAGCTCAGTCATTGGAAAAGACCCTGATGCTGGGAAAGATTGTGAGCAAGAGGAGAAGGAGGCAACAGAGGATGAGATGGTTGGATGGCATCAATGACTCAATTGATACAAGTTGAGCAAATTCAGGGAGATAGTGAAGGACAGGAAAGCCTGGCATGCTGCAGTTCATGGGATTGCAGAGAGTCAGACTCAATTTAGATAAACAACAAGAACAAACTATAGCTTGAATAGTTCATAAAATCACAAGGTTGACAAATAAAACCATGAAAATGCATACAGCAAAGAATATTGCTTCCACTGCTGCTTACTCATGCTACCTCTCTGTAAGTTTAGCACATTTATGTTTTTCACAAGTGTTTTAATGTAAATATATGAACACACATACTCTCTCCTTTCATATATTGAAAGCAGGTTTTTTTTTTGTTACACCTCTTAATTTTTTAACTTAATATATCTTGGAGAGTTTGAGAGGAGGAAATCACTCTTTCTAAAATTAGTTGGCAATATTTTCTTCTCCCAAGTTCAGACCACTCACTCAGTCATGTCTGACTCTTTACAACACCATGGAATGCAGCATGCCAGGCTTCCCTGTCTATCACCAACTCCCAGAGCATGCTCAAACTCATGTCCTTTGAGTTGGTGATGCTATCCAAACATCTCATCCTCTGTCATCCCCTTCTTTTCCCACCTTCAATCTTTTCCAGAATCAGAGTCTTTGCCAATGAGTCAGTTCTTCATATTAGGTGGCCAGAGTATTGGAGTTTTAGCTTTAGTGTCTGTCCTTCCAATGAATATTCAGACTTATTTCCTTCAGGCTCAACTGACTTGATCTCCTTGCTGTCCAAGGGACTCTCAGGAGTCTTCTCCAACACCACAGTTCAAAACCATCAATTCTTTGGCACTCAGCTTTCTTTATAGTCCAACTCTCACATCTATACATGACTACTGGAAAAACTGTAGCCTTGCCTAAATGGACCTTTGTTGGCAAAGCAGTGTCTCTGCTTTTAATATGCTGTTTAGGTTGGTCATAGCTTTTCTTCCAAGGAGCAAGTGTCTTTTCATTCCATGGCCAGAGCACTCACCATCTGCAGTGATTTTTGAGCCCAAGAAAGTAAACTCTCTCACTGTTTCTATTGCTTCCCCATCTATTTGCCATGACGTGATGGGGCTGCATGCCATGATCTTAGTTTTTTGAATGTTGAGTTTTAAGCCAGCTTTTTCACTCTCCTCTTTTACTTTCATCACGTGGCTCGTTAGTTCTTCACTTTCTGCCATAAGGGTGGTGTCATCTGCACATCTGAGGTTATTGATATTTCTCCCAGAAATCTTGATTCTAGCTTGTGCTTCATCCAGTCCAGCATTTGGCATAATGTGTTCTGCATATAAGTTAAATANTGGGAGGTGGGAGGGGGGTTCATGTTTGGGAGTTCGTGTAAAAAAATAAATAAATACAAAAAAAATAAAAAAAATAAACTATCCTTTGAGTCAAATAAAAAAAAAAAGTCTGAGTCTGTTTCTGTTTTGTAAGTAAATTCATTTGTATTTTATATATATATATCATATTCCACAAATAAGTGATATCTAATAATGTTTATTTTTTGTCTGATTATGGTACACTTTTAAATGACTATATGTATATTTTCTGACATCACTGACACAATGGACATGAGTTTGAGCAAATTCTGGGTGATAGTGAAGGACAGGGAAGCCTGGCGTGCTGTAGTTCATGGAGCTGCAAAAATTCGAAAACAACTTAGTCACTGAAGAACAAAAATACCTTATAATTGAAATATATTCTCTCATCTCAAATTTTTAGGGCTCGTGAATTTTAGCTATCACCTATTATTTTTTATTATTATTACTTATAACCTTAAGGTAACAGCCTACATTTTTACTATCAGCACCATGATTTCTTTAGAACAACATGTTTATAACAGAGATGCATCTATTGAATCTCTATATCTAGTGCATGTTTATGAAAAAGAGAGGGTCTCTTTTGTTGTTTTTATTGTTGGTATTGTTACTGTGTATTTGCTACTTTTCTGAATAATGTTCATAGCACTTAGAGATTTACCCTGTAAACACCACCATTAAAAAGTAAGGTTAGTTACAAAGATCAATATATTGTTATTAGAAACTGCTCTTGACAAATTATTCTGGACAAGGCTTTATATTCATATTAACTGACAATAATAGACCTCCACTATTCCATAAGATAATTCTATACACTGTCAGGTCCACTTAGGACTCCTTCCATAATCTTTAGAAAATAAATAAATAAATGGATTCTAAACACACGGACAAACTTGATCACTATACCCACCATAGCCCCACAACAAACACTATGATCTTTTCATCTTCAAGGACCGGGATTTCATTTTGTTTTTTTAGATGAAACTGATTATCCCTTATGATAGTGAAAATTCTACCAGAGTTAAAATCCTTGGCAAAGAACCTGGCCTTATTTAAACTAATACAGGCTTAAAGGTGACATAGATTGACAACCTTCCATATTTTAAATTCTATGCAAAGCTCCATTTTCTCATAGGACATTTATACAATATTTTTAAACTTATTTTAATGCAATAATTCTGAATTATTTTTAAATGGTGAAATTATATTGTCTCTGGTGAGAAAAGTCATGTAAAAATGATTTGTTAGTATGGGATAACTAATTTCACAGAAGCCCATGTTATATGAAAGCAAAAATTTATAATGCATTTTGAATCCTGCAGAGATAAGGTTTAAGTCCTTCATGAAAGTACACTAGTATACTGCATTCCGATCAGTTCAGTTCAGTTCAGTCACTCAGTCATGTCCGACTCTTTGTGACCTCATGAATTGCAGCACGACCAGGCCTCCCTGTCCATCACCAACTCCCAGAGTTCACATAAACTCATGTCCATCGAGTCAGTGATGCCATTCAGCCATATCGTCCTCTGTCATCCCTTCTCCTCCTGCCCCCAATCCCTCCCAGCATCAGAGTCTTTTCCAATGAGTCAACTCTTTGCATGAAGTGGCCAAAGTACTGGAGTTTCAGCTTTAGCATCATTCCTTCCAAAGAACACCCAAGACTGATCTCCTTCAGAATGAACTGGTTGGATCTCCATGCAGTCCAAGGGACTCTCAATAGTCTTCTCCAACACCACAGTTCAAAAGCATCAATTCTTTGGCACTCAGCTTTCTTCACAGTCCAAGTCTCATATCCATACATGACTATAGATATTTGTTGACAAAGTAATGTCTCTGCTTTTTAATATGCTATCTAGGTTGGTCATAACTTTCTTTCCAAGGAGTAAGTGTCTTTTAATTTCTGTATTATGTCCTTCATTTATCAAAATATTTCTTGAGCTAATCAGTTGATCAAAGATCTGTGGAACAGTGGCTAGTTTAAAAAACTGAGCTATTTAACAACATTCTGTGGTTTCTGGGTGACATTTAATACATATCTGACAAGATACATTTCTTTCTTCAATTATATCCCCAAATAAAAATAAGATAGAGCTCTCTTCAGCTCATGCACCCTATTATTACATGCCCTTAAGATATGAATGTGCTAAGTGTGTGTAAACCTGTTTAAAATGAAATTGAAAGTCATTTACATATCTTATGTATAAAGTACTGAAATGCCTGTCTCCCAGTTTCTCATTGAGGTTTTGAGTGGCTGACAAATGATGTAGCTACTATTTTGTTAATTGTAATTTTCGTAATGTATTTCTTAAAGTAAAAGCTTTTTAGCTTAAACAGTAATGTGTAACATTTATTCTACTCAACCCTTAAGAAAGCATTATCAAAATTATGTTTCTTTACCATATTTTCTGGGAGGATTTATATGAATGTATCTTTATTAATATATGATATATATAATATGAATCATCTGCTCTAATATGTTTCTAATGTCACTGAAATAGGCAAATTCTACTAAAGTTGTATTTGTGGATTTTTTTTAATTCTTATTCAGCAATCATTTTCATTACGTACTATGAATCTATATGTTTCTTAACACAAGATAAGATCTAAACACTGATATGAGGATAGTAAACATGAAGCTTACTTGTGATAAAACTTAACTTTATTATAAGATTATATTAACCTTTTATATGATAAATTCACTATAATAAACTGATAAAGGCAGCATAACATTATTCACTAATTTTATCACACCATATCTTGACATTATTGTTCTGTAAATATGAACATTCAAGAACACTCAGTTCAGTACAGCCTTTACTACCTACTGGTTGTATGACACTAAGCAACCTTTCAAATTCCTTTCACATCAATATCAATTGAAAAATGTGGACTGATAATATCTTCTATATTGTAATAATAGTGCATCAAGTAAGATTACATATGTTTGTATGAAAATTACATATTATATGTAAATTTACTTAATAAAGACTGGTTGAAAATTTAAGTATCGGTCACTCAGTTGTTCCAACTCTTTGGGGTCCCATGGACTATAGCCTGCCAAGCTCCACTGTCTAAGGAATTTTCCAGACAAGAATATTGGAGTTGGTTACCATTCCCTTCTCCAGGGATCTTCCCAACGCAGTGATTGAATCTGACTTTCTTGCATTTCAGTCAGATTCTTCACTGTCTGAGCTTACAGGAAAGACTAGTTGGTATGTGAAAACAACATAGGTTTGTTTTTTGGTCTGTCAGTTTACTATGCATTCCTGCATGTAACACTTAGTTATTGGCTTCTTACCATGCATCAGCTGGTCTGCTAGGCAGCAGGGATTAAAGAGTCCACAAGTAAGTCATAGCCCAGCCCACTGGAAAAGGTAAAAATGAAGGCATCAGAGGTGGAATACATAAGAATAGGGGTCCGAGTTGATTTCATAGTTTAAGATGTTAAAAACACTCAGTTTATGTATCTCATGACAAATAATTTAATATATATAAATATATCCTACCTGGGATTTCAAAGTAATTCAAACAAAATCTGCTGAGAACATGAAACAACAAGGATGTAGCCCTACTCTCCCCATTACAGCTACCTTACTCCATAATTTTAAATTTCATTGCTTATTAGATACTTGAATTAGAAATATGAGTCTTTGTAAACGAATTGAGGTAAATCTTTATGGTTGCTAAAATATATTGATTTTAAACCACACTTAAGCAATTAAATAGGAGTTGCAGACATTAGATTTTAGCAGGTGGAAAAAGCTTATTTACTCTATATGGCTTTGGGAAAACAGTTTAATTTACTACAAACCATATGCATTAAATTGTCTTGAAAAAATAAGCTTCCAGCAAGAGTGTTAGTAATTAATACTTGAACATATAATATTTTATTTCAATAAATATCATTCAAACTGGTGAACTTTGATCAAGTTGTGTATTCTCTGATTGCTTCACTTTTCTTAATATTTCTGTACTGTTGAAAGGGCCAATATAATTTTTAAAACTGTTTTATAAAATCTAACTTCTAGAAACAAAATAGCCATTATAATTATCTGATGAATTGTGAAGCTTTTATCAGGTAAACTATAATATAGCATATTATTATGATATAGTAAAAGCTAATATGGTATATGGAATATTCGAGTTCAATCAATATCTTGTTTGTTCAATCAATATCTTCAATATCTATTTCATGTCTTTCCCCCCTATGTTTTGATTATATAACATTTAAGCCAAAATTATCTTATTCAACATATTATTTATATTTTTTTCTTATATAAACCTATGAGTCACTCTGATGAGATCTTTTTTCCTGTACTTATCTAAATCAATATTATCTTTCTTACTGTGATCTGTGCTAATGCTTAGTTTCTTCCTAAAAGTTGTTTAAATTCTTATTTTTCACCCCAATTACATTTCTGAGCAATATTGTCTCAGACTTATTAAGATCTAATTTTTTGATTTTGCTTGTATTCAGTGAAAAAATATCATGGGCATTTGTTTGTTTTTCCCCAGCCATTATGAAACAAAGAAGCCTACTAGAAAATATCCAGTATTGTGTCTTTTGGCTATTCTTGACAAGAATTGCTTTTTATCTACTGTGTTAGTTTTGATTTCTGTTCATGTCTCTTGTCTTCATTATGCCTTTGTTTGTGAAAGCAAGTCCAAAAGCATTACAATAAATTTTTTTTTTCACTTTTTCTGGGAGACAAACAAGACATTTCAAGGAAATAAAATGTTACCCAACTGCTCTAAAGTCTTCACATATGCTAAATAATTATAAGACTCTTTATCATGGCTTTCTGATGCAAACTTTCACCTATCCCTTTGTCCTTCTATGTCTCTGCATATATGTTTGACCCAAGCCGAACTGGTGGATTTGGGTACCTCACACTCAGTTTATATTTACCCGCTGTTATATGTTTTAATATGTTCCCTCCTCTCAGGATTTCCTTTCCAACCTATGTCTAGTCATCCTTTGTTCAGTTTACCCACTAATTTCACATCCTAAGGTAACTAGATTGGCAGTTAGCATATTTTATTTATGACCACTAACATTTCTAACCTTTTGGAAATGCAATTTTGTATTAAGTGAATAAAGGCAGAAATGCTTCTATTTGGCAGTAATGAATAAACATTTGTTAACACATGGGCTTCCGAGGTGTCACTGGTGAAGAATCTGCCCGCCAATGCAGGAGATGGACCTTTGATCCCTGGATCAGGAAGATCCCCTGAAGGAGGAAATGACAACACATTCCAGTATTCTTGCCTAGGAAATCTTGTGGATAGAGGAGCCTGGTGGGTTACAGTCCAAGGGGTTGCAAATTTGAACACAACTGAGCAACTAATCACTGAGTACGGATCATCTGAAACATTTTGATGAATAGTGCATTGGACTACAATTTTGGGGACATGCAATAAAAATTTCAAAACAAAACAGAAAATAATATTTAAAAAAAATTACCAATTGGCTTACAGGATGCTAACATATCTAAATAGCAAATACCAAAAACTGAATTAGATTTTATCTTCCCAAATATTTTTTTCCTAATATGAGAAAGATGGTTTCTCTTTTCATTTCAGATAATGCCAATATAAAAGCTGTCAGGTTAAAACAAAGCTTAAAAAAAGACAGTACAGAGGGACATCAGCAATCTTGTAGCATAAGACATCTCTCATCTTGATTAAAAAAAATTACCAATTGGCTTACAGGATGCTAACATATCTAAATAGCAAATACCAAAAACTGAATTAGATTTTATCTTCCCAAATATTTTTTTCCTAATATGAGAAAGATGGTTTCTCTTTTCATTTCAGATAATGCCAATATAAAAGCTGTCAGGTTAAAACAAAGCTTAAAAAAAGACAGTACAGAGGGACATCAGCAATCTTGTAGCATAAGACATCTCTCATCTTGTCCCCAGTTTGACAGCTAAAATTTGACATTCATCCAGGAACAAAAGTGTCTCTTTGGGTGTCATGGGATCCAGAACCATAAGCTAAGAAATCTGGGATTAAACGTATCCAGCTGTGCACAAAGTAATAAGAAGACAGAACATGATATAGGCTATGAAACTGCCAGCAATTTACCACTTACTGTTCAGGTTTCCTACCCTGGCACTGACTGCCGAGAGGTGTCTACCAGTAAGTCTCTGTTCCTATGGGCACAAACCCTGTATTCACCTGTATATCTCTCCTTGCTTTGTCTCCTCCCATCTTCAGTGGCTCCAAGAAGACATACAAGCTGTTTATATACAAGTTCAGAGAACTCTATGGATGTTAATTAGATATAAATATATGCAACAAATTGCTTTTTTCTCATAAAAAATATCAAAGCACTTTTTTTCATATTCATGCATAAAGTTTAAGCAGGTTATGTGAGCATGTGCAGCAATTTCCAATTCTAATTTGAAAGGAAGCTTAAGGTAAGCTATCCTTTTATTTAATGATTAATATAATGTCATGAGATAGACAATCCTAGTTTGAATAGTAAAATTACTTTAACCAGTGTTGCAGGTTAAACAAAAATATGTTATTTCAACTTTCCAGACTTTAGGTAAAACCAGGGCCTATGGAAAGAAAAATAAATGGATAGATAGGTAGAAAGAGGATAGCATAGGTAAAGAGGTGGAAATTAAAAGGGTATCAATCAGAAAAGAAAACAACATTACATAGTCTCAGGAAAAAATAACTAGAATAGCATTTCCTTGTATTTTTTTAATCTCCATACAATATTATGTAAGGCAATAAATTTTATTTTTTCCAGTGTTTTAACATTTGAATAAAACTATTTGTTCTGCATAAAATAATGTCTTCAATAATATATATTTTAACATGATTAATTTTTCAGTTGCTCGTACACATTTTTTAATATAAATTTATTTATTTTAGTTGGAGGTTAATTATTTTTACAATATTGTATTGGTTTTGCTATACATCAACATGAATCTGTCACAGGTATACATGTGTTCCCCATCCTGAAACCCCTCCCTCCTCCTTCCCCGTACCACACTCTGGGTCGTCTCTGTGCACCAGCCACAAGCATCCAGCATCATGCATTGAACCTGGACTGGTGATTCATTTCATGTATGACATTATACATGTTTCAATGCCATTCTCCCAAATTATCCCACCCTTGCTCTCTCCCACAGAGTCCAAAAAACTTTTCTATACATCTGTGTCTCTTTTGCTGTCTCACATACAGGGTTATCATTACTATCTTTCTAAATTCCATATGTACGTGTTAGTATAGTGTATTGGTGTTTTTCTTTCTGGCTTACTTCACTCTGTATAATCGGCTCCAGTTTCATCCACCTCATTAGAACTGAGTCAAATGTATTATTTTTAATGGCTGAGTAAAATTCCATTGTGTATATGTACCACAGCTTTCTTATCCATTCGTCTGCTGATGGACATCAAGGTTGCTTCCATGTCCTGGCAATTATAAACAGTGCTGCAATGAACATTGGGGTACACGTGTCTCTTTCACTTCTGGTTTCCTCGGTGTGTATGTCCAGCAGTGGGATTACAGGGTCATAGACAGTTCTATTTCCAGTGTTTAAGTAATCTCCACACTGTTCTCCATAGTGGCTGTACTAGTTTTCATTCCCACCAACAGTGTAAGAGGGTTCCCTTTTCTCCACACCCTCTCCAGTATTTATTGGTTATAGACTTTTGGATTGCAGCCATTTTGACTGGCATGAAATGGTACTTCATTGTGGTTTGCTTTGCATTCTCTGATAATGAGTGATGTTGAACATCTTTTCATGTGTTTGTTAGCCATCTGTATGCCTTCTTTGGAGAAATGTCTATTTAGTTCTTTGGCCCATTTTTTGATTGGGTCATTTATTTTTCTGGAATTGAGCTGCAGGAGTTGCTTATATATTCTTGAGATTAGTTGTTTGTCAGTTGCTTCATTTGCTATTATTTTCTCTCATTCTGAAGGCTGTCTTTTTACCTTTCTTATAGTTTCCTTTGTTATGCAGAATATTTTAATTTTAATCAGGTCCCATTTGTTTATTTTCACTTTTATTTCTAATATTCTGGGAGGTGTATCATAGAGGATCCTCCTGTGATGTATGTCAGAGAGTGTTTTGCCTATGTTCTCCTCTAGGAGTTTTATAGTTTCTGGTCTTTAGATCTTTAATCCGTTTTGAGTTTATTTCTGTGTCTGGTGTTAGAAAGTGTTCTAGTTTCATTCTTTATACATATATTGTTAAGAAAATATTTTGTCAAAGTCATCAGTTTATCCAAACTCCAAAACACTGTGGGCTACAGAAACAGCAAAAATAATAGCATTCATAATTTCAATATAAATGAATGAATATTTCTTTGTCATTTATTATTTAAGACAACCAATTAAAAATTAAATAAAGGCTTCAGGGGCTAAAGAGGCTATTAACCAGAAAATAGCCATAATTTCTGAAATCTTGAGAGGTTTCCTTATCACAAATACATTAGAAAATTTCACATATTATGGTAATAGAAAACATAAAAGGATAGATACAAATTATAAGTATGCATACCACTCCCCACTTTAGACAAAAATGTGGGAATGATATTTTTTGAATTATTTTCTTATCATAAAATTTCCTGATTGTTTCTATTGAGAATTTAACCTTGATTTGCATTAACATCAAAACTTGATTTCTTTATCTTTTTTTATAACTTTATTGAATTTGTTACAAAATTGCTTATGTTTTGGATTTTTGAGGCATGCATGATGTGAGTTCCCCGAACAGGAATGAATCTCTCACAACCTGCATTGGAGAGTGAAGTCTTAACCCCTGGACAGCCAGGGAAGTACCCCTTACTTCATCTATTCATCCATAATTTGTTAAAAAAAAAATAACTACTGAAAGAAGGTGTAAATAATGTGAATACAAGACCAACTTATTTGTCTCCTGAAAAATCTTTATACAGGCAAAGAAGCAACAGTTGGAACCAGGCGTGGAACAATGGACTAGTTCAAAATTGGGAAAAGGTTACAACAGGCAATATATTGTCATCCTGGTTACTTAATTTATATGCACAGTACATCATGCAAAATATCAGGCTGGATGACTTATAAGCTAGAATCAAGATTTATACGAGAAATATCAACAACCTCAGATATGCAGAGAATACCACCCTAATGACAGAATGTGAAGAGGAACTAAAAGGCCTTTTGATAACAGTGAAAGATGAGAATACAAAAGCTGACTTAAAACTCAACATTCAAAAAACTAAAATGACATCTGGCCCCATCACTTCATGGCAAATAGAAGGGTAGAATTAGAAACCATGACTTCTTGAGTTCCAAAATCACTGGGGATGGGGATTGCAGCCATGAAATTAAAAGATGCTTGATCCTTGGAAGGGATGTTATGACAAACTTAGAGTGTTAAAAAGCTTGCCAACAAAGATATCAGATTGCCAATAAAGATCTCTATAGCCAAACCTGGTGTTTCCTCAGTAGTATGTATGGATGTGATGAGTGTTGGACCATAAAGAATGTTGAGCACTGGGTAATTTATGGTTTTGAAATGTGGTGTTAGAGAAGATGCCTGAGAATGACTTGGACAAAAAGAAGATCAAATCAGTCAACCCTAAAGGAAATCAACCTTGAATATTCACTTGACAGACTGATGCTGAAGCTGAAGCTCCAATGCTTTTGCCACAAGATCCTAAAAGCTGACTTGTTGGAAAATATCTGATGCTGGGAAAGATTGAGGGCAGAGGAGAAGGAGTTGACAGAGGGAGATGGTTAGATAACATCACCAACTCAATGGATATGAATTTGAGTTAAATCTGGGAGATAGTGAAGGACAGGGAAGCCTGGTGGGCTGCAGTCCATGAGGTCGTAGAGAGTCAGACACAACTTAATGGCTAAACAATAATAAAAATAATGTGACCAATAAGAATTTAATTTCCAAAATATATAAACGGTTCATATAATTCAATAACAACAACAAAAATAACTCAATTAAAACAAATATGTAGAAGAGCTAGAGACATTTCTCCTGTTAGTCACTCAGTTGTGTCTAACTCTTTGCAACCCCATGAGCTGTGGCTTGCCAGGCTCTTCTGTCCATGGGAGTTCTCAGACAAGAATACTGGAGTGGGTTGCCATTTCCTTCTCTGTCTCTCTGTCTGTCTGCCTGTCTCTCTCTCTCTCTCTCTCTATGTATATATATATATATATATGTAACACTAATAGGCACATGAAAATATGTGCAGCATTGCTAATCACCAGAGATATACAAATCAAAAATATGATGAGGTAGCATCGAACACCTGTCAGAATGGCCGTCATTAAAAAGTCTACAAATAATAACTGCCAGAGAGAATGTGAATAAGGTGAACTCTCTTACACTTTTGGTGGGAATGTAAATTGGTATAGCCACTGTGGAAACAATAGGCAGGCTCCTCACAAAACTAAAAATAGAATTACCATATGATCCAGCAATCCCATTTCTGGTTATATACCCCAACAAACTATAATTCACTCCTACATTTGCATATATATATTATATATATATTTGGAATGAAGTGTAATGGAATATTACTCAGTCATAAAAGAGAATGAAATAATGCCATATGCAGCAGTGTAGAATAACCTAGAGATGATCATACTAAGCAGTCAGAAAGACTTCACATGATGTCACTTCACATGAAATCACTTACATGTGGAATCTAAGATATGACACAAATGAACATATTGCTGAAATGGAAATAGACCACAGGCAAAGATAATACAGGTGTAGTTTATAAGGAAAGGGAAGGGGAGATAGGGAAATATTGGAAGTTTAGGAACAGCAGATGTAACTATTATATACAGGATGAATAAATAAGTTACTACTGTATAATGCAGGGAACTATACTTGAATATCCTTCGATAAAGCACAATGGAAAAGAGTACACACACACGCACATATATATATATAATATATATTATATATTATCTTCCATCGTGGTTTATCTAGATGTGTATGAATATATATATATATACAAACACATAGGCATGTGTGTGTTTTGTAACTAGGTCACTTTGATTCACAGGATCAATTAACACAACACTGCAAAACAAATGTCATTCAATAGCATTAAAACAAATTTAAAAAATAAAGAAGTGTTACATGGGAATTCTATTTTTAGCTACACTTCTGAAAAAAAAGCATATCTGATATTTAAAATATTAAATGAAGACCTGAGTTTTAATCAATGCCATAAAGGTTGTAAAACTCTACTTTATATTTAAATATCTGCAATGCAGCAGGCAGTATTCAGTATCTTGAAAGATAAAGATAAATCAGACTTTGAGGAACTGAGTTTTTATTAGGGAATTAGAAACTTAAATAAGAATATGATGAAATATGTGACATAAAAGTAAAATGAGCTAATTGCTACCAGTGGAAGAGAATAAAAATACTATTGAATAATACCTAAAGGGTTTTCTTGTTTTCAAGGAAAGGTGATTTTTGCACTAGTCCAGGGACCACTATGTAGACAAGATAGAAACTAATCAAACCAATAGATTAGCCATGTTAAAAGCAAAACTATCCAAGTGAACTGCATATGATTGCATAGGTTTTTTCAATGGTGCCTTAGTGGTTATTCTCAAATTTCACCTAGTGAATCTTTCTTACTTAAGTAAATAAAATCTTCCAGTAGGTTAATTAAATTAAATTGCACAAGATTTGCATTCTAACTTTGCAGTTCATATCCTTGAGATACGACTTTCTGAGATTTACTATTTATTATTATAAAAGATAATACTAGTAACTGTGTGTGCAAATATTGTTCTGTGTGCACACACACACACACACACACAAAAGTTACAACTGTAGTCGCATGATGGTGTTGTTTTGTCACTAAGTCTTGTCCCACTCTTTGCCACCCCATGGACTTCAAAATGCCAGGCTTCACTGTCCTTCACAATATCCTTGAGTTTTCTCATATTCATGTCCATTGAATCAGTTTTGCTATCAAGCCATCTATTCTTCTGCTGCACTCTTCTACTTTTGCCTTCAATCTTTTCCAATATCAGGGTCTCTTACCATGAGTTAGCTCTTCATATAAGGTGGTGAAAATAGTGGAGCTTCAGCTTCAGCATCAGTCCTTCATGTGAATAGTCAGGGTTGATTTCATTTAGGATTGACTAGTTTGATCTCTTTGCAGTCCAAGGAACTCTCAAGCATCTTCTCCAGCACCACAATTAAAAAGCATAAATTCTTTATGATCCAACTGCCATGTATGTACATGACTATGAGAAAACCATAGCTTGGACTATATGGATCTTTGTTGGCAAGTGATGTCTTTGATTTTTAATACACTGGCTAAGTTTGTCATAGAGTCCCTTCCAAGAAGCAACCATCTTTTAATTTCATGGCAGCTGTCACCATCCTAGTGACTCTGGAGCTCAAGAAAATAAAATCTGTCACTGCTTTTATTTTCTCTCCTTCTATGTATGTCATAAAACTTACATGGAACAACTAACTGTTTCAAAATTAGGAAAGAAGTAGGAAAGGCTGTATATTGTCACCCTGCTTATGTAGTTTATATTCCGAGTACATCATAAGAAATACTGGTTGAATCACAAGCTGAAATGAGGTTTGCTAGGAAAAATATCAATAACTTCAGATATGCAGATGATACCATTCTAATGGTAGAAAGTGAAGAAGAACTAAACAGCCTCTTGATGATGGTGAAAGAAAAAAGTGAAAAAGCTAGCTTAAAACTCAACATGCGAAAATCCAAGATCATGGCATCTGGTCATGATCTTAGTGACAACTGGCCCCATCACTTCCTGGCAAATAGAAGGGAGAAAAGTTAGTGGCATAAATTAAGTCACCCCGACCATGAAGCATTAATGCAGGAATAATAATAATTTTAAAAAGTTGATAATCCTATAGAAGATACAGTGTCATAGAAAATATCTATGTATATATGTACAGTACTTTCAACTAAATTCTAAAAATAAAATCACACTGCTGGTATGGAAGTGGACAGGAAATGGTAAGAGTAAGTTTTGCAAGAACCTTAAAAGTTACTCCATTGAATTTCACAACAGTCAGAATGTCTGCTATCCAAAAGCTACAAGCAATAAATGCTGGAGAGGGTGTGGAGAAAAGGGAACCCTCTTATACTGTCGGTGGGAATGCTAACTAGTACAGCCATTATCGAGAACAGTGTGTAGATTCCTTAAAAAACTGGAAATAGAGCTGCCTTATAACCCAGCAATCCCACTGCTGGGCATACACACTGAGGAAACCAGAATTGAAAGAGACACGTGTACCCCAATGTTCACTGCAGCACTGTTTATAATAGCCAGGACATGGAGGCAACCTAGATGTACATCAGCAGATGAATGGATAAGAAAGCTGTTGTACAACGTAGATGTCCATCAGCAGATAAGTGGAAAAGAAAGCTCCATAAGAATGGAGAAAAGAAAGCTATTCTCCCTTCTATTTGCCATGAAGTGATGGGGCTAGCTGTCATTAAGATCATGACCAGATGCCATGATCTTAGATTTTTAAATTTCTCAGTCATTAAAAATAATACATTTGAATCAGTTCTAATGAGGTGGTTGAAACTGGAGGCTACTGTACAGAGTGAAGTAAGCCAGAAAGAAAAACACCAATATAGTATCAGTTCAGTTCAGTTCAGTCACTCAGTGGTGTCCGACTCTTTGCAACCCCATGAATCGAAGTACGGCAGGCCTCCCTGTCCATCACCAACTCCTGGAGTTCACACAGACTCATGTCCATTGAGTCAGTGATGCCATCCAGCCATCTCATCCCTTCTCCTCCTGCAACCAATCCCTTCCAACATCAGAGTTTTTTCCAATGAGTCAACTCTTCATATGAGGTGGCCAAAGTACTGGAGTTTCAGCTTTAGCATCATTCCTTCCAAAGAAATCCCAGGGTTGATCTCCTTCAGAATGGACTGGTTGGATCTCCTTGCAGTCCAAGGGACTCTCAAGAGTCTTCTCCAACACCACAGTTCAAAAGCATCAATTTGTCAGTGCTCAGCTTTCTTCACAGTCCAACTCTCACATCCATACATGGCCACAGGAAAAACCATAGTCTGGACTAGACAGGTCTTAGTCGACAAAGTAATGTCTCTGTTTTGAATATACTATCCAGGTTGGTCATAACTTTTCTTCCAAGGAGTAAGCGTCTTTTAATTTCATGG
>SJYX01003512.1:121911-137996 GCA_006410675.1 Oreotragus oreotragus
TGAAGAACAACTAAAAAGCCTCTTGATGAAAGTGAAAGAGGAGAGTGAAAAAGTTGGCCTAAAGCTCAACATTCAGAAAATAAAGATCATGGCATCCGGTCCCATCACTTCATGGGAAATAGATGGGAAACAGTGGAAAGAGTGGCTGACTTTATTTTTGGGGGCTCCAAAATCACTGCAGATGGTGATTGCAGCCATGAAATTAAAAGACGTTTACTCCTTGGAAGAAAAGTTATGACCAACCTAGATAGCATATTCAAAAGCAGAGACATTACTTTGCCAACTAAGGTCTGTCTAGTCAAGGCTATGGTTTTTCCTGTGGTCATGTATGGATGTGAGAGTTGAACTGTGAAGAAGGCAGAGTGCTGATGAATTGATGCTTTTGAATTGTGGTGTTGGAGAAGACTCTTGAGAGTCCCTTGGACTTCACGGAGATCCAGCCAGTCCATTCTGAAGGAGATCAGCCCTGGGATTTCTTTGGAAGGACTGATGCTAAAGCTGAAACTTCAGTACTTTGGCCACCTCATGGGAAGAGTTTTCATTGGAAAAGACTCTGATGCTGGGAGGGGTTGGGGCAGGAGGAGAAAGGGACAACAGAGGATGAGGTGGCTGAATGGCATCACTGACTCAATGGACGTGAGTCTGAGTGAACTCCAGGAGTTGGTGATGGACAGGGAGGCCTGGCATGCTGCGATTCATGGGGTCACAAAGAGTCGGACACGACTGAGTGTCCACAGTATTGTTTGAAATCAAAGCAGTTTTGAAAATATGATAGCATTTTCCCTAATCCCTAGATATTTCCCAGTTCTCTGGAAATAAATACTAACTTAGTGATGCTAAATAGTTTATCTTATCTATGGAAAATACACCTTCCCTGTTCCTAATTTGTAGCACAAACTTCTACACTCCCTAATCATCTCAAAATTACTTTTCTCAAATCTTAATTTACTACTGCTGAAATCATCATTAACATGTTCTCTGCAATACAAACATGTTAAATTTTCCCAATTATCTTGTACTCCTAACTCCATCACTGGTTTCCGTATAATGGCTGGACTCAGATATATGTAATTTCAGTTAAAAGTTTGCCTACAATAAATCCTCATCTCCCGGAGAGTTTATGTGGGCTCTTTGTTTCCTCAATTGAGTCTTTCTCAAATTTTCCCTAATTGAGGTCAACAACCTCCATCTCTGATTTCCTGGTAGTAAAATCTTTAACTCAGGCTCCTTTCATACTTTAAGGATTTAAATTATTTCACAAAGAAAAGTAGAGACATTAGGATAGATAGTAAAATGGGTGGTGATATTTTACCAGCATAATTAATACACACTTATCTGATGAGATAAGGTCTTAGACCAAAGATCTGAACAAAAGAATGTGAGTGAAATTTAAAGATTTCCTGAGGGAATTGCATTCCAGACCTCTGATTCAGCATTTTACAAAGAACTTAGGGGTCTACTGGGCATTAAGGAAATTGAAGAGGCCAATGTGTCTACAACAGGCTGAGCAAGAACAGTAGAAATGAAATCAAAGAAGATGGGACCTGGAAGGGACAAGTCATCAAAATATTGAAGAGATCGTCAGTTTGTGGTTTTACTTTTGCTGAAATGGAAAACCATAATAGGAAATTAAATAGAAGAAGGCACAATAAATTACATAATATAATCATTGCAGTATTATGTAGATGGATGTTGATTGAAAGTAGACGAGGTAATTATGAGAAATGTTTCTTCTTTCAATCTACAATGTTTTTGGTGGGA
This sequence comes from Oreotragus oreotragus, assembly GCA_006410675.1. Classification (NCBI taxonomy): domain Eukaryota; kingdom Metazoa; phylum Chordata; class Mammalia; order Artiodactyla; family Bovidae; genus Oreotragus; species Oreotragus oreotragus. The sequence goes on from SJYX01003512.1 coordinate 123,673, forward strand.
AAGAAAAGCATGTGTAGTGATGTCTTAAGAGCTATCTCACAACTCTTTTATGTGTAAAATATATCAGAGGAGAAAAATGGTCAGAGATATGCCAGAGTTCTGTTAGAAGAACATGCAGCATATGGGATTTCAAGCATCAGTTCTTCCAAAGAACACCCAGGTCTGATCTCCTTTAGAATGGACTGGATCTTTAGAATGGGTTGGATCTCCTTGCATTCCGAGGGACTGGCAAGAATCTTCTCCAACACCACAGTTCAGAAGCATCAATGCTTCGGTACTCAGCTCTCTTCACAATCCAACTCTCACATCCATACATAACCACTAGAAAAGCCATAGCCTTGACTACACGGACCATTGTTGGTAAAGTAATGTCACTGCTTTTGAATATGCTATCTAGGGTGGTCATAACTTTCCTTCCAAGGAGTAAGCATATTTTAATTTCATGGCTGCAATCACCATCTGCAGTGAATTGGGATTGGAATGAAAACTGACCTTTTCAGTCCTGTGGCCACTGCTGAGTTTTCCAAATTTGCTGGCACACTGAGTGCAGCACTTTCCCAGCATCATCTTTTAGGATTTGAAATAGCTTAATTGGAATTCCATCACCTCCACTAGTTTTGTTCGTAGTGATGTTTTCTAAGGCCCCCTTGACTTTGCATTCCAGAATGTCTGTCTCTAGGTGAGTGATCACACCTTCGTGATTAACTGGGTGATGAAGATCTTTTTTGTGCAGTTCTTCTGTGTATTCTTGCCACCTCTTCATAATATCTTCTGTTTCTGTTATGTCCACACCATTTCTGTCTTTTAACTGTGCATTAAATATTCCCTTGGTATCTCTAATTTCCTTGAAGAAATAGATCTCTAGTCTTTCCCATTCTGTTGCTTTGGTCTCTTTCTTTGCGTTGATCGCTGAGGAAGGCTTTCTTATCACTCCTTGCTTTTCTTTGGAACTCTGCATTCAGATGCGTATATCTTCCCTTTTCTCCTTTGCTTTTCACTTCTCTTCTTTTCACAGCTATTTGTAAGGCTTCCTCAGACAGCCTTTTTTTTTTTTTTTTTCATTTCTTTTTCTTTGGTTTGTCTTGATCCCTCTCTCCTGTACAATGTCAGGAATCTCCGTCCATAGTTCATGAGGCACTCTGTCTATCAGATCTATTCCCTTAAATCTATTTCTCACTTCCACTGAATAATCAATCATAAGGGATTGAATTTAGGTCATAGCTGAATAGTCTATTGGTTTTCCCTACTTTCTTCAATTTAAGTCTGAATTTGGCAATGAGGAGTTCATGATCTGAGCCACAGTCAGTTCCCAGTCTTGTTTTCGCTAACTATATAGAGCTTCTCCATCTTTGGCTGCAAAGAATGTAATCAATCTTCTTTTGGTGTTGACCACCTGGTAATGTCCATGTGTAGACTCTTCTCTTGTGTTGCTGGAAGATGATGTTTGCATGTGCTCATGGCAAAACTCTAGTAGCCCACGCTAACTATATAGAGCTTCTCCATCTTTGGCTGCAAAGAATGTAATCAATCTTCTTTTGGTGTTGACCACCTGGTAATGTCCATGTGTAGACTCTTCTCTTGTGTTGCTGGAAGATGATGTTTGCATGTGCTCATGGCAAAACTCTAGTAGCCCTTGCCCTGCTTCATTCTGTACTCCAAGGCCAAATTTGCCTGTTACTCCATGTGTTTCTTGACTTCCTACTTTTGCTTTCTAGTTCCCTATAATGAAAAGGACATTTGTGTGTGTGTGTGTGTGTGTGTGTGTGTGTGTGTGTGTGTTAGTTCTAAAAAATGTTTTAGGTCTTCATCAGTTCAGTTCAGTCTAGGACCATTCAATTTCTCTTCGGCATTATTGGTTGGGGCATAGGCTTGGATTACTGTGATATTGAATGGTTTGCCTTGGAAACGAACAGAGATCATTCTGTGGTTTTTGAGATTGGATCGAACTACTGCATTTCAGACTATTTTGTTGATCATGACGGCTACTCCATTTCTTCTAAGGGATTGCTGACTGCAGTAGTAGATATAGTGGTCATCTGAGTTAAATTCACCCTTTCAAGTCAATTTTAGCTCGCTGATTCCTAGAATGTTGATGTTCACTCTTGCCATCTCCTGTTTGACCACTTTCAATTTGCCTTGTTCATGGACCTAACATTCCAGGTTCCTATGCAATATTGCTCTTTACAGCATCAGACCTTCTTCTATCACCAGTCACATCCACCATGGGGCATTGTTTTTGCTTTGGCTCTATCTCTTCATTATTTCTGGAGTTATTTCTCCACTGATCTCCAGTAGCATATTGGGCACTTACCAACCTTGGGAGTTCCTCTTTCAGTATACTATTATCCTCTTTCAGTATACTATTATTTTGCCTATTCATACTTTTCATGGTGTTCTCGAAGCAAGAATACTGAAGTTGTTTGCTATTCCCTTCTCTAGTGGACCACATTCTGTCAGACCTCTCCACCATGACCCGTCCATCTTGGGAGGCCCCACATGGCATGGCTTAGTTTCATTGAACTAGACAAGGCTGTGGTCCGTGTGATCAGATTGGACAGTTTTCTGTGATTATGGTTTCAGTGTGTCTGCCCTCTGATGCCCTCTCGCAACACCTACTGTCTTGGGTTTCTCTTATCTTGGATGTAGGGTATCTCTTCATGGCTGCTCCAGGAAAGCACTGCCACTGCTCCTTACCTTAGATGAGGGGTATCTCCTCACAGCCATCCCTCTTGATCTTGAACGTGGAATAGCTCCTCTCAGCCTTCCAGCATCCACGCAGCCGCCACTCATTGGAATTTAAAAGCTATTAATCAGATAAGGAACACACCTTAAGACTGAGATACTTTCACCAGGCCTTTCTCCCACAATATTCATTTTTGAGATAGAATAGCATGAAGTGAGTCATCCCCTCTCATAAAACAATTGGCATGAATATTGGTTTGTTGAGCCATTATCAGACCAAGGTCTGAGAAAAGGAAAAAAAAAAAAAAAAGCAAGGTTAGTTTTAGGCAAAACCAGTTTTTTTAAGAGAGAAGAGGAAAAAAAAAAAATTACCTCTTGCAATTTATTTCCTCTTGCTGTTTGGAGATGTCTGGCCTTTCTACCTGTAATTCTCTCAGAAACATTTGTGGGATTTCAGTTCAGTCACTCAGTCATGTGCCACTCTGTGACCCCGTTAACCACAGCACGCCAAGCCTCCCTGTCTATCACCAACTCCCAGAGTCTACCCAAACCCATGTCCATTGAGTTGGTGATGCCATCCAACTATCTCATCCTCTGTCATCCCTTCCCTTCCTGCCCTCAATCTTTCCCAGCATCAGGGTCCTTTCAAATGAGTCAGCTCTTCGCATCAGGTGGCCAAATATTGGAGTTTCAGCCTCATCATCTGTCCTTTAAATGAGCACCCAGGAATGATCTCCTTTAGGATGGACTGGCTGGATCTCCTTGCAGTCCAAGGAGAGTCTCAAGAGTCTTCTTCAACATCACAGTTCAAAAGTATCAATTCTTCAGTGCTCAGCTTTCTTTATAGTCCAACTCTCACATCCGTACATGACCACTGGAAAAACCATAGCCTTGACTAGACGGACCTTTGCTGGCAAAGTAATGTCTCTGCATTTTAATATGCTGTCTGATGATGCTGCTAAGTAGCTTCAGTTATGTCCCACTCTGTGAAATCCCTAGATGGTAGCCTACCAGGCTCTCCCGTCCCTGGGATTCTCCAGGCAAGAACATTGGAGAGAATTGCCATTTCCTTCTCCAATGCATGAAAGTGAAAAGTGAAAGTGAAGTCGCCCAGTCGTGTCCAACTCTCAGCGACCCCACGGACTGCAGCCTTTTAGGCTCCTGTGGCCATGGGATTTTCCAGACAAGAGTACTGGGGTGGGGTGCCATTGCCATCTCCGAATATACTGTCTAGGTTGATCATAACTTTCTTTCCAAGGAGTAAGCGTATTTTAATTTCATGGCTGCAATCACCATCTGCAGTGATTTTGGAGCCCCCAAAAATAAAGTCAGCCACTCTTTCCACTGTTTCCCCATCTATTTGCCATGAAGTGATGCGACCAAATGCCATGATCTTAGTTTTCTGAATGTTGAGCTTTAAGCCAACTTTTTCACTCTCTTCTTTAAATTTCATCAAGAGGCTCTTTAGTTCTTCTTCACTGTCTGTCATAAGAGTGGTGTCATCTGCATATCTGAGGTTATTGATATTTCTTCCAGCAATCTTGATCCCAGCTTGTGCTTCCTCCAGCCCAGGGTTTCTCATGATGTACTCTGCATATGAGTTAAATAAGCAGGGTGACAATATACTGCCTTGACGTACTCCTTTTCCTATTTGGAACCAGTCTGTTGTCCATGTCCACTTCTAACAGTTGCTTCCTGACCTGCATACAGGATTCTCAAGAGGCAGGTCAGATGGTCTGGTATTCCTATCTCTTTCAGAATTTTCCACAGTTTAATGTGATCGACACATTCAAAGGCTTTGGCATAATCAATAAAGCAGAAATAGATGTTTTTCTGGAACTCTCTTGCTTTTTCCATGATCCAGTGGATGTTGGCAATTTGATCTCTGGTTCTTCTGCCTTTTCTAAAATCAACTTTAACATCTGGAAGTTCACGGTTCATGTGTTCCTGAAGCCTAACTTGGAGAATTTTAAGCATTGCTTTACTAGCATGTGAAATGAGTGCAGTTGTGTGGTATAGCTACTCCCAAAATGACATTATGAACAGAGAATAAGGTTGATAATGTCATTGTTGTCTCACAAAAATGTTGAATTTGAGCTTGTGATTTTTAGTGAGGTAGCAGGAATAAAAGAAGGCATTTGCCAAAAGCACACAGAATTGGATGTATCCAATGAGTTTGCTGAAGAATAGGTAGCAATTACAGTGAGAGCAGTCTCATGTGACGGAGGGTTTTTTTGTGGATATTCAGGTGAATCACTAAATGGCAATGTGAAGATTGGTGAAGCAGCTGGCTTAACTCTCTACTCTCCCTTACTTAACATTTCTTAATTGACTTAGTATTCTCTGTTTCTATTTTCTTTTCTCTGTTCCCAGTTGTTCCAATTTTTTTTTTTGGGGGGGGGTCTTACTCTTTATGTACCCTTATAATATGTCCTACTCTTTATGTTACTCTTATGATATGATATCTATTCCCATGGTGTTATTTTTATTGTGCCCATCTTTGCATGAAATATTCCATTGGTATCTCTAATTTTCTTGAAGAGATTTCTAGTCTTTCCCATTCTATTATTTTCTATTATTTTTCTCTATTTCTTTGCATTGATAAATGAGGAAACCTTTCTTATCTCTCCTCGCTATTCTTTACAATTCCACATTCAGATGGATATATCTTTTCTTTTCTCCTCTGCCTTTGGCTTCTCTTTTTTTCCTCAGATATTTACAAGGCCTCCTCAGACAACTATTTGCCTTTTTCAATTTCTTTGGGGGTTGGTCTTGATCACAGCTTCCTGTACAATGTCACAAACCTCCTTCCATAGTTCTTCAAGCACTCTATGAGAACTAATCCCTTGAATCTATTTGTCACTTTCACTGTATATTCTTAAGGAATTTGATTTAAGTCATATCTAAATTGTCTAATGTTTTTTTTTTTTTTTTCTCCCTACTTTACTCAATTTAAGTCTGAATTTTGCAATAAGGAGTTCATGGTCTGAGCCACATTTATCTTCCCATTTTTTTTTTTTTTTTTTTTCCTTTTCTGATGATATAGAGATTCTCCATTTTTGGCTGCAAAGAATATAATCAATCTGATTTAAGAATTGACCATCTGGTGATGTCCATGTGTAGAATGTTCAGACTACCATACAACTGGACTCATTAACATGCTAGCAATGTAATGCTCAAAATTCTCCAAGCCAGGCTGTTAAAACAGTACATGAACTGTGAACTTCCAGATGTTCAACCTGGATTTAGAAAAGGCGGAGGAATCAGAGATCAAACTGTCAACATCTGTTGGATCATAGAAAAAGCAAGAGAATGCCATAAAAACATCTACTTCTGCTTTATTGACTATGCCAAAGCCATTGACTCTGTGGATCACAACAAACAGTGGAAAATTCTTTAAAAGATGGGAATATCAGACCATCTTACCTGCATCCTGAGAAATCTGTAAGCATGTCAAGAAGCAACAGTTACAACTGGATAGGGAACAACAGGTTAGTTCAAAATTGAGAAAGGAATATGTCAAGTCTGTACAGTGTCACTCTGCTTATTTAACTTATATACAAAGTACATCATGGGAAATGTCAGACTGGATGAAGCACAAGCTGGAATCAAGATTATCTGGAAAAATATCAATAAGCTCAGAGATGCAAATGACACCATCCTTATAACAAAGTAAAGAGGAACTAAAGTGTTTCAATGAAATTGAAAGAGTATAGTGACAAATCTGGCTTAAAACTCAACTTTCAAAAAATGAAGCTCATGCTTTCTGGTCCCATCACGTCATGGCAAATAGAAGAGGAAACAATGGAAACAGTGACAGACTTTATTTTCTTAAGCTCCAAAATCACTTCACATGGTGACTGCAGTTATGAAATTAAAAACTCTTGCTCTTTGAAAAAAAAGTTATGACAAACCTAGATAGCATATTAAAAAGCAGAAACATTTTGCCCCCAAAATTCTTTCTAGTCAGAGCTATGGTTTTTCCAGTAGTCATGTATGGATGTGAGATTTGGACAATAAAGAAGGCTGATTGCTGAAGAACTGATGTTTTAGAACTGTAGTGTTGGAGAAGACTCTTGAGGGCCCCTTAGACTGCAAGGAGATCCAACCAGTCAGTCCTAAAGGAAATTAGTCCTGGGTGTTCATTGGAAGGACTGATGCTGGAGCTGACACTCTAACACTTTGGCTACCCGATGTGAAGAACTGACTCAGTGGAAAATACCCTAATGTTGGGATGGATTGAAGGCAGAGGGAGAAGGGGACAACAGAGGATGAGATGGTTGGATGGCATCACCAATGCGATGGACATGAGTTGCATGAGTACTCATGAGTCTACATGAATAGACGTTTCTACTCTTGACCTGACATTTAACAAATGACTATTCACAACAATGTTGGGTAAATGAGTTTATAATAAACTCCTTCACACAAATTTTTAAGCAAAAAAACAGAACGCACACTTTGGAAATTAATAAAATATTTGAGCACATACATATCATAAAAAGAGAACCCCAAATTCATTAATTCTGTAAAAATGATACCCAACTTCATTCACTTGGGAAAATGCAAATTAAAACCATATTTGTTTAACCGTTATTAATACAAATGCTCAAAATGGCTAAAAGTAAACGATAAAAAATTCCAAATGATTACAAGGCTATAGAGCAACTGGTATCCTCATATGTTCCTGAGAGGACTTGATTTATCTTTGCAGTGAAGAAACAAACTCTAAACAAAAATATATTAAGAAGGGAATTATTTTTCTGTTGATTTACTTGGTTGTCTTTATACTCAGTGTTGAATCTTATTCAGAAAACAGTAATTACTGTGAGAGGTGCCCATGGAATTAAGCAAAAAAATTACAAATTTATGCACCACTCCCAAGTCATTATGATTTATATTAATTCTAAAACTTTGAGACTAAGCCATGATACATTGACTTTAAAAATAATAATAATAAAAATAGGAGGCTGTGAGGACTAGGTTCTTCCCAGCCCCTTTCCTTCCAGTGACAGATTTGTTACTACAGATTTTAAGACACTCATTATAGGTACTCCAGAGTTTTACATGTGGGACCAAGACAAGGGCAGCCTTTTATAGTTCTATTATTATTATTATTGGTATTACACCAATTTAGAAGTTAGAAAGATGATTTAGAACAGCTTAAATGAATACTCTTTGATTACAAGAAATTCTTAGGAATGGTAGAAAAGCATCTGAACATTTTTCATGTACACTATAAAGTGTTTATAATATCATTCTAATAGGATGTATTTTAGAAAGCTAATAGAAATGTCACAGACTTATATGGCTGGTGGAGATTACTAAAGGTCATCTGGCCCATATTCTCCTTTCTTTAGGAAAACTTACACCTAAATCTTCCCAGATGACTCTTATTTCTAAAAACACCCCGAGGTTCTATGACTTCAGTGTAATTAAATGTGCAGCTTTTCCCTCAGTGAGAAATGTCTTCTTCATACCTACACTAAATCCTAACACATCTATTTAAATTTATTAAAACTTTGACATGGACTGGAACTAAATTAATTAATGTGATTATGTTGAAGAATAATGCTATGTTATTCATATAAATTACCTGTAGATAAATTGTACTGCAGTAAATAATTTCACATTTTTGGTGTTGGGATGGTGGTCAAGAGAACTGCAGTATATGTGACAAAAACTAGCTAGATAGTCACCAAGCCTGATTCCTCCTGCTTTGGTTACAATTATCAGCCCCTTTTGCTCTTGGATAAGGACTATGTAACCAGATAAACCTATGGCTGATTCAAATCGATGTTTGGTAGAAACTATGAAATGCTGTAAAGCAATTATCCTTCAATTAAAAACTATTTTTTTTTTAAGTAAAAAGAGAGAAATAACAGAAACAAACTTCACAGCATCATTACATTCAATTTTTCTGGAAAGGAGAAACTTGAGACTCAGAATCTCTAAATGTATAACTTTAATCACACATTTAATAAATGGCAAAGCAAGTAGTTGGGACTAGATGTTAGGTTTTATAAAAATGCATTTACCTGCATTCCACAGTGTTTTTATATGTCTCATCAGCTCCATTTTAGATTAAGTTTAAAAACAAGTTTCAGGAACAGTATTGAAAAAACAACTCTGAGCACAAAAGAACATCACTGAAGGAGAAATATGAAAGAATGGAATCCTTTGAGAAAAACAAAAACTGTCTAGCAACAGTATTCCTTATCCAAAAAAAAAAAAAAAAAAAAAGGTTATACACTAAAACAGATTGGGTCAATCATCACCCTGTCTCTTATACACATCTAGATGTGTATAAGAGACAGCTCCACACCCTCTCCAGCATTTATTGCATGTAGACTTTTGGATAGCNGAAAAACAAAAACTGTCTAGCAACAGTATTCCTTATCCAAAAAAAAAAAAAAAAAAAAGGTTATACACTAAAACAGATTGGGTCAATCATCACCTGACACCTATTCAAAATGAACAAAAGCCTTAATTTTTAAATAAGCACAGGTTTTTCAATAGCTTCAAACCGAAAGGTAATCTCAACAAAAGAAATATCTAAAAATTGTCTTTGGAAGTAAACTATATGCTGAATAAATCACATACTTGTTTATATAGAAAGCAAAAAAAAAAAAGAAAGAAAGAAAAAAAGAAAAAGAAAACACAGTGGATACAGTTTCCTTTAGGCATGAGATATTTTTGAAGTTAATCATATTTTAACATGCTGAGTGGGAAATAAACATCAAGGTATTGCATTTTCACTATAGAAACATAATCTGAAAATGAGTTTACAAAAAATGGAAGAAAATACTTCTCTTCTAAATATTTGAGTGTGTGAAATGCATTGGAAAATAACAGTATCTATATCTGCCTAGGGCATGTCCAAATGATAGCACTCATAGCCTGAGTAAGAGGACACTGGCTATGTAAAAATATAGTTTGCCTCAAAGGCAAGCTTTTGAGTAGCTTCTCTTTTTATTCTTTATTTTCTCCCTTCTTATTGTTATCAGTGTCATGGATTTTCATGCTGTCTCTTCACCAATAAACTGAAATTTATGCTTAAGCTTCGATATCTCCAAACTCATACAGCCAGCTGCTTTATCATCATAACCATTCAGATGTCTAGCAGGCATCTCAAACTAGTGTGTGAAAAACAAGTTCCTGTATTTTCTACTCATCTTTAAATTTATCTCAGAATAAAAAGAATTTACATTTCTTACTTCTTTGATCAAAATAGCCTCATGTCATTCCTGACCTCTTTCTCATACCATACATTCATTCTCAAAAGTGTCCATTGCCTCTGCCATCAGAATATTAAATATCAGTAAAATCTGACTACCTCTTAACCAGCTCTACTGCTAATATCCTGGTTTAAACACTGCTGTTTCTCACCTGGGCTATTTCAGTAGCCTTTCAGACTAATTTCACTATTTATAAATTTACCCCACATTTAATGTATTCGCAAAAGTGAAGCTATAATAATTATCTTTGTAATTCACACTCTGGCACTCATGTGTTCAGAATATTTCCCTTTTTTTCCCCTTTTCCATGCAGAATAAGAGCCAACTCATTTCCTTACATTGGCCTACAAGCATTCCATGATGTAGCATCTCTCACTTCTCTTGCTTTTTAATGCTTATTACTTCTCCTCTCACTCACTACACCTTGGATCTATAGATTTTTTGTCATTTATTGAGTATACTGCATATACTCAACTTTCATGATATTCTTCCTGTTCAGAATGCTCTTTTGCTATACACATACACACACACACACACAGACACACACACACAAGTCATCCCAGGGTTGGCGGAGCCTGATGGGCTGCCATCTATGGGATTGCACAGAGTCGGACATGACTGAAGTGACTTAGCAGCAGCAGCATACACTAGTCAGAGCTCAAAAGGATCCTGAGGGCACGTTAAAATGAAGGAATCAGGGTTTCTTCCTTCCTAAAGAGGAACCAGTCACTAAGGTTGGGCCAAAGTACAGGGGGACACTTAACAAAAGGAAAGAAATAATTTATATTTCTTTACTCCACTAGCAGATTATCTATTATATCACTCTCCTAGCAAAAAAAAAAAAAAAAAAAGCAAAATTTAAATTAAAAAAAAAATTATGGATAGTAATAATTGACTTTCTCTTCTGTGTACTTACCTATATCCAGTATTTGGTACAATGTGATCCATAATCATCATGGTTGTAGTCATGGCTCTGGTAGCTGTAAATGTAATACTTAAAATGTACCAGGCATTGTTGTGTCAAGTGCTTTATGCATTAATTTTCTTAATATTCCCTGCAACTTATAAAACAGGAATATGTATTCTCCTCACTTTAGAGAGTAGGAAACCTATATTCAGAGAAGAAAAATCACACAGCTAGAACCTTGTGAAGCCAGATGGCAAGTCAAGTAAAATGAGTGCAAGTTCATAATGCCTTCCTGATGCACTTGCTGCTTCTTAATTGCAACTAGTTGACTTTCTCTCCCTCTGTAGAGCAAGAATCTTGCTTTCAGATCTGTAGTGTTAGGGAGTGATCTTGCTTTGTACCAAGTACTGCCAACCCTTTGCATTCATTACCCAGGGGTGCGATAGAAAATACCACAGACATGGTAGACAAAACAAAAGAAATAGTCTCTCTCACAGTACAGTTCTGGAAGTCAGAGACCAATGTCAAGGTATTGACAAGGGCCATGGTCTCTCAAAGGCTTCCAGGAAGAAAGCCTGTGGCTGCAGCTTCCTTTGGTAAGTGGCAGAACAAGAGGAAGTCTCTGCCTTTATATTTAGATGGCCTTTTCTTTGCCTCTGAAGGTCATTTTCTGTCTCTTCTAAAGATATTCTCATTGGACTTAGGATCCACTCTAAACCTATTATGATCTCAGCTTGATTCTTATTTTAACAGCATTGCAAATACTCTACTTCAAAAGAAAGTCACATTCTGAATTTCTAAGTGGAGAAGAATTTTGGGAAACAATTTTCAACACATCAAGTCTTCCCTTCTAGACATGAACCTTTGACCTTTTAACTTCTTCTCCTTACCAGTCAGTGAGGACTGAGTTCCTTGAGAAGAGAGAGCCAAAAGCTCATCCTCTCTGAGTAATTACACTATCACCTACATTCCCAAGCTGTCTTCTACTAGGTATAGTCCTTTCTGTTCTCTCTAGGTTTAATACTGGCTGACAACCCTCTTCTCAGAAATAAATCACTGAGTCAAGGTCCTAAATGAGAGCCTATCTTTAATAATATACATTTTATACTTGACACTTCCTTTTTTTAACAAAAAGGAGGTTCTGATATCTTTAAAATTCTTCAGCTGTAAGTTTTATAAAATGTTAGATTTTTTTAAATCTATGGCTTACTTGATTTAAGAAAGAAAGCTTTTCAAAGACCAAAAACAAAACTGAGTCATAAATCTTGAAAGAAAGCAAACTCTAAAATTGGGTCATGCTCTGAGGGCATGCTGATCCTAGGTAAAACAGAAACTTTAGAGAATACAAGAGGCAAATGCCAGGGAAAAGTAGGAAGAAAATTTTAGTGAAGTCTGTGGAAAAAAATGACCCTCAAATTTCTACACTTCTAAGCTAAAGCATGAACTAACAATATCTATGCCATAAAGGATAATGGATAAAAAAAAATGATTTGAAAATATATAATTATAATCTAGTCCTTATACATACATCAGATTTTAATATTAAAAGTAACCAAGTTCAATATATTTCATGGGAGTTTAGCTTACAAGAAACAATGAAATTAAAGCATTAAAAGTATTAAATAACAATGTATCTGCAAAATGTTTATGGCAAAATAAATATCTAAAAATCAAAAGTCAATCAAGTCAAGTGCTTTTCAGTTGGCTAGCTAGATGGTTGAATGAATTTAATATGAAGTGGGATATTAAGAAGGCCTTTGAGAATGTGTTGCAGAAAGAGAAATGATGTTGGGAGCCATGTTAGGCATTACTGACAAAATGGAGGCATGGCCCTAAACCTTCTCCCTTTGTTTCGTAGGCATAGACCCAGAATGAAGAAGTTAGGCTTTGTGATTCTGACTTGTGTTTTCCTTTCCTCAGCTGAGTTGACTGAAGAGAATATTAAGGTGCTTATTGATTTTCAGAGGAGCATCAGAAGGCATAAAGCCTTCTGCAGCTGTTCTCAAAGAATAATTCATAAAGTTAATCATTGACATTTGTTCAAGGACTTTTACAAAAGACTGTTCCAGGGTGAGCACACAGGCCACAGCTTGAGGCCATGGGAGGGATTGCTATCTGAAGCCCATTTCTGAGAAAAAGTGTTTATGGCAAAGGAGTTTGCTGAATTTAGGGCTAGGGCTTAGGAATAATTTAAATATTTAGAAGCTAAAGAATTAAGGATTGCTGTAATGTTACAATATTCTACTATAGCTTATAGAAATTAGGGACTTTAGAGATATTATTAGCTAGAAGCCCTTTCTAAGAAATAGTGAGTTTAGGATACTAGGGGCAAACAGGACTTAGAAAGATAAGAATTAAATGAGGAATGTAGTATGCAGACCAGACATTAGCATGAGTTACAGTGCATTCAGAAGGACACATGAGAAAAAGTAGATAAGAGAATCACTGAGGAAGGAACTCCTTTTGAGGGGCAATGAAGATTTTTGGAGAATTTAGGATACTAGGGGCAAACAGGACTTAGAAAGATAAGAATTAAATGAGGAATGTAGTATGCAGACCAGACATTAGCATGAGTTACAGTGCATTCAGAAGGACACATGAGAAAAAGTAGATAAGAGAATCACTGAGGAAGGAACTCCTTTTGAGGGGCAATGAAGATTTTTGGAGAAAAATAAATCTGGGTCAATGGGAACTAAAAATATCAAACCTCTGACCTTATGCTTTTGTAAAAGTATAAAAGAGAATCATAAGCTTGAAATAAACAGGCAGTATAAGAAAAATGAGAGGCTGCTTCAGTTTCTCACTGACATCACTCACTCCTTCAGGTTGAATCCCTGGCTGCTGGAGCTTGACTCTAGCAAAGTGAGATTGCAGCTTTCACTTTCCAGACAGACTCTTGGTACAGGATGATCAAAAGACGTAGATCTTATCATGGTTCCTAAAGTTGAAGAAAGTGGATCTGCACCTCTGTTACAGAGTTGGCAAAGTTTCTGGAAAATAAAAATCAATATCTGATGTGTCCAAACTAAATAGGACAATGAATAGTCTCAAAACAAATGTCTATGGCCAATTATGCCCCAAAAGCAAAACATAACTTGGTAAGACAAGGAATAGGGATGACAGATAATTGGTGCTAACCTATATAGACTGGTGGCTGAGGATAAGTTAGATTTCCATTGTTAACTGAGACCCTCAAAAAGTGGCATGAGCTTAACATAGGAGAAGGATAAACTCAAAGTCTTGGAGAAATTTCAGGAATAATACATGTTAAGCTTGATATAAGTATTTCATTATCAGTTCAGTTCAGTTCAGTTCAGTCACTCAGTCATGTCTGACTCTTTGCGACCCCATGAATCACAGCACGCTAAGCTTCCCTGTCCATCACCAACTCCCGGAGTTCACACAGACTCGCGTTCACTGAGTCAGTGATGCCATCAGTCATCTCATCCTCGGTCGTCCCCTTCTCCTCCTGCCCCCAATCCCTCCCAGCATCAAAG
>SJYX01003512.1:151133-183092 GCA_006410675.1 Oreotragus oreotragus
CCCTGGGATTTCTTTGGAAGGAATGATGCTGAAGCTGAAACTCCAGTACTTTGGCCACCTCATGAGAAGAGTTGACTCATTGGAAAAGACTCTGATGCTGGGAGGGATTGGGGGTGGGAGGAGAAGGGGACGACCGAGGATGAGATGGCTGGATGGCATCATGGACTCGATGGACATGAGTCTGAGTGAACTCTGGGAGATGGTGATGGATAGGGAGGCCTGGCGTGCTGCGATTCATGGGGTCGCAAAGAGTCGGACACGACTGAGCAACTGAACTGAAGTACTTCTTGGAAGAAAAGTTATGACAAACCTAGACAGCATATTCAAAAGCAGAGACATTACTAAGGCTATGATTTTTCCTGTGGTCATGTATGGATGTGAAAGTTGGACTGTGAAGAAAGCTGAGTGCTGAAGGATTGTTGCTTTTGAACTGTGGTATTGGAGAAGACTCTTTCGACTCCATTGGACTGCAAGGTAATCCAACCAGTCCATCCTAAAGGAGATCAGCCCTGGGATTTCTTTGGAAGGAATGATGCTGAAGCTGAAACTCCAGTACTTTGGCCACCTCATGAGAAGAGTTGACTCATTGGAAAAGACTCTGACGCTGGGTGGGATTGGGGGCAGGAGGAGAAGTGGACGAGATGGCTGGATGGCATCACTGACTCGAAGGACGTGAGTCTGGGTGAACTCCAGGAGTTGGTGGTGGACATGAAGGCCTGGCATGCTGTGATTCATGGAGTCATAGAGTCAGACACGACTGAGCAACTGAACTGAGCTGAAGTAAAGTTTTGGAGCTTCAGCTTCAGCTACAGTTCTTCCAATAAATATTCAGAACTAATTTCTTTTACGAGTGACTGGTTGGATCTCCTTGCAGTCCAAGGGACTCTCAAGAATGTTTTCGAATACCACAGTTCAAAAGCATAAATTCTTCGGTGCTCAGCTTTCTTTAGGGTCAAACTCTCAAATTCATACATGGCTACTGGAAAAACTCTGGCTTTAACTTGACAAACCATTGCTGGCAAAATAATGTGTCTGTTTTTAAATATGCTGTTTCATTTTGTCATGGCTTTACTTCCAAGGAGCAAGCATCTTTAAATTTCATGGCTGCAGTCACCATTTTCAGTGATTTTGGAGCCCATCAAAAAAAAAAAAAAAATGTCTCTCACTCTTTCCATTGCTATGACATTTGCCATGAAGTGATAGGACCAGATGCCATGATCTTTGTATTTTGAGAGTTGAGTTTTAAGCCAGCTTTTTCTCTCTCCTTTTTCACTTTCATTAAGAGTCTCACTAGTTTCTTTTCACTTTCCACCATAAGGGTGGTGTCATCTGCATCTCTGAGATTATTGATATTTCTCCTTGCAATCTTTATTTCAGCTTGTGCTTCATTCAGCCCAGCATTTTGTTTGATGCACAATGGAGCAGCAGCTGCTGCATATAACTTAAATAAGCAGAGTGAAAGTACAAGACTTTGGCGTACATCTTTCTCAATTTAGGGCCAGTCCATTGTTTCTAAATGTTGCTTCTTGACCTGCATTCAGATTTTTCAACAGGCAGATAAGGTGGTCCAGTATTCCCATCCCTTTAAGAATTTTCTGCAGTTTATTTTGATCCACACAGTTAATGGCTTTGATATAGTCAATAAAGTGGATTTTTTTTTTTTTCTGGAATTCTCTTGTTTTTTTCTATGATACAATGGAAGTTGAGTTCTGATTCCCTTGTCTTTTCTAAATTCACCTTGAACTTCTGGAATTTCTCAGTTCATGTAATTCAAAAGCCTAGGTTGGAAGAATTTTGAGCATTACTTTGCCAGTTTGTAAGATGTCTGAAGTTTTGTGGTAATTTGAACATTCTTTGGCATTATTTTCTTTTGAATGGGAGTGAAAACTGATGTTTTCCAGTCCTGCGGCCAATGCTGATTTTTCCATATGTGCTGGCATATTGAGTGCAGCAGTTTCATAGCATCATCATTTGGGTTTGAAATAGCTCAACTGGAATTCCATCACCTCCATTAGCTTTGTTCAAAGTGATGCTTCCTAAAGCCCACTTGACTTCACATTCCAGGATGTCTGACACTAGGTGAATGATTACACCATCGTGGTTATCTGGATCATGAAGTTTTTTTTTTTTTTGTATAGTTCTTCTGTGTATCCTTGACACCTCTTCTTACTTCTTGGGTGGCCCTACATGGCATGGCTTAGAGTTTCATTGACTTATAGATGATCCATGTGATAAGTTTGCTTAGTTTTCTGTAATTGTGGTTTTCATTCTGTCTACCCTCTGCATAAGGGTAAGAGGCTTGGGGAAGTTTCCTAATGTAGGGACTGATTGTGGGGAAATCTGGGTCCTGTTCTGATAGGTGCACCATGCTCAGTAAATTTTTAATCCAAAAACTAATCTGGCAGAAAGTTCATGCAGCTCAGTCTCAGATTCCAGAAGACCTCTGGTTAAGGTAAGAAGATCTCACCCCTATGGTTGGAAAGATATATGACTAACAAAATCCTAATTCATTTATGACCTTTCATTTCTTGTCTCCTTGAACCCACTGTGAACAAGAAGTGGCAGTGGTTACAACTGAAAGATGCTGACAGGGGCTACTCCACAGTGTGTCCTAAAGGCTACTCTATCTGCTGTGCCCTAGTAGCTGTTGCCCAAGTAGGTGACGGTTCTTCTGTCCTTAATCCCCTTTATGCCAATGATCAGGGCAATGAAACCCATGGGCACAGGTCATTAATTTATCAGCTTTCTGGCAGATTATTAAAGAGATTCCTTGGCATGCTCTTCCCACTGTTTTTTCCTCCCATGCTTCAGCTCCTCTTTCCATCTATGCTGCTGTTTACAAAGTATTGGGCAGGTCATCTACTTTCTATTTCTGAAAATTGTGATTGAAACCATTTACCTCAAATTTTGACATGAAACCACGTGTCAGGGACTCAAACCAAGCCAAAATCCATGGTGCCTTGCTGGGGTCCAGCCCCAGTGGATCCAGGGAATTTGAAGCAGGGACAGAGTCGGCAATTAAAGAGAGATTAATTAGAAATTTAAAGAGAGATTAGAGAAGAATAATGTAGTGAAAAAATAGAGGAGAAAAGAGGCTGATATTCATTGGTGTACACGGAAATCTAATAAAGTCTCAAGACAAGAGACTTGCTCTGTTCATGTAGGCCACTGGTGCCCACTTGAACAGTGGAGGGTGTCCCCCCTTGGGCTCCCTCTTACGTGGGTCTTAGAAGCTTGGGCAGAAAAGTGAATGCAGAAAGCCTCTGTGTTTCAAAGGATCAGCCTGAAAAAGAGAGGGAGGGAGAGGGAGAGAGAGAGAGAGAGAGAGAGTCGACACGGGGGAGGCCAAGCTTGTGCAAAAAAACCCATAATTTTATTTTCAAAAGGTGCTTATATACTCTAAGGTTTACATAATGGAAGATACAGAGTCACGCAGGGGCAGCAGTCCTGACCCTTATCGATACCAGGCTTTCTTTCTGCACATCTTTCCGTATACAAAAGGTCTCAGGTGATTTACATTATTTTCCGGCCAAAGGCCTGTTAAAACTTTATGGCTCTCTTCCTTAATTAATGTTAATCTCATTTCCCCTGAAGTGTTTGTTTTTTTTTTTTAAATCTGCACCACCCTTAAAGCACTAAATAAAGTTACATCCCTGTAGAACAAAGGTACAGTGGCTTATAACGAAGAAGGTACTTAACTCAAAGATCTATGTTGCTACTTGTTTTTTCTATATACCAATTATATCAACAAATAAAAGATATGAAAACTTGGCAGCAAGTATTGGCTCAACAATGAAACCCTTAATCAGTCCTAATCTAACGATTTTGACTCCTCGGGAGCCTCTACATTCCTAGGATGTTTTAAGCTTCCGGTGCCTCTTGCGGTTGGGAGTCTGTGAGCAATCATATGATCAGTTGTAAAAGGTCCAGACAGACCTGTCAGGGAAGTTAGAAAGCTACCAGAGGGGTTTGAGGTGAGACATTCCTTTTATATGCAGGAGACTGTTAGCTGGAGCTCTAAGTTAACTTTTTCCAGAAAAAGGTGGTGGGGGATAGCCCCCTGTTAATGTCAGAGGAGTTGGGAAAAGGCATAATATAGTAAGGCAGACAGATTTTGGTTCTGGGGGTAGATGCTCGAGAAAACCCAGGAGGGACCCCTATGGCCTGATCCCACTTTTGCGTTTTGTCAGGCCCCCTTCCTCCTGACCTTTGCCACCGGCAGGATTCTCCATGCTGGCTCCCGGCAGTGCCTGGTTTCAGGACATAATGAATCTCAGGTTCTTGTTTTATCATTGTTGAAAGAATTCAGTAGAGACACAGCCATAGGTAAGAAGTGGATTTGTTCAGATTCAGAAAGAAACACACTCCAGAGTGTGGGTCATCACAGAAGGTGACTGTGGCAGCCATGAAATGTGGTATAGTTAGTTTTCATGGGCTGAGTCATTTCATATGGTAATGAGTGGGAAGATCATTCCAACAGTTGGGGAACCAACCACTCCTTGGTCTTTTGATAGAGCCTTGGAACTGTCATGGAGCCTCTGGGTATGTCATTTAGCTTGCAGATTGAGGATCAAGGTTTAATTGAAGCCCACTTGTCAGCCACTTTGGAAGTATTTTATTTTATCTAGTTTATGTTATCTCCTTGGGCTATGTCATTCTTTCAAAAGTTGTGTCCTGCCCCCCTTCCCTCCTGTTTCATGCTCTTTTCATGAGCCCTATCCAGGCCCACAATGTTGAATCTACAATCTTCTGATGGAACAACCAGAAAATAGCTGACCCTTGGGAGGAAAATACTGTATAATATCCAATCACTCTAGAGGCCCTCATCTTCCATGTTTCCTACAACATATGTGACAACACCATCTCTCAGTGAATCTGCTAAAGTGGGTGACAGGCATACAGTGCCTGCTAGAAGTCCATCTGTTAGTGGCCTGTCTCTTATACACATCTAGTCGGCAATTAAAGAGAGATTAATTAGAAATTTAAAGAGAGATTAGAGAAGAATAATGTAGTGAAAAAATAGAGGAGAAAAGAGGCTGATATTCATTGGTGTACACGGAAATCTAATAAAGTCTCAAGACAAGAGACTTGCTCTGTTCATGTAGGCCACTGGTGCCCACTTGAACAGTGGAGGGTGTCCCCCCTTGGGCTCCCTCTTACGTGGGTCTTAGAAGCTTGGGCAGAAAAGTGAATGCAGAAAGCCTCTGTGTTTCAAAGGATCAGCCTGAAAAAGAGAGGGAGGGAGAGGGAGAGAGAGAGAGAGAGAGAGAGTCGACACGGGGGAGGCCAAGCTTGTGCAAAAAAACCCATAATTTTATTTTCAAAAGGTGCTTATATACTCTAAGGTTTACATAATGGAAGATACAGAGTCACGCAGGGGCAGCAGTCCTGACCCTTATCGATACCAGGCTTTCTTTCTGCACATCTTTCCGTATACAAAAGGTCTCAGGTGATTTACATTATCTTCCGGCCAAAGGCCTGTTAAAACTTTATGTCTCTCTTCCTTAATTAATGTTAATCTCATTTCCCCTGAAGTGTTTTTTTTTTTTTTTTAAATCTGCACCACCCTTAAAGCACTAAATAAAGTTACATCCCTGTAGAACAAAAGTACAGTGGCTTATAACGAAGAAGGTACTTAACTCAAAGATCTATGTTGCTACTTGTTTTTTCTATATACCAATTATATCAACAAATAAAAGATATGAAAACTTGGCAGCAAGTATTGGCTCAACAATGAAACCCTTAATCAGTCCTAATCTAACGATTTTGACTCCTCGGGAGCCTCTACATTCCTAGGATGTTTTAAGCTTCCGGTGCCTCTTGCGGTTGGGAGTCTGTGAGCAATCATATGATCAGTTGTAAAAGGTCCAGACAGACCTGTCAGGGAAGTTAGAAAGCTACCAGAGGGGTTTGAGGTGAGACATTCCTTTTATATGCAGGAGACTGTTAGCTGGAGCTCTAAGTTAACTTTTTCCAGAAAAAGGTGGTGGGGGATAGCCCCCTGTTAATGTCAGAGGAGTTGGGAAAAGGCATAATATAGTAAGGCAGACAGATTTTGGTTCTGGGGGTAGATGCTCGAGAAAACCCAGGAGGGACCCCTATGGCCTGATCCCACTTTTGCGTTTTGTCAGGCCCCCTTCCTCCTGACCTTTGCCACCGGCAGGATTCTCCATGCTGGCTCCCGGCAGTGCCTGGTTTCAGGACATAATGAATCTCAGGTTCTTGTTTTATCATTGTTGAAAGAATTCAGTAGAGACATAGCCATAGGTAAGAAGTGAATTTGTTCAGATTCAGAAAGAAACACACTCCAGAGTGTGGGTCATCACAGAAGGTGACTGTGGCAGCCATGAAATGTGGTATAGTTAGTTTTCATGGGCTGAGTCATTTCATATGGTAATGAGTGGGAAGATCATTCCAACAGTTGGGGAACCAACCACTCCTTGGTCTTTTGATAGAGCCTTGGAACTGTCATGGAGCCTCTGGGTATGTCATTTAGCTTGCAGATTGAGGATCAAGGTTTAATTGAAGCCCACTTGTCAGCCACTTTGGAAGTATTTTATTTTATCTAGTTTATGTTATCTCCTTGGGCTATGTCATTTTTTCAAAAGTTGTGTCCTGCCCCCCTTCCCTCTTGTTTCATGCTCTTTTCATGAGCCCTATCCAGGCCCACAATGTTGAATCTACAATCTTCTGATGGAACAACCAGAAAATAGCTGACCCTTGGGAGGAAAATACTGTATAATATCCAATCACTCTAGAGGCCCTCATCTTCCATGTTTCCTACAACATATGTGACAACACCATCTCTCAGTGAATCTGCTAAAGTGGGTGACAGGCATACAGTGCCTGCTAGAAGTCCATCTGTTAGTAGCATCCCTTCAAGGGAAATTGGGCTTCCAGAGACAATGTTTGCCACTTTGGGGTTTAACCTTATAGGCCTTTTGGGCCTGAACCCTTACCACCCTTCTCCTAAAATTACAAATAGACTCCTGGCTTAAATATCCACTCTATTTTTTATGGAATATCTTGTCTGCTTCCTCTTATCAATTTGTACTTAAACCACCTACTAACTCCTACAACCAGGACCCTGCCTCCTCTGTAGGCAATATCTCTTCACCCAGCTTATTATTAAAATACTCTTAACACCCTTAACAGGACCAGATAACCCACTTCTTTATCATTGCTTCTGTTATGACCCAGACTAGGTTTATGACAATGAAATGTTTACCATTGGAGATACCCTAAACTGTTCTTATGGAAAACTAAGGGAGGAAATAAGTGGCTTATATTATTTCTGAGCAATAAGAGGATAAGATTTATGGCTATTTCTCCATGTTCCCACTCTGAGTGCACAGACTCAGAATGCTTTGCATCATGGTATCTATTCCCACCTGCGGTGGACAAACCATCAATGAGTTAAAATTACAACCCCTTAATCCTACCCAGCACTAGTCACGCTGGAGACTTTGGGGATGCCCAACTCCAGCCTGGTGTCCCAGGAGGTCGACCTGCCTCTATCTGCCTGGGGATTTGATCTTCAGGAGGTTGTCAAACCTCAACCTGCTTGGGGAGCTGCATCCTGACCTGGGTTTTCCTGGCTCTCAGGTTGCACCAGTACTGGGTAGGATAAGCTTCAGAAAGGCTCACCCTTAAGGAAGCCCACCCATGAAAATAGAAGGAAGTCTATTAGTTGTGGTGTTATGACCAGTCTCAGCAATAATTCAGGAGCCCAGTAAGAACACCATTGCCTTTCTGCAAAAGCTAAAAGAGGCCCTCCAAAAGTTTACCAATCTGAACTTAGACTCTTACAAGGGACAGGTGATTTTAAAGGACAAATTCCTGTCCCAGTGTGCATCAGACATCAGGACAAAGTTACAACAGCTACAGCGGCAGGATCCTGTTGCCTCTTGAGATGAGGTGGTCCAGACAGCCACCAATATCTTTTATGACAGAGAAAAGGAGAGGGAAGCCAAGGCACAGGAAAGGGAGAGAGGGAGAGACAAGGCATGCCCAGATGCTGGCCACACTCCAGGGAACCCTTATGACAAAACTTGAGTTCTTGAAGGACAAGGAATGAGGCAAATGCCTAATCTGTAGACAAATGGGACATTGGGCCAAAGAGTGTGCAAACTATAGCAAGTCACCTAAAATATGGCTTGCTACAAATTCCATCATTTGGGACATTGGATGGCACTCTGCCCTTGGAACCCAAGAGCCTCAAGGTCAAGCACCAAGCTTTCCCTCATGATGGTTCAATAGGACCAAAGTGGCCTGTTCCAGCCTGCTTGCCTATCACAGATAACCATCACAGGGCTGGAACCAAGGGTGCAACTGGATGTGGCAGGTAGTTCTGAGAGTTTCTTGGTTGACACAGGATCTCCCTACTCCGTCCTGACCTCCTACTCTGGAGATGTCTCCTTTCAAGCCTGTACCATTTTGGGTGCTACAGGAAAACCAATTACAAAAAAGATTTATCAGAGCACTTCTTTGTTGCTGGGATGGACAAATATTCCATCACCACCACCCCCCAACCACCACGTTCTGGTGGTCCCTGAGTGTCCTACTCGCTTATTGGGAAAAGATATACTCACTAAGCTTGGGACCACCCTTGTGATGTGAAGATTTTCAGCCCCTAGAGCCCTAGAGCTTCTGGTTACTAATGAGGAACCTATTATACCCTCTCCAAAAGGGAGAGACCAAGAATTATGGGAGGACAAAATTAACCCCCAGGTGTGGGACCAGGAGATTCCTGGGAATCTTATATGAGTCCACCAAGCTGAACTGGTTATCATTGTCCTCCAAGATCCCACTTGGTTTCCAAAACTGAAACAATACACCCTCAGAAGAAAAGCTTGTAAAAGACTACTGCTGCTGCTAAGTCACTTCAGTCGTGTCTGAGTCTGTGTGACCCCCAGAGATGGCAGCCCACCAGGCTCCCCTGTCCCTGGGATTCTCCAGGCAAGAACACTGGAGTGGGTTGCCATTTCCTTCTCCAATGCATGAAAGTGAAAAGTGAAAGTGAAGTTGCTCAGTCGTGTCCGACTCCTAGTGACCCCATGGACTGCAGCCTACCAGGCTCCTCCATCCCTAGGATTTTCCAGGCAAGAGTACTGGAATGGGTGTCATTGCCTTCTACAGCCTCTAATAAATAAAATCCCTGCCTGTGGGCTATTGGCCCCCACCAGTTTGTCAGGTAACAGCCCGATCTGCCCCTTAAAGAAAAAGAACAGAACGTGGTGAGGGTTAAATGTCTCCAAATCATAAGTGAAGCTGTAGTCCCCCTCCATCCCACAGTACCCAATCCCTATATAATCCCACCCAGTGCCAAGAGGTTTAGAGTCCTGGATCTTATGAATGCATTCTTTGGCATACCACTAGTTAAAGAATCCCAATATCTTTTTGCCTTCAAGTGGGAGGTTCCAGGAGAAAAACACCACAAATGACCGAGGCAGTATTAACTCAGGGGTTCAGAGATAGCCACCACTTGTCTGAACAGGCTCTTAGCCAGGATATGCTAGATCTGGACCTGGGACCTAATGGGAAAACTTTAAAACATGTAGATGACCTACTGATCTGCTCTCCAGATGAGAAAAATGCCCAACAACATGCAACTGAGGTTCTAATTTTTTTAACAGAGAGGGGATTAAAGTATCCTGTTCTAAGGCAAAGGTACAGAAGTCACTTACCTGGGAGTTCAGATTATGCATGGGTACAGGAGACTGTCCTCTGACTGAGTAGAAGGAATCCTCCCCCATGACTTGAAAACAATTGTGAGCTTTGCTGGGGCCAACCGAGTACTGTAGAATCTGGATACCAAACTACGGTCTAATTACTCAGCCCTAATATGAAAACTTGAAGGGACGGGATGATTGAATCCCGTTGATGTGGGAAACTCCTCAAAAGGAGGCAGAGGCTACACTAAAAGAAGTCTTAGGTCAAGCACCCTTCTTGAGGTTGCCAGGCCCAAAAAAATCATCCCAACTATAGGTCCATGAAAAGGAAGGAATAGCCTTGGGAGTGTTAACTGAAAGATTGGGACCTAAGTCTCAGCCTGTAGCTTTCTTATCCAAAAGGCTCAACCCAACTGCCCAGTCTGGCCTCCCTGCCTTTGAAAGCTTGCAGCTATTGCAGTCCTGAAAGAAGACAATTCAAACTCTCTCTTGAGGGCAAAATAACTATTTTTATCAGCCACCAAGTGAAACAACTCCTGAATGGGAGAGGCCATTTATGGATGTCTGATCAAAGGATCCTCACATATCAAGTAGTGCTGATGGAAAATCCAGACCTGGTTATATCCCCTTGTGAGGTTTTTAATCCAGCTTCCCTCTTGCCTACCCCCGAGGGCTCTCTCCCCTTTCTCTGTTGCCTAGAAACTTTGGACCATTGGACAAAATCCTGAGAGGGTTGTCAGAAGATCCTCTGACCAATCCTGAGGAAATATGGTACACTGATGGAAGCAGTTTTGTCTTAGATGGAAAAAGAAAAGCCAGATATGCAGTAGTCTCCAATTTTGAGACCATAGAGGCTAAACCTTTGTCACCAGGTACTTCAGCCCAATTGGCTGAGCTTGTAGCCCTCACTTGAACTTTAGAGCTGGGAAAAGGAAAAAAAGAGGAGCCATTTACACAGATATGTGACCACTCCAAGTATACCTTTCTGGTGCTACATGCATATGATGCTATTTGGAAAGAAAGAGGCCTTTTGACCACCCGAAGGTCCTCAATCAAGTGTGGTGATCAAATCTTTAGGCTCTTAGAGGCAGTCCATCTGACCCCTGAGGCTTCAGTCTCCCATTGTAAAGACACCAAAAAGGGAGCACAGAAGTGGCACGAGGGAACCAAGCAGCTGAACAGGCAGCTAAGAGAGCAGCATTACAGAACAATGGCCTAATAGGGGTTGCCACTTCAGTCCCACAAACTAATTTGACAGAAACTCCTTCATATACTGAAGGTGAGATTCTTAAAGCTAAGAGTGATGGCTTTCAAGATCATATGAGGTGTTCCAAAAGGAGGGACTCCTTTTTTTTCTGCCTCAGAACTTCCAGTGGAAATTAATTAACTTCTTACATGCCACCACTAATATGGGGACAAGGCCCTCCAAAGATTACTAGAAAGGTCCCTCAGAGAAACAGGCCTCCAAAAAACTACAAGGCAAGTGCTTTCCTCTTGTCCCATTTGTCAGTTAAATAACCAGCAAGGAACTCGAAGACCCGAGTTGGCCCAGCCCATCCAATGGCATGGGACCTACCCAGGAGAGGACTGGCAGATGAGCTTCCCCCAGATGCTAGTTTCTAAAGGGTATAAAGACCTACTAGTCATGATAAATAAATTCATAGGATGGATTGAAGGTTTTTCCACCTAGACTGAGAAGGCCAAGGAGATAGTAAACAAACAAACAAACAAACTGTTCCATGAAATCATTGTGAGATTTGGCCTGCTCAGGTCATTACAACGTGACAATGGGACATCATTTACTTCTAAGGTCACCAAGGAGCCTCTAAAGCTTTGGCCATTACTTATTACCTCCATTCTTCCTGGATGCCTCAGTCTTCAGGAAAAGTAGAAAGAGCCAACAAATTCTTAAAATCAACAGTAAAAAAGGTAACCCAGGAGACTTCTCTGAGATGGAAGGAGGCTTTACCATTGTCTTTCCTCCACACCCAAATTGCCCCTAAGGAACAGGTTGGCCTTAATGCTTACTGGTGGTGGTTTAGTCCTTAAGTTGTGTTTGACTCTTGTGTTTGACCTCATGGACTGTAGCCTGGAAGGCTCCTCTTTTGCCACTTCAGTCCCACAAACTAATTTGACAGAAACTCCTTCATATACTGAAGGTGAGATTCTTAAAGCTAAGAGTGATGGCTTTCAAGATCATATGAGGTGTTCCAAAAGGAGGGACTCCTTTTTTTTCTGCCTCAGAACTTCCAGTGGAAATTAATTAACTTCTTACATGCCACCACTAATATGGGGACAAGGCCCTCCAAAGATTACTAGAAAGGTCCCTCAGAGAAACAGGCCTCCAAAAAACTACAAGGCAAGTGCTTTCCTCTTGTCCCATTTGTCAGTTAAATAACCAGCAAGGAACTCGAAGACCCGAGTTGGCCCAGCCCATCCAATGGCATGGGACCTACCCAGGAGAGGACTGGCAGATGAGCTTCCCCCAGATGCTAGTTTCTAAAGGGTATAAAGACCTACTAGTCATGATAAATAAATTCATAGGATGGATTGAAGGTTTTTCCACCTAGACTGAGAAGGCCAAGGAGATAGTAAACAAACAAACAAACAAACTGTTCCATGAAATCATTGTGAGATTTGGCCTGCCCAGGTCATTACAACATGACAATGGGACATCATTTACTTCTAAGGTCACCAAGGAGCCTCTAAAGCTTTGGCCATTACTTATTACCTCCATTCTTCCTGGATGCCTCAGTCTTCAGGAAAAGTAGAAAGAGCCAACAAATTCTTAAAATCAACAATAAAAAAGGTAACCCAGGAGACTTCTCTGAGATGGAAGGAGGCTTTACCATTGTCTTTCCTCCACACCCAAATTGCCCCTAAGGAACAGGTTGGCCTTAATGCTTACTGGTGGTGGTTTAGTCCTTAAGTTGTGTTTGACTCTTGTGTTTGACCTCATGGACTGTAGCCTGGAAGGCTCCTCTGTTCATGAGATTCTCCAGGCAAGAATACTGGAGTGGGTTGCCATTTCCTTCTCCAGGGGGGTCTTAGCATTTATGAGATGCTATATGGGAGACCTTTTGCTCATATCAATGACCTCTTCCTAGATCCAGAGGCTCAGACCCTCTGGTCTTATACCATGGCCATTGGACAATTCCAACAAGAAATACATTTATGGGGTGCCAACCAGGACCCAAAGGATTCTGAAGGGTTAACACTATATGCTCCAGGAACTCAAATCCTAATTAAAATCTGGAAAGATGGGTCCCAAAAGGCTCAACTCCAGCCCACATGGAAAGGCTCCTACCCTGTAATACTTTCTACTCCTGAGTCAATCCATGGAAGGAAATAGAAGAGGACACTCAATACCCTGGTGAGTCCCTGGGAGATCTCACATAACTATTCAGGACTACAAATAAGTATCATTCTAATAAACACCCCCCAAATTATTTCTGGGGATAAACTTTCTCAGGATAAATTTAAAGAGACAACACAGCTTGGCAGGGTTGTACTACAAAATAGACCGGAGATAGATCTCCTGATCCCTGAACAAGGATGGACTTGAGCCATCTTGAATGAGACATGTTGTTTCTGGGTAAATACCTCCAGCCAAGTTAAAGAAAGCCTTACAGTCCTCAAGAAAAAAGCATTCAGATCCTACAAAATGTCAAATAATGAGAAGGAGAGTCCTCAGCATAGCTACAAACTCTCTTTGGGGGATCCTTCTCTTGGTGAAGGGGTATTTGGAATAGGCTAATGTCCCT
Organism: Oreotragus oreotragus; assembly: GCA_006410675.1. NCBI lineage: Eukaryota > Metazoa > Chordata > Mammalia > Artiodactyla > Bovidae > Oreotragus > Oreotragus oreotragus. The sequence goes on from SJYX01003512.1 coordinate 164,569, forward strand.
ACTAATTCCTGTTATCACCATATTGATACTTCTTATGATTGCTCCTCTGCCCAGATCAACAAGCTACAAAATGCAGTTCTAGTTCAACAAGGATACATAAAACTTCACCTGACCATAGAAAGCATCTATCACTCACCTTTAGATGGACACTGCTGTAAGGATTCTGAGACCTCAACATCCCTATTCTCAAAGAACTGTGCTTCCCCTTTCTTGATGGGAGGATGTTAGGTAGTTATAACAGGAAAAGGGAATCCAAAATGTTGGTGGCTAAAAGACAAAGAAAGAGAAAAGCCCGTGAACATGTAACAAAATAAAATCCATGGACTGGAGTGAGAACTTCAGGTTGAACAAACACACCCCTTTCTTGACTACCCTAATCTGCAAATGGTAGGCTCAGCCAGTCATGGGGGTGGGGGAACTAAATAATGAGAAGGAGAGTCCTCAGCATAACTACAAACTCTCTTTGGGGGATCCTTCTCTTGGTGAAGGGGTATTTGGAATAGGCTAATGTCCCTACTAATTCCTGTTATCACCATATTGATACTTCTTATGATTGCTCGTCTGCCCAGATCAACAAGCTACAAAATGCAGTTCTAGTTCAACAAGGATACATAAAACTTCACCTGACCATAGAAAGCATCTATCACTCACCTTTAGATGGACACTGCTGTAAGGATTCTGAGACCTCAACATCCCTATTCTCAAATAATTGTGCTTCCCCTTTCTTGATGGGAGGATGTTAGGTAGTTATAACAGGAAAAGGGAATCCAAAATGTTGGTGGCTAAAAGACAAAGAAAGAGAAAAGCCCGTGAACATGTAACAAAATAAAATCCATGGACTGGAGTGAGAACTTCAGGTTGAACAAACACACCCCTTTCTTGACTACCCTAATCTGCAAATGGTAGGCTCAGCCAGTCATGGGGGTGGGGGAACAGGTAGACAAAATGTATAAAAAGAGGAAGCTGAGACAAACTGAGGCCTCTTCTTTGGGGTCAGTCTGTCTTCAAGCATCAAGGATGTACTTACCTTTTGTTTGCCGAATAAAATTCTGAGCTGTAACCAAGCTGTGATATTGGCCCACTGCTTCAAATATTTGTTTCAGTGAGACAGAACCAAGGAAATTACACACTTTCTTGACACTGGTGTGCACAAAGTTTCATTTGTGCCCTTCAAGATTCTGTTCCCACAGCTCTGTGGAAATTCTGTAATCAAATCCCACTGGTCTTCAAAGTCAAATTCCCTGGGGATTCTCAGTCACTTTGCCAGGTCTCCAAGCTGGGGAATCTATCATAGGGCCTAGAACTTTTGCAACAGTGCAATAGCTTCTTTGATATAGTTGTTCTTCAGTTTGTGGGTTGTCTGCTGTATGACTCTACAGTGGGTGTAATGGTGACCTCCTCCAAGAGCATTTGTGCCACATGCTGACTTTCCAGGTCTGCTACAGCCAGAGCCCCTGTACCCATGGCAGGCCACCACTGACCTGTGCCACCACAAGAGACATCCATATACTCAAAGACACGTCTGGCCCAGTCTCTTGAAGAATCTCTGGGTCCTGGTGTGCATAATGTTTTATTTGAAGCTACTGAGCATCTCTGGCAGGTATGGGGTTTGATGTTATTTCACCCCTCCTATTGCCATGTTGGGGCTTCTCCTTTGCCCTTGAATGTATGGTATCCTTTTTTGTTTGTTTGTTTTTGGTGGGATACAATATCCTCCTGTAGATAATTGTTCATCAGTGAGTTGCAATTTTGGAGTTCTTACAGGAGAAGGTGAGTGCATGTCCTTCTACTCTGCTGTCTTGAGTTGGAAAAACCACTGTTTTCTAGGCCACTTGTTTAATTCTGTTCTAGTGAACAACATAGCATCAGTACTATTTACTAAAAATTCTAAGGATGATTCCTTGTGCAATGTTGATCAATTCAATTCTGTGACCACCCCTTATCACTCCTTCACAGCAGGAAATAGCTAAGAGCGATAGTCGCTCCGTATCCCACAAGATGGTGGAATAGATATGACAGTGGGGAATTGTGACAGTGAAGGGGCAAATCTGACCTCAGGCTGGATCTTTTTCTTTTACTTTAACCTGTGGTTTTCATTGCTTTACTTATTGTAATTACTAAAGGTATACTGTCGATAGTTATACTCATATACAATGTCCTGCCTCATTAAACCCTGCCCATCTGTGAATGACTGCAGAAAAAAAAAAAATTAAATAAATTAACAGTCCCTCTCTCTTATGTTGACCATAAGCAAGGATATATTTTTCAAGATAAATTGCCCTTTTACTCTTCTTTTCTCACTGCCTGCCTCTGTCTCTCTGACATCCAGACCGCTATAAGATGATTTTTGCAAATGTAGGTGGAAGAAAGAGATATTCATGAAAATATGTGTACCTGAAAACCGGCTTTAATTGAAATTGCAAGTTGTTCACCCCTACTCCTAGGCTGTGAACAAACACAACTGGCATCAGTGACTCTATTACAAGGAATTTATAAAGCCACATGAAATATCAAGGAGAGTTATCTTGCTTAGAGAAAAATCAGATGAGATGCTTGTAATAGGAAATGACTTGATCAAGAGGTATGATTAGTTCCAGTCATATCAATGGAATCACAGATTTTAAAAGTATGAGTGATATCAAAGAATATGTGTGTCAAATATATGAGGGCTAAAGTCATTTTTGGTTCTTTTTAGCACAGAAAATTCACACTGCAAATGAATTAAGTGCTTCAGGTTTAAGTTTTGGATCATAGGCTGAAAAGATGCTTTGGGAAATGTTGAAATATGAAAGAAAATGTACTGTTATATTAATGGAATTTATTGTTTCCCATGGCAAACCTTAGAATACATGTATTCTTATTGAGGGCTTCCCTGGTGTCTCAGACTGTAAAGCATCTGACTGCAATAGGGAAGACCCAGGGTCGATCCCTGGGTTGGAAAGATCCCCTGGAGAAGGAAATGGCAATCCACTCCAGCACTCTTGCCAGGAAAATCCCATGGATGGAGGAGCCTGATAGGAGGATCCCATACAGTCCATGGGATTGCGAGTCAGACATGACTGAGCAACTTCACTTCATTCTTATTGAGTTCAAGGTTGCTCTACTCATCACAAGATAGGTCAATAAATCTGAGATGAAGAGCTGGGATAAGAAAGGGACTTCATTCAGAAACTGGTTGACTGAAAAGATGACAGGCTAGCACCTCAAAATAACCATCTTGTTGGGGTCTGGATGTTAGATTATTTTATGGATCAGAGATGGTGGGAGGCACAGAAACAAAGTAAAAAAACCATTTAATTCCCACAAATAGATTCTAAAATGCCAAGTCTCAGGTAGGGGGATGTGTTAGTTTCATTTCTTTACAGTCGTTTCATGGATGATATGAAATGGAATATCTCCTCTCACATCAACAAAGATGTCACATGTATCTGTGATTCCAGCCTCAAGATGAGTTTCTGGGCCAAGCAAGTAAGCAGCAGACAGGGGTCACCAGGCACTGAATCATTTGCCCCACAATGAATTCAAGAATATACAGTTTTTCACAGGTGGGCTAAGTTACAGCCAGGCCATTATACATGCCTATAACAAAAGCATCAAGATAAGGGTTAAATTCACAGAACCAGATCCAGTGTAGATTCAAAATTAACCCTTCCTTGTTACATTATTTCACAAGAGACAACTGAGTGGCAATCCTGACTCTTGGTCTTGATTAGATAATATTGACTACTACATATCATCCAATCCTTGTCACTCAGTTTGTATACTTTCCAGACTCTGAGGAGAACTATGTGGTGAAAAAAACCTTCTCTTATTGCTGCATGCTTCTATGGATGAGTAAAGATAACTACATGAGCTTCTTGGTTGAGAAATTAAATTCAGTTCAGTTCAGTTGCTCAGTCATGTCCAACTCTTTGTGACCCCATGAATCACAGCATGCCAGGTCTCCCTGTTCATCACCATCTCCCGGAGTTCACTCAGACTCACGTCCATCGAGTCTGTGATGCCATCCAGCCATCTCATCTCTGTCCTCCCCTTCTCCTCCTGCCCACAATCACTCCCAGCATCAGAGTCGTTTCCAATGAGTCAACTCTCCTCATGAGATGGCCAAAGTACTGGAGTTTCAGCTTTAGCATTATTCCTTCCAAAGAAATCCCAGGGTTGATCTCCTTCAGAATAGACTGGCTGGATCTCCTTGCAGTCCAAGGGACTCTCAAGAGTCTTCTCCAACACCGCAGTTCAAAAGAATCAATTCTTCAGCATTCAGCCTTCTTCACAGTCTAACTCTCACATCCATACATGACCACAGGAAAAAACATAGCCTTGACTAGATGGACCTTAGTCGACAAAGTAATATCTCTGCTTGTGAATATACTATCTAGGATGGTCATAACTTTTCTTCCAAGGAGTAAGCATCTTTTAATTTCATGGCTGCAGTCACCATCTGCAGTATTTCATGATGTGACAAAGAAATTATATCATTAGGTCTATGATTTCAAATCATCTCCGTAGGGAATCTTGGTTCTTGTCAAAGCATCATGTTTCTTGCATAGTCAAAAACATCATTCCAGAGCATTAAATTTCTGCCTTAATATCTGGGCTTATATATAAAATTCCTTAAAATGGTCTAATAAGAGATAATTTCCTAACCTTCAATTATTTGCTTTAGTCTTCAAAAGATAAATAAAACTATATTAGGATGCATATTTTATGATGTGTTCAAAAGTATTAATAGAATTAGAAGCCAAATGTAAGAGTAGATTCAAAATCTATTCAGTGCTTTCTTCAAGTTTAAATAGTCAATATTTCAGTTTCTGGATATATTATTTTGGATGTTTGTGGGTTAAAGTGTAGAATATGGCCTTCAGTGAGGAGATTTCAATCTGTAGTCAATTGAAATGTCTATTTAACTACTTTAAAGGCTAAACATATGTCAAGTTAGAAATAGCAGTAATAGCATTTCAATTCTATTTCACAACACATATTCAATGAGGAGTACTAAAACTAATGCACATTATGTGGAATTAAGATTGTTTGCCCATTACAGCATTTCTTTTAGTCAAAGAAATCACATTTCTTCTACTTTGTAATGTTAATTCATCATTTTGCTTTCAGTAAAAATTCAAGGTTGACCTGAAAACACTGTAACAATTATCTTCATTGATACTATCACTGTCGTTGTCACTCCTGTTTTATTGAACATTTTAATGGTCACTGCCCTGCATCCTGAAATGCATTATCTTATCCAATAAAACCAACAAAAGAAAGGGGCCCAATCCTATTCTATTTCACCAATGATGTTTTTATCGTTCAGTTAAAGAAAGTCTCAGAGCAACTAATTAGTGGAAGATGTTGGATTTAATAACTTTGGGGAAAACTGCTTCAATTAGTATACAATATTGCAGTCCAAATCTTCATTAATTATTATATTCAGAAATCATTCATCTTTACTGAATATACTTAACTTGTTATATTAAATTAACTGTGAATTTTTAACATGTACTACTTTCATAGTAAATAAAATAACATGGATTTATTATCTAAAGTTTTTGAAATAAATTACTTTTTTTCTCCTTGAACTTCTTTTTGATAAGTACATTTAAAGAAGATTTATGTTTCCTTGTGAAATATATAGGATATGAGTCACTTTCAGGTAGCTCAATAGCATTTTACAAAAAGTTAGGGGCCATGAATATTTTGTTTTAAAATATAAAGTATTCTGAGGTCTCAGATGGAATTTCAAAGATGATCTAGCAATGTTCCTGGAAACTAAACTTCCTGAATAGCTACTATCAGCATCTAGTGAGACAGAGTGAAAAAGTTTAACAGTCAACTGAAAATAACCTTAATCTTTTTTCTCCACCACTTTTCAACTTGTTCTGTTCAAATTACCCTTCTTTGTGCTGCATGAAATAGTAGGAAAGTCCTGTTGGTTTGTTGATTCCTTGGACAACCAATACAAAATTAAAACAAGACAAACAAAACACTAGCAATTATGAGAAAACCATTCACTAAAATACACTGAAGTTCTACACTCAAATGCTTCTGATCTGAAAGATTATGTGAAAAAACAACTGATTATGAGAAACTGTATTAAAAAAAAACTGTTATTTATTACATATATATATAATTTGCTAGAGCCTAGGAACAACAATTAACATAAAAAGCTGAAACAATGTGATCTTTCATAATAGTAATTTTAAAAGTGATTTCCAGTATAAGATGTATTTCACTATTTGTGAGTCACTAGTTTTAAAATTGCAATGCATATAAAAATAACATGAGCATATCTTGTTATAAGGACATGCAATACATTTTTTAAATGGGATTCTTCTTGTGTGGATTTTATCACCCCAAGTCCTAACCTAATATTCTGTAAACATGTAGTAATCTGTAAACACCGCATATCATGCAGCCTATAGTGAGATGGGGAAACAGATTAGCAAGACCACATTATCCTATAAGGCAAGGCTTTACAAGAACAGAGTTGCAAAAAAAAAAAAAAAAAAACTGTGGTAAGAAGTCCTTTAGAGAGTGCAGTCTGTCTCCACTCAGGGAAAAGTAAAGAATGTTTCCCTATTCTTAGGGTGAGTGAGGGTGCTCCAAAGCAGGGTTCTTCAACCTTCAGTCTGTAGACCAGTACCTCCTGCCAGATTAGCAGTCATATCTGATTACAAATAAGGTGCACGATAAATGTGATGTGCTGGAATCATCCCCAAACCAGCCTCTCCACTGCTGCCCCTGAGGAAAAAATTAAGTTCAATGAAACCAGTCCCTGGTGACAAAAATTTTAGGGACTGCTGCTCAGAGGGACCACTCACAGCTTTGTGTCCTCGAATGTGGACACACATGAGCCATACACATCTGACAGGTACAGTGAGGGCTGGATGTGTGCTGACTGAGTAGAGCAGAGACACATGGGGCTATATTTGGAACCAGCTGCACTTCACTGATAATGTGGCAAACACATGTGGTTCTCGGAGTTAGATAAGAACTCAAGGAAGGGTCATCTCAAAAGAAATAAGACCCTGAAAGAAGGGAGAACAATAGGAGGTGAGAGAGACCTCACCTCAAGTAACCAGACGGTAGAAGCATGTTGCCCACATCAAGAAAATCCCCTCAGAGGTAACCACTGCAGGCTCTGGATACTCTGCAAAGAGCCCAACCCCACACCATGTGATGATGGCTGGATGCATGCAGATGTGCACCCTGCCTTTGGGAGGCTTGAAGCTTATATAATTTTGGAAATCATCTTAATGGAAAAATTTAAAGAATCCTTAATATAAAATATATATAAAATAAATATTTGTTCAGAATGAGTAATAAAGTCACAATAAATTACGTTTCTCCAAGTTGGTTCTCATTTTAACCACCTGTAGTGTTTTTAACAAAATTCCTCAAGGATCTTTACATGAACTGATATTTTTACATTGCTGACTCAGAATAACAATAAACTGAAACAAAACAACACACACAAAACTTTAAACAACATACTCTGATAGATCACATCCTTTCACTGTTTTCATTTGTCATCTGTCATAGAGCCTAGCAAGTGTGGCAAGTATAGATCATAAACAGTAATTGTTATGAAGTTTCTCTAGTTAAAGTAGTTTTATTTTAACAGTTAAAGCTGGAAGCATTAGAGTATAGAAGTTAAGACGTTGCCATTTCTTGATACTTAGAAATACCAACCTAGACAACATTTTTTTTTTTTTTGCCAACTTAAGGTCCATATAATCAAAGCTATGAATTTTCCAGTAGTCATGTATGGATGTGAGAGTTGGACCATGAAAAAAGAGGTGTGCTGAATAATTGGTGCTTTTGAACTGTGGTGTTGGAGAAGACTCTTGAGAGTCCCTTAGACAGCAAGGAGATCAAACTAGTCAACCATAAAGGATATTAGCTCTGAATATTCATTGGAATAATTGATGCTGAATCTGAAACTCCAATTCTTTGGCCACCTGATGCAAAGAACTGACTCACTGGAAAAGATCCTGATTCCAGGGAAGATTGAAGGCAGGAGGAAAAGGAGATGACAGAGGATGAGGTGGTTTGATTGCATCACCAACTTGATGGACATGAGTTTGAGCTAGCTCTGGGAGTTGGTTATGGACAGGGAAACCTGGCATACTGCAGTCCATGGGGTTGCAAAGAGTTGGACATTACTGAACGAATGAACTGAACTAAAGAAGTCCCTGTGTTTTACAGTATATCCTTGTAGCTTATCTAATACATAATAGTTTGTACTTCTTCATCCTCTAGGCCTATTTGGTACCTCCTCCCTCCCCTCTCTCCACTGCTAACTCCTAGTTTGTTCTCTAGTGGCAGTTTTTTTTTTTTTTTTTTTTTTNTGAACGAATGAACTGAACTAAAGAAGTCCCTGTGTTTTACAGTATATCCTTGTAGCTTATCTAATACATAATAGTTTGTACTTCTTCATCCTCTAGGCCTATTTGGTACCTCCTCCCTCCCCTCTCCCCACTGCTAACTCCTAGTTTGTTCTCTAGTGGCAGTTGGTTTTTTTTTTTTTTTTTCTTGTTCACTGTTTCTGGAAGTTTTTCTAATATATTTTCAAATATTTCCTCCCAGGCTGTAAGCTTTATTTTTCACCCTGTTAGTGGTACCATCACAGAACAAACATTTTTGGTTCATTTTAAAATGTTTGACAATGTATAATTTATAAATTTTTCCTTTTATGGATTCTGTTTTTTGTAGCAAGGTTGAAAACTTTGTTTAATATATAGTAGTAGATATAATTGTGCCACTTTTTGAGCAAGTTAATGGTGTTGTTGTTCAGTCACTCACTATTTATAACCCTATGGAATGTAGCATACCAGGTTCCTCTGTCTTACACTATATACCAGAGTCTGCTCAAATTCATATCCATTGAATAAGTGATGCTATCTAACTATCTCATTTTTTTGCCATCCCCTTCTGCTTTTGCCTTCAATCGTTCTCATCATCAGGGTCTTTCCTAATGAATCATCTGTTTGCATAAGGTGGATGGATTATTGGAGATTCAGCTTTAGCGATAGTCCTTCCAATAAATATTCAGTCTTGATTTCCTTTAGGATTGACTGGTTTAGTCTCCTTGAAGTCCAGGGGTGGTCTCCATAAACAAGGTGGATGTATTACATTTTTTCTCCATGATCTGATAATGTTGGCAATTTTATCTCTGGTTCCTCTGCCTTGCCTAAATCTGGCTTATACATCTGGAAATTCTAGGTTTAAATACTGCTGAAGCCTAATGTGAAACAATTTAGCCATAACCTTACTAGTACATAAAATGATCTCAATTATACAATACTTTGAACATTCTTTGACATTGCCCTTCTCTGGGATCGAAACAAAGATTTACCTTGTCCAGTCCTATGGTCACTGTTGAGTTTTCTAATTTGCTGGCATACTGAGCGGAGCATTTAAACAGCATTATCTTTTAGGATTTTAAATAGTTCAGGTGGAATCCCATAATCTCCATTGGCTTTGCTGATAGAAATGCTTCCTCAGGCCCACTTGACTTCACACTCCAGGGTGTCTGGCTCTAGGTGAGTGACTGCACCATCATGGTTATTTGGATCATTTAGATTTTTTGTATATTTATTCTGTGTAATCTTGGTACCTCTTCTTAATCTCTTCTGCTTCTGTTATATCCTTACAATTTCTGTCCTTTATCATGCCCATCCTTGCATAAAATGTTCCTTGATATCTTCAATTTTTTTGAAAGAATTTCTACTCTTTCACATTCAATTGTTTTTCTCCATTTGTTTACATTGTTCATTTAAGAAGACCTTCTTATCTCTCTTTGCTATTCTTTGGAAATCTGCACTCAGTTGGGTATATTTTTCCCTTTATCCCTTGCCTTTCACTTCTCTTCTTTCCTCAGCTATTTCTCAAACCTGTTCAGACAAACACTTTGGTTTTTACATTTATTTTTTCTTTGTGATGATTTTTGTCACTGCCTCATGCACAATGTTAAAACCTTCATCCATAGTTGTTCATGAACTGTGTCTACCAGATCTAATCCATTGAATTTGTCATCTCCACTGAATAATCATAGTTCAGTTCAGTTCAGTCGCTCAGTCATGTTGGACTCTTTCTGACCCCATGAATCGAAGTACGCCAGGCCTCCCTGTCCATCACCAACTCCTGGAGTTCACTCAAACTCATGTCCATTGAGTCAGTGATGCCATCTAGCCATCTCATCCTCTGTCCTCCCCTTCTCCTCCTGCAACTAATCCCTTCCAGCATCAGAGTCTTTTCCAATGAGTCAACTCTTCACATGAGGTGGCCAAAGTACTGGAGTTTCAGCTTTAGCATCATTCCTTCCAAAGAAATCCCAGGGCTGATCTTCAGAATAGACTGGTTGGATCTCCTTGCAGTCCAAGGGACTCTCAAGAGTCTTCTCCAACACCACAGTTAAAAAGCTTCAATTCTTCAGCACTCAGCTTTCTTCACAGTCTGACTCTCACATCCATACATGACCACTGGAAAGACCATAGCCTTTACTAGACGGACCTTTGCTGGCAAAGTAATGTCTGCCTCTGAATTTCCTATCTAGGGTGGTCATAACTTTCCTTTCAAGGAATAAGCATCTTTTTATTTCATGGCTGCAATCACCATCTGCAGTGATTTTGGAGCCACCAAAAATTAAGTCTGACACTGTTTCGGCNTGGAAAGACCATAGCCTTTACTAGACGGACCTTTGCTGGCAAAGTAATGTCTGCCTCTGAATTTCCTATCTAGGGTGGTCATAACTTTCCTTTCAAGGAATAAGCATCTTTTTATTTCATGGCTGCAATCACCATCTGCAGTGATTTTGGAGCCACCAAAAATTAAGTCTGACACTGTTTCGGCTGTTTACCCATCTATTTCCCATGAAGTGATGGGACCAGATGCCATGATCTTCGTTTTCTGAATGTTGAACTTTAAGCCAACTTTTTCACTCTCCTCTTTCACTTTCATCAAGAAGCTTTTTTTTTTTTTAGATTTATTTTTTAATATAAATTTATTTATTTTAATTGGAGGCTCATTACTTTACAATATTGAATTGGTTTTGCCATACATCAACATGTATCCTCCAAGAGCCTTTTTAGTTCCTCCTCACCTTCTGCCAAAAGGGTGTTGTCATCTGCATATCTGAGGTTATTGATATTTTTCCCAGCAATCTTGGTTCCAGCTTGTGTTTCTGCCAGCCCAGAATCTCTCATGATATACACTGCATATAAGTTAAATAAGCAGGGTGACAATATACAGTCTTGACATACTCCTTTTCCTGTTTGGAACCAGTCTGTTGTTCCATGTCCAGTTCTAAATGTTGCCTCCTGACCTGCATACAGGTTTCTCAAGAGGCAGGTCAGGTGGTCTGGTATTCCCATTTCTTTCAGAATTTTCCACAGTTTACTGTGATTCACACAATCAAAGGCTTTGGCATGGTTAATAAAGGAGAAATGAATGTTTTTCTGGAACTCTGTTGCTTTTTTGATGATCCAGCGGATGTTGGTAATTTGATCTCTCATTCCTCTGCCTTTTGTAAAACCAGCTTGAACTTCTGGAAGTTCACGGTTAACGTATTGCTGAAGACTGGTTGGAGAATTTTGAACATGANGGAGAAATGAATGTTTTTCTGGAACTCTGTTGCTTTTTTGATGATCCAGCGGATGTTGGTAATTTGATCTCTCATTCCTCTGCCTTTTGTAAAACCAGCTTGAACTTCTGGAAGTTCACGGTTAACGTATTGCTGAAGACTGGTTGGAGAATTCTGAACATGACTTTACTAGTGTGTGAGATGAGTGCAATTGTGTGGTAGTTTGAACATTCTTTGGCATTGCCTTTCTTTGCGATTGGAATAAAAACTGACCTTTTCCAGTCCTGTGGCCACTGCTGAGTTCTCCAAATTTGCTGGCATATTGAGTGCAGCACTTTCACAGCATCATCTTCCAGGATTTCAAATAGGTCAACTGGAATACCATCACCTTCACTAGCTTTGTTTGTAACGATGCTTTCTAAGGCCTCCTTGACTTCACATTTCAGGATGTCTGGCTCTAGGTGAGTGATCACACCGTCGTGATTATCTCGGTCATGAAGATCTTTTTTGTACAGTTCTTTGTATTGTTGCCACCTCTTCTTAATATCTTCTGCTTCTGTTATATCCATACGATTTCTGTCTTTTATCAAGCCCATCTTTGCATGAAATATTCCCTTGGTATCTCTAATTTTTTTGGAAGATATCTCTAGTCTTTCCCGTTCTCTTGTTTTCCTCTATTTCTTTGCATTGATCACTGAGGAAGGCTTTCTTATCTCTCCTTGCTATTCTTTGGAACTCTGCCTTCATATGCTTATATCTTTCCTTTTCTCCTTTTCATTTTGCTTGTCTTCTTTTCAAAACTATTTGTAAGACCTCCTTAGACATCCATTTTGCTTTTTTTTTTTTTTTTTTGCATTTCTTTTCTGTGGGGATGGTCTTAACCCCTGTCTCCTGTACAATGTCAAGAACCTCCGTCCATAGTTCATCAGGCACTCTATCTATCAGATCTAGGCCCTTAAATCTATTTCTCACTTCCACTGTATAATCATCAGGGATTTGATTTAGGTCATCCTTGAATGGTCTGCTGGTTTTCCCTACTTTCTTCATTTTAAGTCTGAATTTGACAATAAGGAGTTCATGATCTGAGCCACAGTCAGTTCCTGGTCTTGTTTTTGCTGACTGTATAGAGCTTCTCCATATTTGGCTGCAAAGAATATAATCAATCTGATTTTGATGTTGATCATCTGGTGATGTCCATGTGCAGAGTCTTCTCTTGTGTTGTTGGAAGAGGGTATTTGTTATGACCAGTGCATTTTCTTGGCAAAACTCTATTAGCATTTGCCTTGCCTCATTCTGGATTTCAAGGCTAAATTTGCCTGTTACCCCAGGTGTTTCTTGATTTCCTACTTTTGCATTCCAGTCCCCTATAATGAAAAGGACATGTTTTTTGAGTGTTAGCTCTAAAAGGTCTTGGAGGTTTTCATAGAATTGTTCAACTTCAGCTTCTTCAGCGTTACTGGTTGGGGCATAGACTTAGATTACTGTGATATTGAATGGTTTGCCTTGGAAACGAACAGAGATCATTCTGTCATTTTTGAGATTGCATCCAAGTACTGCATTTCAGACTCTTTTGTTGACCATGATGGCTACTCCATTTCTTCTTAGGGATTCCTGCCCACAGTAGTAGATATAATGGTCATCTGAGTTAAATTCACCCATTCAAGTCCATTTTATTTCACTGATTCCTAGAATGCCGACATTCACTCTTGCCATCTTCTGTTTGACTACTTCCAATTTGCCTTGATTCATGGACCNATGATGGCTACTCCATTTCTTCTGAGGGATTCCTGCCCGCAGTAGTAGATATAATGGTCATCTGAGTTAAATTCACCCATTCAAGTCCATTTTATTTCACTGATTCCTAGAATGCCGACATTCACTCTTGCCATCTTCTGTTTGACTACTTCCAATTTGCCTTGATTCATGGACCTAACATTCCAGGTTCCTATGCAATATTGCTGTTCACAGCATCGGACCTTGCTTCTATTGCCAATCCCCTCCACTACTGGGTATTGCTTTTGCTTTGGCTTCATCCCTTCATTCTTTCTGGAGTTCTTTCTTCACTGATTTCCAGTAACATATTGGGCACCTACCCTCCTGGGGAGCTCCTATTCCAGTATTCTATGATTTTATCTTTTCATACGGTTCATGGGGTTCTCAAAGCAAGAATACTGAAGTGGTTTGTCATTCCCTTTTCCAGTGGACCACATTCTGTCAGACCTCTCCAACATGACCTGCCCCTCTTGGGAGCCCCCACATGGCATGGCTTAGTTTAATTGAGTTAGACAAGGCTGTCATCCGTGTGATTAGATTGACTAGTTTTCTCTGATTACAGTTTGTGTGTCTGTCGTCTGATGCCTCTCACAACACCTACCATCTTACTTGGGTTTCTATTACCTTGGACGTGGGGTATCTCTTCATGGCTGCTCCAGGAAAGCACAGCCTCTGTTCCTTACCTTGGAAAAGGGGTATCTCCTCACAGCTGCCCCTCCTGACTTTGAATGTGGAGTAGCTCATCTCAGCCCTTCTGTGCCCACACAGCAACCACTCCTTTCTGTGGGGTAGTTCCTCTCTGCCACTGCCCCTGACCTTGGACATGGGGTAGCTCCTCTTGGCCGCCGCCCCTAACCTTCAGCGAGGGGTAACTCCTCTTGGCCATGTTACTGCGTGGTCCTTCACAGCCGGTGCACTTCTCATAAGGGATATGATTTAGGTCATACCTGAATGGCTGTCTAGTTTTTCCTAATTTCTTCAATTTAAGCCTGAATTTTGAAAAAACAAAAAACTCATGATCTGAGCCACAGTCAGCTCAAGGTCTTGTTTTTACTTATTGTATAGAACTTCTCCACTTTTGACTTCAAAGAACATAATCAGTCTGATTTTGTACTGACCATCGGGTAATGTCCATGTGTAGAGTCATTTTGGGTTGTTGAAAAAAGGTGTTTGTTATTACCACCATATTCTTTTGACAAAACTCTATTAGCCTTTGTCTTGCTTCATTTTTTATTCAAGGCCAAACTTGCCTGTTATGCCAGATATATCTTGGCTTTCTACTTTTACATTCCAATCCTTTATGATGAAAATTACATTTTGTGTGTGTGTGTGTGTGTGATAGTTCTAGAAGGTGTTGTAGATCTTCATAGAATTGCTGGTCACTTCATTTTCTTTGCTATCCGTGGTTGGGGTATAGACTTGGATTACTGTGATGTTGACTGGTTTGCATTGGACATGAACTGAGATCATTCTGTTGTGTTTTTGAGACTGCACATAAATCTGCATTTCAGATTATTTTGCTGGCCATGATGGCTACTCCATTTCTTCTAAGAAATACTTGCCCACAATAGTTGATATAATGCTCATCTGAGTTAAATTTGCCCATTCTCCATTTTAGTTCACTGATTCCTAAGACATCAGTGTTCACTCTTACCATCTCCTATTTGACCACATCCAATTTACCTTGACTCATGAACCTAGAACTCCAGGTTCCTCTGCAATATTGTTCATTATAGCACTGAACTTTACTTTCACTACCACATGCACAGCTGAGTGTACTTTACACTTTGGCCCAGTCACTTCACTTTTTCTTCAACTATTAGTAATTGCCCTCTGCTTTTCCCATTTAGTATATTGGACACCTACTGCCCTGGAGGGGCTTGTCGTCTTCTTCTTCTTTTTTTTTTTTTTCCTTTTCATACAGTCCATGGGGTTTACCAGGCAGTAAAACTGAAGTGAATTGCCATTTGCTTCTCCATAGGCAACTTTTTTCAGAACTCTTCACTATGACCCATCAGTCTTAGGTGGCCCTGCATAGCATGACTGATAGCTTCACTGAGTTATCCAAGCCTCTTAAGCATGACAAGGCTATGATCTCTGAGGGGAATATTGAATTTACTATTAAAAAAAAAATTATGTACCGTTTCATCCCTTGGAGTACACTTGGTCATTGTACATAATTGTACTATGTATTGCTAAATTTCACTTGCTGATGCTGTCAAAGATTTTGCATTTATATTTATGAGGAATGAGGATCTCTATTGTTGTTTGTTTATACTTGTTTCATTTTGCTATCAGGTAATACTATCTTCATAAAATGAACTGGGAGTGTTGCCTCCTTTTATATTTTTCTGGGAAAGATTGTGTAGAATTCTTTATTTAATAATTGGAAGAATTTGTCCATGAAACTATCTGCGCTTGGAAACAACTATTTTAGGAATCTTTCATTTACAAATTTAAATTGTAGAGATTACTACAAATGGTACATGAAAATGTCTATGTCATTGCATCCTGAGAATATTTAATATGATAATATTTTCTTATTTGAGAGCAATTGTTGTTCAGTCAAAAAGTTGTGCTGACTCTTTGTGAGGCCATAAACTGCAACACACCAGGTTTACCTATCCCTCACTATCGCTTCGAGCTTGCCCATGTTCATGTTCACTGAGTTGGTGATGCTATTCAACAAGCTCATCCTCTGTTACCCTCTTCTCCTTTTTCCTTCAATCTTTCCCAGCATCAGAGTATTTTCCAACCAATCAATTCTTCATATCAGATGGCCAAAGTACTGGAGCTTCAGCTTCCAATGAATATTCAGGGTTGATTTCCTTTAAGACTGACTGGTTTGATCTCATTGCTGTCCAAGGGGCACTCAAAAGTCTTCTCCAGCACAAGAATTCAAATGCATCAATTCTTAGAACTCAGCACTCAGCACTCAGACACATCCATCCCATATTCACATCCATACATGACTACTGGAAAGACCATAGCTTTGACTATATGGATATCTGTCAGCAAGTGATGTGTTTGCTTTTAAATACACTGTCTAGCTTTCTTTTCAAGAAACAAGTATCTTCTAATTTCATGGTGACAGTCAATATCCACAGTGATTTGGAATCCAAGAAGAGAAAATTTATCACTGTTCCCACTTTACCCCCATCTATTTGCAGAAGTGATGGAATCAAATGGCATGATTTTCATTTTCTGAATGTTGAGTGTTAAGCTAGCTTTTTCGCTCTCCTCTTTCACCTTCATCAAAAGGCTCTTTAGTTCTTCTTCCCTTTCTGCTGTTAGAGTATTATCATCTGAATATCTGAGTTTGTTGATATTTCTCTATGGAATCTTGATTATAGCTTGTAACTTAACCAGCCAGGCATTTAACATGATGTACACTGCATAGAAGTCAAATAAACAGGTGGCAATATAATGTTATGTCCTAGTCCTTTCCCAATTTTGAACAAATCAATTGTTTCAGGTAACACTCTAACTGTTGCTTCTTAATGCACACACAGTTTCCTTAGGAGACAGGTAAGATGGTCTGATATTTCCTTCTCTTTAAGAACTTTTCAGTTTTTTGTGGTCCACACAGTCGAATACTTTAGTGCAGTCAATGAAGCAAAAGTTTTTTTTTTTTTTTTTTTTCTGGAATTCCTTTGCTTTCTCCATGATCCAACAAATATTGACAATTTGATTTCTGATTTCTCTTTCATTTTTGAAGCCAGCTTGCACACCTGAAAACTCTCGATTCAAGTACTGCTGAAGCCTAGCTTGAAGGACTTGCAGTATAATTATACTAGCATGAGAAATGAGTACAATTGTCCAATAGTTAAGTCACTCAGTCGTTTCCGACTCTTTGCGACCCCATGGACTGTAGCCCACCAGGCTCCTCCGTCCATGGGATTCTCCAGGGAAGAATACTGGAGTGGGTTGCNGTATAATTATACTAGCATGAGAAATGAGTACAATTGTCCAATAGTTAAGTCACTCAGTCGTTTCCGACTCTTTGCGACCCCATGGACTGTAGCCCACCAGGCTCCTCCGTCCATGGGATTCTCCAGGGAAGAATACTGGAGTGGGTTGCCATTTCTTTCTCCAGGGGATCTTCCCGACCCAGCGATTGAACCCAGGTCTCCTACATTAGAGGCAGACACTTTAACATCTTAGCTGCTAGGGAAGAGTTAGCTTGAACATTTTTTAGCATTGCCCTTTTTTGGGATTGGGGTGAAAACTGACATTTTCCAGTCCTGTGGCCATTGATGAATTTTCTATTTTGCTGGCATATTGAGTGCAGCATTTAAACAGCACCCTCTTTTAGGATTTGAAATAGTTCAGCTGGAATTCCATTGCCTCCACTAACTTTGTTCACAGTGATGCTTCCTAAGGCTCACTGGACTTCACACTCCAGGGTGTCTGGCTCTAGGTGAGTGACCACACCATTGTGTTTTTTTCTATAATTCTTCTGTATATTCTTGCCATCTCTCCTTAACCTCTTCTGCCCCTGTTAGGTCCTATCACTTCTGTCCATTATTGTGCCCATTCTTGTATGAAATATCCCTTTGATATCTCCAGTTTCCTTGAAGAGATCTCTAGTAGTTCCCATTCTGCTGTTTTCCTCTATTTCTTTCCATTAATTACATTATAATAAAAATTAAGTATCCCGGTACTTTCATTTTCACATCTTTTATTATTAAGATCATGGATGTTTTATATATTAGTTGTTCATATTTATTATTTTCTATAAATTCCCTTTATCCATTTTATTAATTAATGCTAAATATAACCTAGTAATTTATATATACTAGATATTATAATAGTTTTTTTAATCTATAGAAAACATTTATCCTGGCTCAGAGGGTAAAGCATCTGCCTGCAATCCAGGAGACCCAGATTCAATCCTTGGGTCGGGAAGATGCCCTGGAGAAGGAAATGGCAACCCACTCCAGTATCTGTCTCTTATACACATCTAGATGTGTATAAGAGACAGCTGTATAATCATCAGGGATTTGATTTAGGTCATCCTTGAATGGTCTGCTGGTTTTCCCTACTTTCTTCATTTTAAGTCTGAATTTGACAATAAGGAGTTCATGATCTGAGCCACAGTCAGTTCCTGGTCTTGTTTTTGCTGACTGTATAGAGCTTCTCCATATTTGGCTGCAAAGAATATAATCAA
>SJYX01003512.1:184459-197268 GCA_006410675.1 Oreotragus oreotragus
TACTTTTAAAAATCACTTTTATTTTTTAAATGATCAGTAATTCCTGATATGCAAAACTTTGTGGAAATATCTTAAAAACATGTTGACTGAAAGAAGCCAGGCACAAAAGAGTATAAAAGTCCAATTATATGAAATTCTAGAAGAGAGAGAGAGAGGAGAAAAAGGCTAATGATAAGTGACAAAAAGACCAATGGATACTTGATTTTGAGTTGGGTCAGGGAAGATTGATTGTGAATATCATGAGCAATATTTCCCTGGGTGCAAATTGGTTATACGTGCCCATTTACACAAATATGTTAATTTGACATACTGATCCATCTTTGAGTATTTTGTTTCATGACAAATATTGCACATAAAATTAACTTTTTCAATGTCTGTTTGTAATTTAATTGACTTTATTCTACTTATTTTGTTCATGTCACGGATGCTGGTTATGTAAAGATGAGCTTGTTACCAGGTTATTATTTTGGCAAAAGTGCTTTCACACATTTAAATGGTCCTTTCACTAACAAGGAAATACATATGAATTGTAAAATGTTGCTGGTTTCTAAGTTTTACCTTTATTTTTACAGTCTTGAGAACCCATCTTCACGTGAGTAAATGTTCTAAATGTGTTTGTTTTTCCACTCATTTTCTGATCCTGTAAACTCTTTCAGTTTTTCAACTTCTCATGCTTTGAATTTATCATATTAGTGGAAATCTTTCAATTTTAAATGAATTTGGTATAAATCTTTCAGACCAGAGAAATTCTGTACCTTTTCACAATTCTACATTTTTCAAAATTCTTCTCACACTACAAGTAGCAAGACACACATGATACACCAGATCAGTTTCTACATTAGCATAAGAAAAAATACAGTACAAAGTAAAATATTATTGTGAAGAAAATCTGCAACAATAGAGTTTCCTAACAGAGTAACAACTTTAAAAAATTAAAAAAAAAAAAAGAAGAAATAGTCTTCTTTGCCAGTAAGTAGAGACTATCCTGACCTTTTCAGTCATTGTAGGGGAAGTCAAACCATTAATGTATGCTCAGCCCCAGGAATCACTGGATAAGCTGTGTCTTACTGCATCCTATTTCTTCTCATATAGTCTAGACATCACAATGTGACTTAGACCTCAAATTCCCTTACAGTGTGACCCCTAAAATTATAGAGAAAAGAACAGAAACCATTTTCTCCCACTTTCTCTATTACTTTCTGCACACATATTACCAACACCCACTAACCCATAAATGGAGGAATATAAATATAAAATCTGGAATAAGCATTAAGGTGTTGTTCCCTCTGTCTGCCACCTTAAGTGTGCTGGGATGGCAGATATTAGGCCCAGAAAACTGAGATGTGCTTCTCTTTCTTTGACGTTTTCTATTTCCTCTTAGTAGGGATACCCATCAGTAAGCACATATTATCAGTTTACCTCAGAGAAACCTAGATGGACCCTCCATCACACAAGCTTTCTCACTACTGTGTTTCTATTAATGTGTTCTTTCTTCTCATCAATCTCACCTGAAGAAACTTCTTCCTCTCTACTAGCACCCACCTGCCCTCAGTGACAAAAGTGCCCTTATTTCTCAAGACCCTCTCCCAACCACATACTTGGGCAGGAACACTAGGAACTTTGAACCAAGTTCAGAGAAAATTGGTCCTGCTCTATAAAAATCAGCAAGAAAGAGTTAAGCAAAAAGTGTGACTAGTCCACTAACACCAAGGCTTGGGTCTCTGCCAAGTGTAGTTACAGCTGGTCTTGCAAGTTCTGATGGCAGGAAATATGTTCACTGTTATCACAACACTTCTATTTATTAAGCTCTTTTTTTCTCATCATTCCACCAGTATCTCCCTGAGCACTGAGGATGCATCTCTCTCTCTCTCTTTTTTTTTTTTTATTACCCTTGATTTTTAAAAAAAATTTTTAAATTTAAATTTATTTATTTTAATTGGAGGCTAATTATTTTACAATATTGTATTGGTTTTGCCACACATCAAGATCATACTCACATGCTCAAACATTTCCCTCTAATGCTTAGCACAGTGCCAGGTGGGCCATGCTGCAGAAGAACACAGCCCTGCCTTCTGATGTGCTGGAATAAGTACCCATGTAGACTGGTCTGCTCCCCCTACATGAGACCATGTCAGCATAGCACAAGAGGGAGCTCCCTGTTGCACATGAAGGGGAAAGGCAATGTTGCTAAGCAACGATTATGCAGTCATTGTTCATACCTATACCTACACACAAATTCACACTGGTTAGGAGTTAGCAAGTTCTGGGAGGTGGTGAAGGACAGGGAAGCCTGTGCGCTGCAGTCCATGGGTTCACAAAGAGTCAGACATGACTGGATGACTGAAAAACAACAACAAGGATTGACAATTTGCTTTAAATGTTCATAACTTAGAAGCTCTTTTAAATTCTTCTCTACAATGAAGCAGTGTCTTCCAAGAGCGTGTTATTGGCTATACAACAGAAGTGACATCTCATTCTACTATTAAGTTTTTATAAAGGAAAATGTGCTTCTCAAGAGTATAGTTATTGAGTGAGACACATAATCTTTATTCAGGGTTTTAAGGCTCATAGGGAGGAGAGTTAATCAGCCACTTGCATCTCTCCTATTATCTAGTGGTTTCACCCAGCATTAGAACTTTTCTTTTTATTTATAACACTCACATATAACTGCAAAGGATTTGCATCTAAAATATATAAAGGATATCAACAATCAAAAAAGAAACATTGTAGTGGAAAAAGAGGCATTTCACACAAAGGAAATTTAAATAAACAATAATCCTCACTTGGAAACTTGGAAATTCATATGAAAACTTTAAGATGTATTCCACATCTACTAAATGGTTTTGCTATTTTTTTAGTCACCAAGTCATGTCTGACTCATAAGACCCCATGGACTGCAACTCACCAAATTCATCTGTCCATATAATTTCCCAGGAAAGAATACTGAAGTGGGCTGCCATTTCCTTCTCCAGGAGATCTTCCTGACCTGGGATCAAACCAAAATAAATGGGTTAAGAATAAAAACTGGACAAAGCCAAGTGCTGATGGGATGTGGGGGAATGGAGATGCTGGTGGGAGAGGCAGTTGACTCAAATCCTTGGGGAGACAGTGGTACTCACTGGCCACCTCACTGTCTAAATATCCCTGTATGTTGGTGGGTCTGTGAGTTGTGGGTTGTCCCTCCAACAAGTGTCTTCAGAACTGGACAAGCAGGGCCTTCCAGGGCTGGCTAGTGTGAGCAGCTCACTAGCTTTATGGAGGCCCAATGCCACCAACACCAATGAATCTCAGGTGATTTGGAAGAATGGCATTGAAACATGTATAATATGTAAGAAACGAATCACCAGTCTAGGTTTGATGCAGGATACAGGATGCTTGGGGCTGGTGCACTGGGATGACCCAGAGAGATGGTATAGGGAGGCAGGTGGGAGAGGGGCTCAGAATTGGAAACTCATGTACACCCGTGGCGGCTTCATTTTGATATATGTCAAAACCAATACAGTGTTGTAAAGTAAAATAGAGTAAAAACAAAACAAAACAAAACCTTCCCAGGCCTCATGCATCAGGGAAGTGGGTTTGGGGAGAAGCTAGTGCTTCCTCACCTGTAATGATCTTGTCTTCAACTTCATGTAGGCCCCAGTGATCCTGCCCATTGGCAGTCACAGCCCCAGTGACCCCTCACAGTCTGAATAGAGACACATGTGACTTTGGAGGTGCTGGGACTTCCTCCTGGCTCTCTTGGACCACCTGCTATGGGGCCCCAGCTGCATGTTGTGAGGACAGTTGAGTTGTCCTAAGTGGTGAAGAGGCCCTGTGTTAAGGAACTATCACCGTGGGCCAGGTAAATACTAATGCCAGGCAGAGTAGTGGGCCCCCCTGCCCCAGGCCAGGCTTGTCCAAATCTACCTGCAGCCTTAGGAAGGACTTAGCTGGAGCCATCCAGTGGAGCTTCTCCTTGACCATCAGAAATGATGTGAGATCATAAAAGCTCACTGAGTTAGCAGCTGTATTTTGGAGATATTTGTTACAGTTGTAGATCACTGAGAAACCTTGTCAAATGCAGATTCTCTAACAATCCACTGCCCAAGTCTTAGAATCTGTCACTTTCACAAAATCCAGGTTATGCCAGTGGGTCACACCTGCTCCATGATGAGGAGATTCATCTTTGTTCCCACTCCAATTAGAGATATCACACAAAACAGGGCAGTGTCAGCAGTTCCAGTGCTGCAAGAGGGGTTAGAGAATCAAGATTGAGAGGATATGTTAGGCCAGTCCAGCAATGGTGATCAACTACCAACATTGAACCTGATGGGGAAGGTGCATGGTGGACTCCCCAAGGTTCTGTGAACCCGGGGCCTCCTAGTGAGTTCTGGTTCTGTTTAATTCAGTTTATTCCAAATATTCTAGAAAGTTCTTTAAGTTCTTGTTCTGTTTAATTCTGAGTTTGCATTGTTAATTCTGGATATGTTGATTTTTAAAATGTGGAAAATAATCTTTAAACAGAGATCCTCATGTAAATGTAACACGCATTCTATTTTTTGAATGTGATTTTTACTCTATCATAGGACTTTGTTTGATTTAAGGTTTAAGATTAAGATATCATTTCTCTTTTTCTCCAGATAGGTCAATTTCTAAGCAATGCTTATTTAACAATCAATTAAATTAGTATAGATATTGTTTTAAATCACTCAGTTGTTTCTGGCTCTTTGTGACCACAGTCCATGGAACGCTCCAGGCCAGAATACTGGAGTGGGTAGCCATTCCCTTCTCCAAGGGATTCTCCCAACCCAGGGATCGAACCAAGGTCTCCCACATTGCTGGTGGATTCTTTACCAGTTGAATCTGCCTGCAATGCAGCAGACACTGGTTCGATTCTCAGGTCCATGGAACTCTCCAGGCCAGAATACTGGAGTGGGTAGCCATTCCCTTCTCCAAGGGATTCTCCCAACCCAGGGATCGAACCAAGGTCTCCCACATTGCTGGTGGATTCTTTACCAGTTGAATCTGCCTGCAATGCAGCAGACACTGGTTCGATTCCTGGGTCAGGAAGATCTGCTATAGAAGGGATAGGCTACATACTCCAGTATTCTTGTGCTTCCCTTGTGGCTCAGCTGGTAAAAAAATCCACCTTCTATGTGGGAGACCTGGGTTTGATCCCTGGGTTGGAGATCCCTTGGAGAAGGGAAAGACTAAACACTCCAGTATTCTGGCCTGCAGAATTCCATGGATTGTAGAATCTATGAGGTCCAAAAGAGCTGGATATGACTAAGAGACTTTCACTATAAATTGTATTCATAAAACCCAAGTTAGATTCTCTAATATCTATGGATTTTCTTACATGGAATGAAAGATTTAGTGTACAAAATTTCTTTTCTTTTTTTTTTTAAAGGGAAAAGAAGTGGATGGTGGTTATATGTATTTCTTCAGATTCTTAATCAACTTTAAGGTATAAAAAGATTAATAACAACTACCTATAGGTAGTATGTGGTTCCCAGGTGACTCAGTGGGCAAATAATCCACCTGTAATGCCAGAGACACAAGAAATGCAGATTTGATACCTGAGTTGGGAAGATCACCTGGAGGAGGGTATAGCAACCCACTACAGTATTTTTGCCTGGAGAATCCCATGGACACAGGAGCCTGACAGGCTACAGTCCATAAGGTCTCAAAGAGTCCAATATGACTGAAGTGACTTAGCATGCATGCATGCATGTCTTGGCTAAAACTCATTCTTAAATTTTATTTTTAATCTCTGTTTGTTCATATCATTTTGGTATTTATTATGGTAGCTTGTATCATCTTTTTCACTCAATAAAATAATACATGGACCTAAGAAATATTGATTGAAAAAATAAATAAGAAAATACTAAAACGATTAGATAGGGTGATACATCTTCTTTAGAGTTGAGAAAAATATTGTTGCATTGTCTATCAACATAAAGTTTAAACTCCTGGATAAAGTTGAACACTACAAGCACAGATTCTCTCTCTCTGCTGTTCCACTCTACTAAGATAAATGGGAGCTGTGCTTTCTCTTTTTGCCTCTGTCCTATTTCTAACCATAAAAACTGTCATAGTGATCAATTAAAATTGTGAACTTCTTTCTTCAGTCTAAATGACAAAATTACTATTTTTGAAATAATTTCTATCTTTCTGTTATAGGCACAATGAATGATTAAAGGTAACAGCACTGAAAATTATTAAACCTTTGTCTAAGAATGTAGCCCATCTTAAAGTTGACTTATTGTGATAAAAAGAAAAAGTAGAAATCTCACCTCATCTGTCCTCTCAGTATGTGCAGGGTATGCTATGATGGGTCATAACAAAGGCAAATTTATTTATTTTTACTTTCAGTGGAAATTTATTTTATGGAAGAGAGAGGCACATTATCCCAACTCTTAAAAAGTAAGAGGATGAATCTCGTGAAGGATTATAATTCCTCTAGTCTTGTCTTATATGAAACTTCTAAATATGTCTATTTTTATTTTCCTTTGCCTTGCTTTACAACTGATGTTAAACAAAAATCACTCTCTTAATAACAAATGAATTCTCCTCTTTAAGAAACAAGTTTTACATTGGTTTGACCTTTTTGGGAGAATGTACAAAGACCACAGAATTTCCTAAGAGATGTGCTGTATACATTTGACCTTTTAATAATTTGTGGAGGGCACCAACCACCATCAACCTACAATTGAAATCCAACTATAAGTTTACAACCTGCCTCTGTGTCCTGAGTTCTGCAACTCAGAACTCAATCAACTACAGTACTACAAATAGTACTGTAGCAAGCATGTAGTGAAAAGACACCTGCATACATGTGCACCTGTGGAGATTTTGTTGTTCAAGAGTCAGCTGAATTATTATTCAAGCTCAAGAACAATGTCAAATTGTTATATGCAACAAGCATATAATCTGGTTTTGTTATAAACAATTTCTTAATCCTAATTTTTTTATGTAGATTTAGGTGGCTTCATACCTTTGTATGAACTTTCATCCCTGGAAATGTGAACTTAATTTGAATATAAGAGATTTGTACATCCAGTTTACTGGGTTTTTCCTAAGACATAGAATACCAAAATGCTAGAATGTGATTAATTACATAAGCTAATATAAAATACACAAAGTTCTTTAAAATAATTTTAACAACAAAATTCCTTTTCCAAGTGAAATATTGTCCAGATGCATACCATGTGAGACAGATAAAGCTGGTGGAAGTAGGAAGCAGAAGTTCATGTGGGATGCGAGGGTTAACTTCATCTGTTTACCCCTGATGTCCCTCTCCCTTCTTTAGATCAAGAGACTTCTGAAAGGTAATTTAAAAATCTTTAGGAAAAAAAATATACTCAGAGGATTATATATAAACTGTTGTTCTAAAATAACATCTCTAAACTTGTCTGCCAGGTATGTTATAACTCAAAAAGGGATTCTTTTTATTCAAGTATTCATTGTCAGAGCCCTGCTTAGATGGTAAAGTGTCTGTATGCGGGAGATCTAGATTCAATCCCTGAGTTGGGAAAATCCCCTGGAGAAGGGAATAGCTACCCACTCCAGTATTCTGGCCTAGAGAATTCCACAGACTGTACAGTCCATGGGATTACAAAAAGTCGGACATGACTGAGTGACTTTTATTTAATTTGTCAGAGTCCCTATTCTGTAATTACAGTTTAATTTTCAAGGAAAAACAAATCAAATCCAAGCTTATTTCTACTCCACTTGAATTTGGATTGACCTGTGATCCACTTGGCAAGTAAAATGCAGGAGAAATGTCATGAGGTTTAGAAAGCTCAGTGTTTAAGCCATCTGGAAGCATCTATGTTAACACTTTCAGATTATTTCCATTTGGCTATAGCAGCATGAGAGAACTTAAAATGAATGGAGAGGGTGGTGGGAGGGTGGTTCATGGTTGGGAACTCATGTACACCTGTGGTGGATTCATGTCAATGTTTGGCAAAACCAACACAGTATTGTAAAGTAAAAAAAAAAAAAAAAAAAAAAATTAAAAGAAAAAGAAACAAAAACAACAAAAAAAAGTTCACTTGCAATGAGAGGACAACACTCTCCCAGCTGAGCCAGGATTCTAGTTCACCCACCAGCTAAGTGAAACAGCATGGAAGTCTAAACAGGGTAACCAGCTTCCTGTTGTCTTATGACTAAGCAGTTTTATGAGACGTGGGTTGGCAAATGTACAGGGACCTTTTGGCTACTGAACCTGTGCGACCATCAGGAGAAGTCAATGGGATGAAGGTTGGCAGAGTGTCTGTTTCTGTGGGTCCAAATACAGCAATCAGTATATCCAAAGTATTATAATTTCTAAAGGCATTAAAGTCATAGATGGCTTATGAAACCAAACAGGTAATTATAGCTGATGATATTCCTATGTCTGCACTTCTCAGCCAAACTGTCAGCATATCAATAGAAAACATTTGTCAGCAGGAAACAAGCTTTACCTAATATTGGCTTAAATAAAAGTGTGTTCGTAGAAATGTGAATACATAAAATCATGAATACCAAGTTAGGACAGACATCAGGATCAGTGGATCCAGCCACTAAAAAATATTCTAGAAATCTCTGTTCTTCTTTCCAAACCACTACCAGAATGTTACTTTATTCTATGGATGATGGCTTCGTGATGATTAAGAGACTGCCAGGAGAAACTGGGGCTAAGATTTCCTTATTTACAGAAAGTGGAAATAACTTTTTTTTTTTTTTTGGTGGGGGGGAGTGGTTAGGAACTTTTCTAAAATCCTCCAGGCAATATTTTGTCTCATTCATCCTAGTGAATTTTAACCGGTCCCCAAGGAAGTAGGTGGCTTTACTTTGAACTATAGTCTCTCTCAGGGTTACCCCAGGGTTCAGATGGGGTCAGTTTACCTGGAATCACACAGGTAGTCTGAACAGAACAGAGGGTGTAGACAAGTGTCTAAGGAGGATGAGGACGTGAATCCCAGGCAGTAAAACAACATTCACAGTAGTCTGTTCATTCTGGCTCATAAAAGTATACAGTGGTCTGAATTTCAAGCATTCCAGTCTGTGTAGAATGACCTATCTAGTTCATCTTTATATATAGATTGCTTTTACTGGGCCTGAATTTCTTTCATATATATATCCTTTTTAATATTGAGATGTAATTGACATATGCATTATGCCAGGAAGACCACATAACGATTCAATAATTGTATATACTATTAAATGATCACTTAAGTCTAGCAAACATTCATCACTACCCACAGTACAATTTTTCTTTCTGATGAGACCTCTTAAGATCTCTCTTAGATGGTTCAGTGGTAAAGAATCCACCTGTCAATGCAGGAGATGCAAGTGATACTGGTTCCATTTCTGGGTTAGGAAGTTCCCCTAGAAAAGGGAATGGCAACCCACTTCAGTATTCTTGCCTGAAAAATTCCATGGACAGAGGAGTCTGGTGGGCTACAGTCCATGGGGTCGCAGAGTTGGACATGACTGAGCACAAGCACAAACAAGGCACCAGGAGATACACTACATTCCCATGACATTATTTTATTACTGGAAGTTTATACCTTCTCATATATTCTAGATCATGGATAAAGTCTTATAAAGTTGATTGGGGAAGTGTTTAAAGGTATTTAAAGATAATAAGATATATTTTAGAATTATTTTAGAACACAGGTTTTATAAACTAGCATTTTCATTCCATCCAGGGAACTTATCCCTTTTAGTGGTCAACCTGCATACAGGTTATGAAGGACTAGTCAGTTGTCCCAGACACAGATCATGAATTAAACACACTCTTTTTCCAGCATCAGCCATCTCATCCTGTGCCTTAGCTATCTGAATGTAGGGCTTTTCCTGCAGGTGACCCCTCCCTTCCTTCTAACTTGCACAATGACCCGTGGCCTAAGGATCCCAGATTCTGTGGTCTGCATAGCCAGTCTCCCCAGTCATTCCAAGTTTGGATAGTGAAGGACATCATGGGACATTATTATAGGCCTTGAAGTTAGATAGACTTGAAATGAGCCTTCAGATACTGGCCCTCTGATCTTAGGAAACCCATCTGACCTCACTAAGCCTCAGTAACATCTTACTGTGCTGTGCTGTGCTTAGTCACTCAGTTATCTTCAATTATTTGCAACCTCATGAACTGTAGCCCACCAGGCTTCTCTGTCCATGGGAATTCTCCAGGCAAGAAAACTGGAGTGAGTTTGTACGTGTCCTCCTCCAGGGGATCTTCCTGACCCTTTACTATTTGAGCCATCAAGGAACCCAAATGAACTTTTTGGCCAACCCAATACTATTGTGCTCACTCTCTTTTTCTTTTTCTGTCTCACAACACACACACACACATGGCATTACACATACATATAATGTTTAGATGTGACTTCCTAAGGTCACAGGTTTACATTGTTTCCACCTATGACTACTAATTAGATTGACTGAACACCCAACTCAATAAATCTGGGGAAATAAAATTTTAAAAAAAATTGTTACCAGCTGAGCCTCAGAGAAATATGGCTGAGCACTTCATGTGGAGTGATAACGTCACAGATTTGAAACCTCAGAGTAATTGTTTATCACTCCTTCTTCTCTACAACCAATTAATTTCCAAATCCCACAGATTCTCATTCAGTAAACTATTCCATCTGTCCCTGCTCTTTGATTTCCAAGGCAATCATCCTGGTACTTATCTGTGTTAATTCTTTCCCTGTCTAGCTTATGGCCTCTGTTTATGATTTTATTTTAATTCCAACTCATTGTACAGAAGATCAAAAACACTATTGCCTCTTTTCATTCAACATAGGCCTCATGTAGCTGGGAAAATATATTTTTTTAAGACGTCTAAGGTTAGGTTGATTTGCTGAGTCGTAGTTCTTTCCAGAGAAGGCGATGGCACCCCACTCCAGTACTCTTGCCTGAAATATCCCATGGACGGAGGAGCCTGGAAGGCTGCAGTCCATGGGGTCACAAAGAGTCAGACATGACTGAGCGACTTCACTTTCACTTTTCATTTTCATGCATTGGAGAAGGAAATGACAACCCATTCCACTGTTCCTGCCTGAAGAATCCCAGGGACAGGGGATCCTGTTGGGCTGCTGTCTATGGGGTCATACAGAGTCGGACATGACTAAAGTGACTTAGCAGCAGCAGCAACAGTAGTAGTTTTTTTCTATTGAGATATAATCAATCTACATCACTATGTTGGTTTCAAGTGCACAACACAGTGACCTGATATTTCTGTACATCACCATGACATGTCCAGTCACCATCTCTCACCATACAAAGATATTAGAGTATTATTGACTATGTTCCCCCAAACTGTATATTTCATTTCTGTGACCCATTTATTGTGTTACAGAAAGTTTGTATCTCTTAATCTCCCTCATCTATTTCACTCCTCCCCAGTACCTATGCCCTCTGGAAACCACCTGATTATTCACGGTATCTATAAATCTATTGTGTTTTGCTATGTTTGCTCATCACTTTAATTTTTAGATTCCATGTATATGTGACATACAAGTATATGTCTTTGGTATGTTTTCCTAAGGGTAATATCTTCTAGTTTCATCCATGTTATGATGGCCAGACTTCATTCTTTATACTGAATTGAATTGAAGTCACTCAGTCATGTCCGACTCTTTGTGACCCTATGGACTGAAGCCCACCAGGTTCCTCCATCCAAGGGATTTTCCAGGCAATAATCCTGGAGTGGATGACCATTTCCTTCTCCAGGGGATCTTCCCAACCCAGGGATGGAACCTGGGTCTCCTGCATTGTAGACAGACGCTTTACCATCTGAGCCACCTAGATGAGTAGTATTCCTTTGTGTATACCCATTTTCTTTATCCACTCATCTATTGTCAGACACTTACATTCCTTTCATATCTTGGCTATTGTAAACAATGCTGCAATGAACAAAGGATTGCATATATATTTTTTAATTAATGTTTTTGTTTTCTTAGGAAAATAACTAGAAGTGAAATTTTATATGGCACTTCTTTTTTTTTTTTTTTTCAGGAATTTTAATACTTTTTCCCCAAAGTGACTACACAAATTTTCATTCCCACCACAAGTGAACCAGGGTTGTCTCTTTTCCCACATCCTCACCAGTGCTTATTTGTTGTCTTTTTGATAGAAGCCATTTTGTAAAGAGTGAAGAGATATCTCATTATTGTTTGATTTGCATTTCATTGATATTTAGGGATTACATCTTTTCACATGTCTCTTGGCAATTTGTATGTTTTCTGTGGAAAAAAATTCTATTTAGTCATTTTTAAATATTTTTTTAAGATATTGAGTTATATGAGTGGTTTATATATTTTAGATGATTGACCCCTATTACTCATATTATTTGCAAATATGTTATTCCATTCAGTAAATTGTCTTTTCATTTCTTGATGATTTCCTTTGCTGTGCAAAAGCATTTAAGTTTAATCAGGTACATTCACTTATTTTTGCTTTTATTTATTTTGCATTAGGAGAAATATCCTAGTAAAAGTCTTGCTACAACTTATGTTAAAGAATACTCTGTGTTGGTTCTCTTTCAGGAGTTTTATGGTTTCTGGTTTTAGGTCTATAATACATTTTGAGTTTTCTTTTGTATATGGTGTAAGAAAGTGTTTTCTGTACTTTAAAAGCAAACTACAACAGAAAGACAAGGCAAGAAAATTATACCATTTAAAATGGTATCAAAAAGAATAAAATGCACAAATACATAACTAAGTGAAAGGTCTGTACTCTGAAAAAAAAATGATCAAGGAAATTGAATATGAAATAAATAAATAGAAATGTAATGGATGGGCATAATTAATATTGTTAAAATATATACTGCATATTAC
>SJYX01003514.1:0-17866 GCA_006410675.1 Oreotragus oreotragus
GGGGTGGGAGGTGGGAGGGGGGTTCATGTTTGGGAGTTTGTGTAAAAAAATAAATAAATAAATAAATAAAAATTCAACATTCAGAAAATGAAGATCATGACATCCAGTCCTATCACGTCATGGCAAATAGATGGGGAAACAATGGAAACAGTGACAAACTTAATCTTCTTGGGCTCCAAAATCACTGCAGATGGCAACTGCAGCCATGAAATGAAAAGACACTTGCTCCTTGGAAGAAAAGCTATGACCAACCTAGACAGCTTATTAAAAAGCAGAGACATTACTTTGCCAACAAAGGTCCATCACATATTAAAGCTATGGTTTTTCCAGTAGTCATGTATGGATGTAAGAGTTGGATCATAAAGAAAACTGAGTGCTGAAGAATTGATGCTTTTGAACTGTGGTTTTGGAGAAGACTCTTGAGAGTCCCTTTAACAGCAAGGAGATCCAACCAGTCAATCCTAAAGGAAATCAGTCCTAAATATTTACTGGAAGGACTGATGCTGAAGCTGAAAATGCAATAATTTGGCCACCTGATGCAAAGAACTGACTCACTGGGAAAGACCCTGATGCTGGGAAAGATTGAAGGCAGGAGGAGAAGGAGACGACAGAGGATGAGATGGTTGGATGGCATCACTGACTCAATGGACGTGAGTCTGAGCAAGCTTTGGGAGTTGGTGACGGACAGGGAGGCCTGGCATGCTGAAGTCCATGGGGTCGCAAAGAGTTGGACATGACTGAATGAAAGTGAACTCACTCAGTCGTGTCAACTCTTTGCGACCCCATGGACTGTAGCCCACCAGGCTCTTCCATCCATGTGATTCTCCAGGAAAGAATACTGGAGTGGGTTGCCATTTCCTTCTCCGGGGCATTTTCCCGACCCACGGATCGAACCCAGGTCTCCTGCATCGCAAGCAGGCACTTTAACCTCTGAGCCACCAAACTGAACTGAATCCTAAAATACAAACAAAAACTTCTCTACTAAAAAAGGAGGATGCCTATTAAATGGTTTCATTACTCTGAAAATTATCTGTTACTCTCTGAAGTTGGTGGTCCCACCCATCTGTGCCTGCCCAGAGTCTCCTAGACCTGCTCATGGCTTGAGCCCCTGGGCACAGGGAGCCTCAGTATGCCAAGAAGCACACACTCAGTACAACTTTTCTAACATCTGATGTGGATCCAGTCCAAGCTTCCCATGGGTCTCATATGCTGATTCTCATGGCTATATGTCCAAGAGCTCTTTCATTAGCAGACTGACAATAGCAAGATCTGCCTTACGCTCCACATCAGCAGATATGTGATGAGCACATAAACCACAAAAAGGGAAAAAATGTTCTCATGTGCCACAGTGGTACATGTGGGACATTCCCATGTCAAACTCCGTTGCCAAATAAAATACAGAATGCTAGTTAAATTTTAATGTCACACAAGCAATGAATAATATTAATATGAGTATAAATATATCAGTATTAGTATAAATATTACTCTATATAATTTATGTCCATGAGATATTTTATATACACTTATCCAAGCTTCAAATTTAAATGGACATCCATCATCTGATTTGCTAAATTTGGCAACTCTACCTGTGAGTAGTCAGGCATTAGTGGTCTCTGACCTCAAGGGGCCTAGCCTTGGGGAGTCAGACATGTAAACCTCAACTTAAAAGAAAAGTGATCATGACATCATTAAAGATGTTATGAAGTGCTTTGGGATCTCAGGCACAGCAGTGCCTAATTTTGAATGGAGGGAATAAAGACACAGTGATGGCTTTTTATTTTACAGCTGAAATGAAATCAGTAGCTAGTTGGCTGTGTGCAAGGCNAAAGTGCTGCACTCAATATGCCAGCAAATTTGGAAAATTTAGCAATGACCACAGGACTGGAAAAGGTCAGTTTTCATTCCAATCTCAAAGAAAGGCAATGCCAAAGAATGTTCAAACTACCACACAATCGCACTCATCTCACATGCTAGCAAAATTATGATCAAAATTCTCCAAGTCAGGCTTCAACAGTACATGAACTGTGAACTTCCAGATGCTCGAGCTGGATTTAAAAAAGGCAAAGGAGCCACAGATCAAATTGCCGACATCTGTTGGATCATCGAAAAAGCAAGAGAATTCCAGAAAAACATCTACTTCTTCTTTATTGACTACGCCAAAGCAAGCCTTTGACTGTGTAGATCATGACAAACTGTGGAAAATTCTTAAAGAGATAGGAATACCAGACCACCTTACCTGCCTCCTGAGAAATCTGTAAAAGACACAGTGATGGCTTTTTATTTTACAGCTGAAATGAAATCAGTAGCTAGTTGGCTGTGTGCAAGGCATGAGGTGCTAGGGAAATAGGGCATAAATAATACAGGCAAAAGCAGTAAACTATATAAAATAAAATATCATAAGGGAATCCATGACTAATTACTAAATAGTTTGTGAGTAGTGTTATGTCAGAGGGCCTCACTTGTTGCTTCTTATACTACTCATTGGAAATAGATCTGATTTCTATAATCAGAGGAGAATTTCTCAGAGACTTGGACAGAAAATCAAGTGTATTCTTGCTCCCAATGCATTTTACACATACTCTTATTACTTACTCCTCAAATCTCTCATTAATATTTCTGTGTTGTCTTTTAGGATACGCATTCCTCACAGACAAGGTCTTTTCATTCTTTTTATTTCCTAAGCTCCCAATTAACGTGTGTTACAGTGCAGGTACTCAGCAAATACTGAACTGAGTTTGTTTGCAGGAAACACCCCTTCAGGGGAAATAAAGTGCTGAAAAGTGAAGTGGTAACTGTCCACATAACCTGTGTGTATGTTTCTTGTTTAACATGCAGGATTACCCTAACCCTAACCAACAGTATTCCGCCGAGGCCTACAGCTACAAAGTCATTACTTACTTTTAGTGACAGTGACAATAATGAGGAATGAAGAAAACTTGCAGAATAGGAACAGAATTCACAAACCAAAATTGTTATAGCATAGAAGTATGTTCACTTACGGTTACACTATTTCATCATAAAATAAGCTTTCATCATTTTAATTCCTTCCCTTCTGAGTTTTATATCTCCAATCATTTAATCTCATGCATGTTACCTAAAGTACTGACTAAATGACCATACCTCCATCTTGATATTTTGAATTCTTTTTTGTTCTTTCTATATTATTCTACTTTTTTCCAACACAAATGAAATATTATATATGCATACTCACAGAAATATATGCAAATATAAATCCCTGGTGGCTTAGTGGTAAAGAATCTTCCTTCCAGTAAAGAAGATGTAGTTTCAATCCCTGGGTCAGGAAGATGCCCTGGAGAAGGAAATGGCAACCCACTCCAATATTCTTGCCTGGGAAATCCCATGGACAAAGGAGCTTGGTAGCTTAGAGTCCATGGGGTTTCATGATAATTGGACATGAATTAGCAACTAAACGACAACTAAAACCTGAAAGAAAAGCCTTTATGGGGCTTTTATGGAGCTAGGGAAGCTAATTAATATTAACTGATTATAGTTATTTGAGGAGAAACAGATTTCTTGTGCTCTTCTCTTTTATACATTCCAATTTTCAGCAACTTTGCTCTATTGGTCATTCTTAGCTAAGTTACCTACATTATTACCATTTATTTTGCCATTATCCTTAATAAAGCAAAAAATGTATATGTGTGTGTGTATTACAGAAGGACATGTATAAGTATGTAGCATGAGATACTATATTTTAAATGTGTATTTTGTATTTAGGTACAAATATAAAATGCATAAAGTGTATATATATGATATAACATGGATGATACTTTAAAAAGTGTCCTGTGTATGCACACAATTTTACTTGAAAATGAAGTTTGATATTAAGGTGTAGATTCATTCATGTTTCATAGAATACCAGATACTCTGTGGGTGCTTAATAGATGTTAAATAATAGTGGTCTCCCTTTATCAGTTTATTCTCTATCTGCAATTAAGTGATGGGGTGCCAAATTATGTATCAAGAAGTTTCTACTAGGTTATACTTTTTCTAGGCAGCAGGTGCAGGATTTACCAATGTGTTATGCAATATAGATCTTCCTCAGAACAACTTACTGTTTGGTTTAAATAGATAAAATTCTGACCTAGATCCTGCAGTGAGATTGTCATGGCTAAAAGCAGCAGTCAGCCTGTATGCCTTTATCTTTCTTTCTCTATTTCTCTACTTCAATATCATTACTTCTTGTGAAATAAATAAGGCTTCTACATTTCTGAGTAAATTATTCTTGCCCTTAAAACTGGTAAAAATTCACCACACCAATTTTAAGTTTTGGTATCAGCAACTCTTTGGTGAGTTTATTTTCTGTTTGTATTTGAGGTGTATTTTGTTGAGTGTTTTTAAAATTTTGGACTCAAATATACATTACATTTTAATTGTCACAAATAAAAGACATACCATTTCTAAAGCAGAGTGACAAAAGGAGAGGAATTATTTTGTTTGAAAGAGAGATGGCTGGAAAATGAGGCAGTGATCAAATTAAGCATAAAATCTTAGAGTGCATATTTGTATTTGAGGTGTATTTTGTTGAGTGTTTTTAAAATTTTGGACTCAAATATACATTACATTTTAATTGTCACAAATAAAAGACATACCATTTCTAAAGCAGAGTGACAAAAGGAGAGGAATTATTTTGTTTGAAAGAGAGATGGCTGGAAAATGAGGCAGTGATCAAATTAAGCATAAAATCTTAGAGTGCATCCTAGATACATCTGTCTAACTCTTCGTCTAAAGAAGTCCTCTTGAGAGAGAACAAGATTGCAGAGGAGTAGGTGGATGTGGAGTACATCTCTCTCCACAGATACATCAGGAATACACCTTCAGACATGGAAGTGCATGCAGAACCCCAGCTGGGAATGGACAGGAGTACCTGACCAGAGGAAAAGAATATATAGACCCACGCAAAACTCAGTAGGATGAGGGAACTAGGGGGAAAAACAGGAGTGTTAGTAGGACTGGACCTGCCCTCTGTGGGTGGGGGAACTGAAGCAGGGGTCCAACCCCCACATCAGGGCAACTGTCTGAGTCAGAGGAGAAACATTTAAGGCTGAGAGAGAAACAGCTGATCNGAACTAGGGGGAAAAACAGGAGTGTTAGTAGGACTGGACCTGCCCTCTGTGGGTGGGGGAACTGAAGCAGGGGTCCAACCCCCACATCAGGGCAACTGTCTGAGTCAGAGGAGAAACATTTAAGGCTGAGAGAGAAACAGCTGATCTGTGGCAGCCTAAACGGAATGAGAATCAGACAGTTCTTGCCGCAGCCATACATACCCCAGAGAGAGACGAGGGTCTCCTAGAAGGCACAATGGCTGGGAACTGGAGTTTAGGGAGTGTGGAGTGATCCCAAGGCAAGGGCTGCTGTTGACTGTGGAGAGATGGATCAAGGGGAGCTGAGGGAGGAGACTGGGGTGGGAAATGCCTGTGGAGGAAAGCTGGCAGCCATGGAAGTGATACTGCTGAGTCATGCGTAGGGAATGGAGCCGTCATCACCATAGCCTCCCTCTCCCCACATGCCAGCATTGGCAGCTGAACAATTAAGAGCCTGGCCTATCAAACACACCTGAGGCACTGAACTACTCAGCAGGACCCCGCCCAGGGTGCCCCTTTAAGTGCCTGATGCGCCAATCTACAGAGTAGGTGCCTGATGCTCCAAACAACAGAGAAGGACCCCAGGCAAGGAAGCCTTCTAAGTATATGAAGGGGTGGAGCTACAAAGAAAGACTGGCCAAAGAGGCCTTCTGATCGCCAGCTACCAGAGGCTGAGAAAAAGACTCTGATGGGGCCATAACTCCTGCGGTAGAGGCAGTCCGTGTCCCTGCACACTTGGTGCCACCAGGGTCCCTGCAAGCCAAGCAGCTGTGCCACCTTCATGTTCAACTCTCACTGGGGCAGAGCTGCCACAGGCAAAAAAGTCTTGTGTCTATGCGTGCAGGGTCACTTTGGTCGTGTCTGACTCTTCGCCACCCTGTAGCCTGTGGCCTGCCAAGTTTCTCTGTCAGGGAGAGGGGTTCTCCAGGCAAGAATACTGGAGTATATTGGCCAATACTGGTTGCCACATCCTTCTAGAGCACTGTATTTCCTGCTGCCCTAGCTGCCAACACTCCTGAGTTCCTGGTGCTGCCAGAACCCCTGCGACCCAAGCAGCTGCTCCACCTCCACCCCCGGCCCTCACAGGGGCAAACGCAAGCCCTCCAGGGCAGCCTCAGGAGCAAGCCCCAGTGGACAAACCACATGCAGACATGGAAATAAAACCACAATAGAAACTCAGGGGCAGTGCGGCTAAGCAAGAAGACCCCAAACCTTCCCACCAGCTGTACAAGCTGCAGATTAAATCCATACCACCAACTAGGCAGACTCTGTGTTTATGGAAAATACTAAAGGTCATTGAGAGCTCCCACAAAAGAAAACACACTAGTTCTGATAGCTGTGGACATCAGAGGCAAGAACACAGAGTAGGACCAGATTAGAATCTGAGCTGCCCCTCAGCAGGTCCAGAGATCAGCCCAATGTTGAAGGGCATCCTAGGGAAGTGAGCTGGACTGTGACTCCCAGTGAGGGAAAGGTCTCTGACAGCAGTGACTCAAGAAAAACATTTATTGTTCTTATGTTTTGAATTGCTCTGTAGATTCTTTTGAATTTTTAAAATCTTTTTTCCCTTTCCCCGCCTCTATTGTAGTTGTCGATTTTATTGGCACTATGACACCTAATTAAGCTTTTGATCTATTTTTTTTCTTAGTCACATTTTTAATTGCATTTATAAGCCTCTGCCTCTATGTGTGGCTTTTGCAGTTCTGTGGAGTTTTCCTTTTTTGTTTTCCCTTTCCTCTTGCAGTTAATCTTTAATGTATATAAATCTTCATCTACCTCTATTTAACTTTGCATAACTATTCTTTCTTAATTTTCTTTCTTTCCTTTCCTCTCAACATATCCGCTAGTTATATTTTCATTGCTCTATTCCCCAATTGGCATCTTACTCTAGTTTTGTTTTAGTTTGTGCTTTAGTTAGTTTTGTTCTGATAGATATAATTTTTGATTTCATTTGCTGGGTCAATCTACTGTACTTTATTTTTATTGGACTGTTTTGATATTGTTTATGAGTGAACTCCGGAAGTTGGTGATTGTCAGGGAGGCCTGGCATACTGTGATTCATGGGGTCGCAAAGAGTCGGACATGACTGAGCGACTGAACTGAACTGATGGGTGTATATTTATATGAGTGTGTTCAGTCACACTTTTTATTGCTTTTATAAATCTCTGCCTGTACCTTGTGTTTTTACAGTTCTATGGAGTTCCCATCCCCACACTTTTTTTCTTCCTCTGTTTTTTCTTTTTTTTTTTATAATTTTGAGTTTTAATTTTTTAAGCCTATTATATTTTTTCTACATTTATTCCTTTGTTTGCCTTTCCTACTGTTTTTTCCCCTTGCAGTTAATCCTTAATGTATATATATCTTCATCGTCTACCTCTATGTAACTTTGCATATCTATTCTTTCTTAATTTTCTTTCTTGCCTTTCCTCTCAACAATTTGTTAGTTTCATTTTCATTGCCTTATTTATTCCCCACTTGGTACCTTGCTTTAGTTTTGCTCTGGTGGATATAATTTTTGGTTTCCTTTGTTCGCTGGGTCAGCCTATTGTACTCTGTTTTTGCTGGACTGTTCTGATTTTGCTTACTGGTGTATATGTATATGTGTATATTCAGTCACACTTTATATTTTTGCTATAAACCTCTGCCTCTAGGCTGGGCTTTTGAAGTTCTGTGAAATTTTCCTTTTTTTTTTTCCTCTTAAGAACCCAGGTCTCCCACATTGCAGGCAGGCGCTTTAACCTCTGCACCACCAGGGAAGCTGAAAAACAAAAACAAACAAACAAAAACTCAGCACAAATCTCACCCTATATGAAGCTTACACAAACCACTGGACAAACCTTAGGAAGGCAAAAACCAAAAAGAGGAAACAACTCAACCTGGAAGCC
The DNA here is from genome assembly GCA_006410675.1 of Oreotragus oreotragus. NCBI lineage: Eukaryota > Metazoa > Chordata > Mammalia > Artiodactyla > Bovidae > Oreotragus > Oreotragus oreotragus. The sequence continues at coordinate 7,991 of SJYX01003514.1, forward strand.
TGGGAAAAGGAGACTTCAAACACAGTAAGTTAAAAAAAATAATAATGAAAAGGCTGAGAAATACTACACAAATGAAGGAACAAATTAGAAACACAGAAGTACAAATAAATGAAGATAAAAAGATATTTGTTTTCATGCCATAACAAACCATTTAACACCATAACAAACCACTTAAACCATAAGAAACCATGTGTGGAATCTTCGTTCCAGACCAGAGATCAAGCCCTGAGCCTTTGGAGTGGGAGCACTGACTCCAAGACCTCAGACTACCAAAGGACTAACACTAGGGAGTATCAAATAGTGAGAACTCACATAAAGGAAACCACTTGAATACAAAACCTGGCATCACCTTACCACCGGTAGCACCCTGTGCAGGACACCTCATCAAAACAACAAACGTACAATCCCAATCATCAGCAGATAGGATTACCACCTCACTCAGTCTTGCCCATCAGAGGAAAAACAAAAGTGAAAATGAAAGTGAAGTCGCTCAGTCGTGTCTGACTCTTTGCAACCATGGACTGTAGCCCACCAGGCTCCTCCGTCCATGGGTTTCTCCAGGCAAGAGTACTGGAGTGGGTTGCCATTTCCTTCTCCAGGGGCTCTTCCCAACCCAGGGATCGAACCCAGGTCTCCCACATTGCAGGCAGGCGCTTTAACCTCTGCACCACCAGGGAAGCTGAAAAACAAACAAACAAACAAAAACTCAGCACAAATCTCACCCTATATGAAGCTTACACAAACCACTGGACAAAGCTTAGGAAGGCAAAAACCAAAAAGAGGAAACAACTCAACCTGGAAGCCTGGGAAAAGGAGACCTCAAACACAGTAAGTTAAAAAANAGCTGAAAAACAAAAACAAACAAACAAAAACTCAGCACAAATCTCACCCTATATGAAGCTTACACAAACCACTGGACAAACCTTAGGAAGGCAAAAACCAAAAAGAGGAAACAACTCAACCTGGAAGCCTGGGAAAAGGAGACTTCAAACACAGTAAGTTAAAAAAAATAATAATGAAAAGGCTGAGAAATACTACACAAATGAAGGAACAAATTAGAAACACAGAAGTACAAATAAATGAAGATAAAATAGGCAAACTGCCAGAAAAAGAATTCAGAATAATAATAGTAAATATGACCAAAAACCTTGAAAACAAAGTGGAGAAAATGCAAGAATCATTTAACAAAGACCTAGAAGAATTAAAGAATAAACATACAGAGACAATCAACACAGTTACTGAAATTAAAAATACTCTAGAAGGAATCAAGAGCAGAATATCTGAAGCAGAAGAACGAATTAGTGAGCTGGAAGATAAAATGGTGGAAATAACTACTAAAAAGCAGAATAAAGTAAAAAGAATGAAAAGAACTGAGGATAGTCCCAGAGACTTCTGGGACGATATCAAATGCATTGAATTATAGTGGCCCCAGAAGAAGAAGAGAAAAAGAAAAGGTATGAGACAATTTTTGAAGAGATTGTAGTTGAAAATTTCCCCAACATGAAAAAGGAAGTCGTCAATCAAGTCCAAGAGGCACAAAGAGTCCCACACAGGATAAACCCAAGGGGAAACACACCAAGACACACACTAATCAAACTAACAAGATTAAACACAAAGAAAAATATTAAAAGCAGCAAGGGAGAAGCAACAAGTAGCATACAAGGGAAACCCCATATGTTTCACAGCTGATCTTCCAGCAGAAACTCTGCAGGCCAGAAGGGAAGGGCAGGGTATATTTAAAGTACTGAAAGGGAAAAATCTTCAACCAAGATTACAGTACCCAGCAAGGATCTCATTCAAAACTGATGGAGAAATAAAAAGCTTTTCAGACAAGCAAAAGTTAAGAGAATTCAGTATCACCAAGCCAGCTTTACAGCAAATGTTAAAGGGACTTACACAGTCAAGAAATGCAAGAGAAGAAAAAAGATCTACAAAATCAACCCCAAACAGTTAAGGAAATGGCAATAGGAACATATATATCAATAATTACTTTAAATGTAAATGGATTAAATGCTCCAACCAAAAGACACAAATTGGCTAAATGGATACAAAAACAAGACCCATATATATTCTGTCTACAAGAAACCTACTTCAGACCTAAAGACACATATAGACTGAAGTGAGATGATGGAAAAATAGATTCCATGTCAATGGGAAGCAAAAGAAAACTGGAGTAGCAATCTTTAAATCAGACAAAACAGACCTTAAAATAAAGAAGTTTACAAGAGATAAGGAAGGGTACTACATAATGATCAAAGATCAATCAAGAGGAAGACATAACAATTGTAAATATCTATGCACCCAACCTAGGAGCACATCAATACATAAGACAAACCCAAAAGACATAAAAAGAGAAATTAATAGGAACATATATATCAATAATTACTTTAAATGTAAATGGATTAAATGCTCCAACCAAAAGACACAAATTGGCTAAATGGATACAAAAACAAGACCCATATATATTCTGTCTACAAGAAACCTACTTCAGACCTAAAGACACATATAGACTGAAGTGAGAGGATGGAAAAATAGATTCCATGTCAATGGAAAGCAAAAGAAAACTGGAGTAGCAATCTTTAAATCAGACAAAACAGACCTTAAAATAAAGAAGTTTACAAGAGATAAGGAAGGGTACTACATAATGATCAAAGATCAATCAAGAGGAAGACATAACAATTGTAAATATCTATGCACCCAACCTAGGAGCACATCAATACATAAGACAAACCCAAAAGACATAAAAAGAGAAATTAGCACTAACACAATAATAATAGGAGACTTTAACACCCTTAATGTTTACACTAATGACACCTGTCACACTAATGGACAGATCATCAAAACAGAAAATAAGGAAACACAAATCTTAAATAATACATTAGATGTGATGGATCTCATTGATATCTTCGGAACATTACACTCAAATGCAGAAGAATACACCTTCTTCAGTGCACATGGAACATTCTTCAGGATAGACCACATCTTGGGTCATAAATCAAACCTCAGTAAATTTAAGAAAATTGAAATCATATCAAGTATCTTCTGTGACCACAACACTCTGAGACTAGGTATCAACAACAAGATAAAAAACTGTAAGAAACACAAACACATGGGGATTAAACCACACACTTCTAAATAATCAACAGGTTATGCTGAAATCAAAAGGGAAAAAAAAATTTTGTAGAAACAAATGACAATGAAAACACAACTCAAAACCTATGGGATGCAGCAAAAGTGGTTCCAAGATAGAAGTTTATAGCAATACAATCTTACCTCAGGAAACAAGAAAAATATCGAATAGACAACCTAACTTTACACCTAAAACAACTGGAAAAAGAAAAACAAACCAACAACAAAAAAACCCCAAAATTAGTAGAAGGAAAAAAGTCATAAAAATCTGAGCAGAAAAATGAAAAAGAAATGAAAGAAACAATAATAAAGATTAATAAAACTAAAAGCTGATTCTTTGAGAAGATAAACAACTGACAAACCTTTGGCCAGGCTCATCAAGAAAAAAAGAGAGCAGAAGAAAATCAACAAAATTAGACATGAAAAAGGAGAGGTTACAATGAACAACGCAGAAATGCAAAGGATTATAAGGGACTATTATGAACAACTATATGGCAATAAAATGGATAACCTGGAAGCAATGGACAGATTCTTAGAAAAGTTCAAATTCCAAGACTGAACCAGGAAGAAATAGAAATTATGAACAACCCAATAACAAGCACTGAAATTGAAGCTGTAATGAAAATTCTCCCAAAATACAAAAACCCAGGACCAGATGGCTTCACAGGAGAATTCTATCAAACATTTAGAGAAGAGCTAATACCTATCCTTCCAAAACTCTTTCAAAAAATTACAGAGGAAGGAACACTTCCAAACTGATTCTACAAGGCCACCATCACCCTGATACCCACACCAGACAAAGGCAATACAAAAAAAGAAAACTACAGACCAATATCACTGATGAACATAGATGCAAAAATCCTAAACAAAATTTTAAGCAAGCAGAATTCAGCAACACATCAAAAAGTTCATTCACCATGATTGAGTTGGGTTTATTCCAGGGATCCAAAGATTCTTCAATATATGCAAATCAATCAATGTGATACACCATATTAACAAATTGAAAGGTAAAAAGCACAAGATAATCTCAATAGATGCAAAAATAAAAGCCTCTGACAAAATTCAGCACCCATTTATGATTAAAATTCTTCAAAAATTGGGCAAAGAAGGAACTTACCTCAACATAGTATAGGTCATATATGATAAGCCTATGCTGCTGCTGCTGCTGCTGCTGCTAAGTCACTTCAGTCATGTCCGACTCTGTGTGACCCCATAGACGGCAGCCCACCAGGCTCNCATTCTTCAGGATAGACCACATCTTGGGTCATAAATCAAACCTCAGTAAATTTAAGAAAATTGAAATCATATCAAGTATCTTCTCTGACCACAACACTCTGAGACTAGGTATCAACAACAAGAAAAAAAAATATTAAAAACACAAACACATGGGGATTAAACCACACACTTCTAAATAATCAACAGGTTATGTTGAAATCAAAAGAGAAAAAAAATTTTGTAGAAACAAATGACAATGAAAACACAACTCAAAACCTATGGGATGCAGCAAAAGTGGTTCCAAGATAGAAGTTTATAGCAATACAATCTTACCTCAGGAAACAAGAAAAATATCAATTAGACAACCTAACTTTACACCTAAAACAACTGGAAAAAGAAAAACAAACCAACAACAACAACAAAAAAACCAAAATTAGTAGAAGGAAAAAAGTCATAAAAATCTGAGCAGAAAAATGAAAAAAGAAATGAAAGAAGCAATAGTAAAGATGAATAAAACTAAAAGCTGATTCTTTGAGGAGATAAACAACTGACAAACCTTTGGCCAGGCTCATCAAGAAAAAAAGAGAGCAGAAGAAAATCAACAAAATTAGAAATGAAAAAGGAGAGGTTACAATGAACAATGCAGAAATGCAAAGGATTATAAGGGACTATTATGAACAACTATATGGCAATAAAATGGATAACCTGGAAGAAATGGGCAGATTCTTAGAAAAGTTCAAATTCCAAGACTGAACCAGGAAGAAATAGAAATTATGAACAACCCAATAACAAGCACTGAAATTAAAGCTGTAATCAAAATTCTCCCCAAATACAAAAACCCAGGACCAGATGGCTTCACAGAATTCTATCAAACATTTAAAGACGAGCTAATACCTATCCTTCTAAAACTCTTTCAAAAAATTGCAGAGGAAGGAACACTTTCAAACTGATTCTACGAGGCCACCATCACCCTGATACCCACACCAGACAAAGACAATACAAAAAAAAAGAAAACTACAGGCCAATATCACTGATGAACATAGATGCAAAAATCCTAAACAAAATCTTAAGCAAACAGAATTCAGCAACACATCAAAAAGCTCATTCACCATGATTGAGTTGGGTTTATTCCAGGGATGCAAGGATTCTTCAATATATGCAAATCAATCAATGTGATATACCATATTAACAAACTGAAAGATAAAAAGCACATGATAATCTCAATAGATGCAAAAATAAAAGCCTTTGACAAAATTCAGCACCCATTTATGATTAAAATTCTTCAAAAATTGGACAAAGAAGAAATCTATCTCAACATAGTAAAGGCCATATATGATAAGCCTACAGCAAACATTATTCTCAATGGTGAAAAACTGAAAGCATTCCCCCTAAGATCAAGAACAAGACAAGGGTGTCCTCTTTCACCACTATTATTCAACATAGTTCTGGAAGTCCTAGCTACAGCAATTAGGGAATCAAAAGAAATAAAAGGAATCCAGATCAGAAAATAAGAAGGAAAGCTCTCACTGTTGCAAATAACATGACACTGTACATAGAAAACCCTAAAGACTGTATCAGAAAATTATTACAGCTAATCAGTGAATTTAGCAAAGTTGCAGGATAAAAAATCAGCACACAGAAATCACTTACATTTCTATATATTAAAAATGAAAAATCAGAGAAAGAATTTAAGGAATCAATCTCATTCACCATTGCAACAAAAAGAATTAAAGATTTAAATATCTAGGAATAAACTTAGGTAAGGAGACAAAAGAACTGTACCCAGAAAAGTATAAGACCCTGATGAAAGAAATCAAAGATGGCATAAACAGATGGAGAGATATTCCATGTTCCTGGGTAGGAAGAACAATATTGTGAAAATGACTATACTATCAAATCCAATATACAGATTCAATGTGATCACTATCAAATTACCAATGGCATTTTTTTTCACAGAAGTAGAACAAAAAGTTTCACAATTCATATGGAAACACAAAGACCCCAAATAGCCAAAGCAGTCTCAAGAAAGGAGAAAGGAGCTGTAGGAATCAACTTTCCTGACTTCAGATTACACTACAAATTATCAAGACAGTATGGTACTGGCACAAAAACAGAAATATAGACAAATGAAACAAGATAGAAATTTCAGAAATAAACCCATACACCTATGGGTCCCTTATTTTTGACAAAAGAGGCAAGAATATACAATGGGGCAAAGACATCCTCTTCAATAAGTGGTGCTGGGAAAACTGGACAGCTACATGTAAAAGAATGAAATTAGAACACTTCCTAACATCATCAGTTCAGTTCAGTTCAGTTCATTCGCTCAGTCATGTCCGACTCTCTGCGACCCCATGAATTGCAGCACGCCAGGCCTCTCTGTCCATCACCATCTCCCGGAGTTCACTCAGACTCACGTCCATCAAGTCCGTGATGCCATCCAGCCATCTCATCCTCAGTCATCCCCTTCTCCTCCTGCTCCCAATCCCTCCCAGCATCAGAGTCTTTTCCAATGAGTCAACTCTTCTCATGAGGTGGCCAGAGTACTGGAGTTTCAGCTTTAGCATCATTCCTTCTGAAGAAATCCCAGGGTTGATCTCCTTTAGAATGAACTGGTTGGATCTCCTTGCAGTCCAAGGGACTCTCAAGAGTCTTCTCCAACACCACAGTTCAAAGCATCAATTCTTCGGCACTCAGCTTTCTTCACAGTCCAACTCTCACATCCATACATGAGCACAGGAAAAACCATAGCCTTGACAAAAGGTAAACTCAAAATGTATTAAAGACCTAAATCTAAGACCAGAAGCTATAAAACTCTTAGAGGAAAACAGGCAGGACACTTGATGACATAAATCAAAGCAAGATCCTCTCTGACCCACCTACTAGAGTAATGGAAATAAAAACAAAAGTGAAAAAGTGGGACCCGATTAAACTTAAAAGCTTTTGCATAGCAAAGGAAACTATAAACAAGGTGAAAAGATAACCCTCAGAATGGGAGAAAATAATAGCAAATGAAACAACTGACAAAGGATTAATTTCCAGAGTATTCAAGCGGCTCATAGAACTCAATGCCAGAAAAATAAACAACCCAATCAAAAAGTGGGAAAAAGATCTAAAGAGACGTTTCTTCAAAGAAGCCATACAGATGGCTAACAAACACATGGAAAGATGCTCAACATCACTCATTATTGGAGAAATGCAAATCGAAACCTCAATTAGATATCACCTCACATGGGTCAGAATGACCATCATCAAATAGTTTACAAATAATAAATGCTGGAGAGGGTGTGGAGAAGAAGGAACATTCTTGCACTGTTGGTGGGAATGTAAATTGATACAGCCTCTATGGAAGATAGTATGGAGATTCCTTTAAAAACTAGGAATAAAAGCACCACATGACCCAGCAAGCCCACTCCTAGGCATATACCCTGAGGAAACCAAAATTGAAAAAGATACATGTATCCCATTGTTCACTGCAGCACTATTTATAATAGCTAGCACATGGAAGCAATCTGGATGTCCATCAACAGATGACTGGATAAAGAATTTGTGGTACACAATGGACTATTACTCAGCCATAAAAAGGAACACATTTGAGTCAGTTCTGTTGAGGTGGATGAATCTAGAACCTATTATACAGAGTGAAGTGAATCAGAAAGAGAAAGATAAATATCATATTCTCACTCATATATACAGAATCTAGGAAAATGATACTGAAGAATTTATTTACAGGGCAGCAGTGAAGAAACAGACAGAGAGGATAGACTTATGGACATGGGGAGAGGGGAGAAGAGGGTGAGATGTGTGGTAAGAGTAACATGGAAACTTGCATTACCATATATAAAACAGATAGCCAATGGGACTTTGCTGTATGGCTCAGGAAACTCAAACAGGGGCTCTGTATCAATCTAGAGGGGTGGGATGTGGCAGGAGATAGAAGAGAGGTTCAAAAGGGAGGGGATATATGTATACCTATGATGACTCATGTTGAGGTTTGACAGAAAACAACAAAATTCTGTAAAGCAGTTATCCTCAAATTAAATAAATAAATAAATAAAAAGAAATTCTCTTTATCTGCTTCATAAAATCTGTGATATCTGCAGATATACTTATTTGATGAGGAAGTCACCCCCTCAAGGTCTTCTAAGCTTGTTTTTAAAAAGATAAAACAGACAACTTTTACCTAGACTCTAATAAATAAAATCAGAAATGGAAAGGGGACAATTGATACCACAGAAATAAAAAGGATCATAAGAGACTACTATGAAAAATTATAATCCAGCAAATCAGATAATTTAGAACTGGATAAATTCCTAGAAACATGCAACCAACCAAGAATGAATCATGAAGAGACAGAAAATCAGAATAGGCCAATAATAAATAAGGAGATTGAATCAATAATTGACAATCTCTCAACAAAGAAAATCCCAGGAGCAGATGGTTTTACTGATGAGTTCTACCAAACATTTAAAGAAGCATTAGTGTCAATCATTCTCAAACCATTCTTAAATTTCAAGAGTCTGGAACACTACTAAACTAATTTGTTGAGGCCAATATTACACTGATAGCAAAGCCAGATAAGTCACTAAAAGAAAAGAAAGCCATAGATCAATATCCTTGATAAATATAGATGCAAAAATTCTCACAAAATATCAGCAAACCAGTTCAACAGCACAGTAAAATAGACCATAATCACATGGGATTCACTCCCAGAATGTAAAGTTGGCACAATATATGCAAAGCATAAATGTGATACATCATATTAACAGAAGGGAAGACAAAATCATATGATCATTTTGATAGCTGTGGATAAAGTTTTTGATATAATACAATTTCATTCACCAAAGTTTCATAGAAACTCACCAATTTAGGTATACAAAGTACACACCTCAACATAACTAATGACCACAAATGAGAAGATCATAGCAAATATCATACAGAATGTGAAATATTGAAAGCTTTTTTTAAAAAATCAGGAATAAGACAAGATTGACCATTTCACCACACCTCTCTTTAACATAATACTGGAAATTCTAGCCAGACCAATCAGGAAGAAAGAAAGAGGGAGAAAGACCATCCAAATTGGAGAGAAAAAAAGCAAAATTGTCACTGTTTGCAGAAGGCATGATATTACATATGGAAAAGGCTAAAGATTCTACTAAAAAACTGATAGAACTAATAAAAATGTAGTAATGTTGTAGGATATAAGAACAACATATAGAAATCAGTTGTGTTTTTATACACTAGTAACAAATCATCTGAAAATGAAATGAAAATAATTCTGTTTACTATTGCAACAAAAACAGGAATATACTTAGGAATAAATTAAACCAAGGAAGTGAAAGAGCAGAACACTGAAAACTATAAAACACTGATAAAGGAAATGAAAGAGGAAATAAATAATAGAAAGATTCCCTGTGTTCATGGATTGAAAGAATTAACATTTTCCCAAAGTCTATATTTCTAAGATTCAAGGCAATACCTATCAAGTCTAATGACACCTTTCACAGAAATAGAAAAAATGATCCTCAA
>SJYX01003515.1:0-11661 GCA_006410675.1 Oreotragus oreotragus
GATGACACAACTTTTATGGCAGAAACTGAAGAGGAACTCAAAAGCCTCTTGATGAAAGTGAAAAAGGAGAGTGAAAAAGTTGGCTTAAAGCTCAACATTCAGAAAACGAAGATCATGGCATCTGGTCCCATCACTTCGTGGGAAATAGATGGGGAAACAGTGGAAACAGTGGCTGACTTTATTTTTGGGGGGCTCCAAAATCACTGCAGATGGTGATTGAAACCATGAAAATTAAAAGAGGCTTCCTCCTTGAAAGGAAAATTATGACCAACTTAGACAATATATTAAAAAGCAGAGACATTACTTTGCCCACAAAGGTCCGTCTAGTCAAGGCTATGGTTTTTCCTGCAGTCATGTATGGATGTGAGAGTTGGACTGTAAAGAAAGCTGAGAGCCAAAGAATTAATGCTTTTGAACTGTGGTGTTGGAGTGGACTGCAAGGAGATCTATCCTAAAGGAGATCAGTCCTGGGTGTTCATTGGAAGGACTGATGTTGAAGATGTAACTCCAGTTATTGGCCACCTGATGTGAAGAGCTGATTTACTTGAAAAGACTGATGCTGGGAGGGATTGGGGGCAGGAGGAGAAGGGGATGACAGAGGATGGGATGGTTGGATGGCATCACCGACTCAATGGACATGATTTTGGGTAAACTCCAGGAGTTGGTGATGGACAGGGAGGCCAGGCGTTCTGCAGTTCATGGGGTTGCAAAGACTCAGACACAACTGAGCGACTGAACCGAACTAAACTGCAATATGAAACATTAAGCTCTTAGGCTATTTTAATAGATTATAAATATTTTAAAAGTAAAAATGTTCTTTTCCACCTTTCTTTTATCAGTCCCTCATCTGATTCTGAATGGAAGTTTAGGCTGGATCTTGTAAACTTAGAGCCTTATACAAAAAGCTATAATTTGTACCTGTAACAAAGAACTTTGAGGTTATCAATAAATTGAAATATGATCTAGTTATTTAGAAAGTTTCCCTAATATGTCTGTTTGTTTGTTTTTAAATTCTCCTAATCTATACCTCAATGATCTGGTCAGCTCAGTCAATTTTATTGACCAACATATTCATTGCCAGTCAATTTAATCTGAATAGTGGGTTTGTGTGAATAGATAGGACATAGTCAAATGCAAATTTGGATGTCCATCCATGTAATTTGATCTGGAAACAGAGTAAACAATTACCATTATTGTGAAGTTTGGGGTCTACATAGCCAGACTTTCTATATTGATCGGGGTAAAATAATTGCCAAGTCCTAAACATTTTTTGCTGTGTAGATCTGTTGTATAGCCACAAGCAATTTCACTTGGCTTATTCATTCTTTCTTTCTTCACTTCTAGAACATTATGGTTTAAATTGCAAGCAACCTTTTGCACATTTGTTCTGACTTTTTTACGTTGTAACTACAATATAGCACATTTGAGGTCAAATCTGTACATTCTAATTACACAGAACCAAAAGCAGACAGGCCCCTGTGCACTTGTGAACCAAATGCAACCAAATGTTTCCATTTGTGAACCCAAGATTACTGGGGAATTTCAAATATTTCTATTTCTCAACTACAAAAGGGGCTTGCTTTCAGCATTAAGGCAAAAAGTAGTTTTTTTTTTTTTTTTACAAGGCTTGTAATAAATAAAAAATGTTTCTTTCCATGTGCTTGCCTAGAGTCTGGTTTTAAGTATTTCTTATGTTTTCAGTAGAAATGTAGAAATGTAGCTCCCTGAAATCTAAGAGGTGAAACTGACCAGCAATAAAAAGGAAATTGACTAGTCCAATTCCATTGCCTAAAGGAAAAGAAATTTGAGGATGTGGAGAAAAGCAGAAAAGTGTTTTTAAAAAAATACATTAGTATTTTTAAAGTCCATTTTCATCTTCTAAATCCTTATTGAAAACAAGGCAATAAAATTTACATGATATAAATATATATGTGGTCAGGTATTTAGGAATAAAAACAAGTCTGGCACTGATTTATGGAATTCTTTGTGCTTTGACGTGACTAAGGGTGAAAGGTTCCTTTTGCTAAAAATAATGACACCCATACCTAAGAAAGCATCTGGATGCCATTCTTGGAACTTGAACACTTTGCTAAAAATCAGGCCTGTGACCCTAGTAACTAGCCAGTCAGTCCATAATAAGTTTCTTTCTTTTTTTTTTTAATGTTTTTTTTGCATACCCTTCTTAGTCATAGCTTTCTTTTTGAATACTGAGTGTTGGTATGTGAAGAAGCTCTTTCCTATGTGATGTTTTACATTATAGAATTGAATAGATACTTACTACATGATTTTAATTCTCTAAGATGCATTTTTTTCCTGCTGTTAAATGAGTAACTTGACATACATGTCAAAGTGTGTGTGTATGAATATGTGTCATCATTGGCAAAAGAGTTACATTTTCTGGACCTAAGTTTCTAATCCAAAAATTCTTAATATGGTATTCAAGGTGCTTTTCTTATAGTGTAAGTGTGAGAGTGGAGGTGGTTGCTGGTGATCTATATAGGAATATATAAGGAATATAAGATGTAAAGTTTTCACACATCTATTTATTTTATAATACTTATACACAAAAGTTATTTAATTGCATATTTAGGGCATAAAATAAATTTTAAAATAGATAAAGAATATCAGGCAGCTGGCTTCAAGTGCTATAGCATATTTCCTACCTTTCTTTTCTAGTGAAATTTTGTTCTGAAATTACATGAGTGAATTTTTGCCCTAACCCTATATTCACAGTCTAAATTTGTTGTCTAATTAAATAAAGTAAATGAAGAGCATAACAAAAAAAGAAGTCATGGAAAGTCTGAATAGTTATCCTGGTTTTAGAGATCACAGAGGAAATCAGCAATTTGGGCACTGGTTTTCTTAATGTGAATTTAAAATAGGCAAACCAGGAATTTTGTCCCTGTTGGTAAATGTTTATCAGATGGTAAAGAATCTGCCTGCAATGCAGCAGACTGGGGTTTGATCCCTGGGTTGGGAATATCCTCTGGAGAAGGGAATGGCAATCCATTCCAGTGTTCTTACCTGGAGAATCCCATGGACAGAGGAGCCTAGTGGGCTACAGTCAATGGTGTTGCAAAAAGCTGGACATGACTGAGCAACTAACACTACCTATAGAGGAAAAGGATAGTTATTGGTAATAAGCTTTTCTTCTCTTCTAGTTCTGCCATGAGGCTTTTGGGGATCTTAGCTCCCAGTTAGGGATCAAACCCAGCTCCAGAAGTGAAAGCACCAAGTCCTAACCACTGGACTGCCAGGGAATTCCCAGTAATAAGTTTTAAACTCTTTTTTTCCACTTTATAAATTCAAATCTTTATGATTTAGCACATATAGTAAGAAACATGAATACAACATGCTATTTGAGTATTACACCTTATGGTTATCTTAATGATAAATTTTGTCACTAAACCTTGATATCAGGATTTACATCTCAAATTTTATTTACATATTTCTTTTATATATTCACATACTCTTGATCAACAAATAGTTGTTTTGGGCATAAAGTTGTCTTTTTTTGTGTGAGACTATTCCTTCTAAACGTGTATATTACTAAGCAAAGAAGGAGAAAGAAGATGATGCTTCCTAGGTAAGATAAATCAACAGTGATCCCAAATGACTCTCTTCCCACTCAGGTATCTATGATTTGTATATCACCAGCTACAGACACAGAACTGTTTTTAGAAGTCATGTGTCTGGCATGTTGTAGGCTCTCAATGCGTTCATTTAACAAAATGAGTTTCACTGAGCGCTTTTAACTCTCTAGGCTCTGGTCCAAGTGCTGGGAATAGAGCAGTGACCAGAACAGGAAAATTATACCTGCTATATGTTAGTCAATCAGTCATGTCCAACTCTTTATGACCCCATGGACTGCAGCTCACCAGGTTCCTCGGTCCATGGAATTCTCCAGGCAAGAATACTGGAGTGGGTTGCCATTTCCTTCTCAACCTTCTCCAGGGGACCTTCTCAACCCAAGGGTTGAACCCAGGTCTCCTGCATTGCAGGCAGATTCTTTACCATCTGAGACACCAGGGAAGTCCTGCTATAGTGAGTTTAATTAGAGCCTCCAAAAGACAGGTTCATTTTGAACCTCAGAATGTAAACTAATTTGAAATAAAAGGCTTTGGAGATGAAATTAAAGTAAGAATCTCAGGATAAGATTAGGGTGAGTTCTAAATCCAATAATTTATAAGACAGATAAGGAGAAGATACGGACAGAAGAAGGCCATGTGAGAAATAAATTTCTGTTGTTTATAAGACACTGAGACTAGAATATTTTGCTATAGAAGCCCAAATGGAATAAGTACATTCAATATTCACCTTCTACGTTTCCTGACAGATATGACCAATGCTGATAAATAATGAATGAATATTCAAAGCAGATGGATATTCATAGAATACTATATGGGAATAGTCATTTCGTTTTATGTTCTGTACTTCTTAGTCGGGACAGTCAGAAGTGAGAATTATGGTGAAAAGTGGTGTTGGTACTAAGATATTATTTTTTATTTTAGTAACAGTATATTAATCAGATAGGTTATCATATCTAAAATTTCTGAATTTTTTTAAAACTTTAATGGACTGCTAAAAGTTGAAAGGAATTTTCATTTAAAACTAATAATATACTCTCTTTTTCTAAAATAGTACTTTTCATCATTGTAATTCCATATTTTATTTGAATAGCTGTTTGCTTAATAATTATCTCTCATAGATAGTAAGATTACAGAAAGGGTCCAACATATAACTTTGGGTTTTCTTTTTCACTCCTGTAGTACCCAGACTATACCTAAAACATAACATAGTATGGGTTCAAAATATTTATTCACTGAATTACAAGTTAATAATGTCTACAGTCACTGACTCTGGTGATGTCATGTTCTTATCTCTAAACCAGTTATGGGCAGAGGCAAGGCAGAGATGGAAGACTGGATGCATTCAGGTTTAGGTGTGCATCACATGCTCCATCCTTGGAGGTAATAAGGTCAGTCATCCTCAATCAAAGCATATCCACTGGGAATAGGAAAAAATATCCTCACTGACTTTCCTCTAGAAGCCAATCTTGAGACAAAGATTCAAGTGCAAATAGATTATTTGGAAGGCAATCTCACAAACACTCATGGAGTGATAAAAGAACAGACTCTGTATGATTTCAATACCTCTGGACCACGAAAATTTTGCACCTTGTTTTATGTCCCCGGATATGTTCCAGTGTCTCCTAGTTTATGGTCTATGAATAGAATTTGTTTCCTAGTGTTGTGTGAAAATTGTATAAACCTTAATTATGTTGAATTGGTTCATGGTGCTTTTCAGATCTACTATACCCTTCTATTTTTCTGTATATTCATTCTATTGACTTTTTTGAGAGTTTGATATTAAAACTCCAACTAAAAATCTTAATTTATTTACTTAAACAATTGTAATATATAGTGGAACTATATGTATGTTTGTTCTGTATTTTCCAAGCCTCCTGAAGTATATTATCATACTTTCATAATTTAAAAATAAAAGAGAAAACAGAAAAAAATTAAAAAAGAAAAAGAAAAGAGCAAAGACAAACACTGGTGGGGAAGTCATGAAGATAGACAGGAAGATAAGGTTGCCAGTGGTCACTAATTGAGCAAGTTGCCACAATTGGCAACTGAGGCCTAATCCTCCTGGGAAACTCTGATTACCTCCATCTGAGAGAGAAGGGAAATTTATACCCCAACTTCTATCAGTCATTGACTGAGACACATTCCTGAAGAAGTTAATTCCTCAGGACCTTGTCCTGTCAGACACAAAGAGAGAGGAAACTCTGGAAGCCAGAGGAAGTCCCTCAGGCAGAGATGAACTTGTTGGCACTTAGGAGCTGGGCCATTCTGCAGAGTTGGTGAAATACAAGCGGACATGGTCTAAGTACCAATAACGTCTACTACAGGCGACCCCCTCAAAACAAAAAAGGAGCGTGATTGCCTCAGTAAGGGAAAATGGAACCTGGGCAGCAACATAAATAAGAAATTGTACTGCTTCTTGGTGTTTAACACCTGACTCTGTTTAAGTGTAAAGCAAATGTTAATTCCATTGGTCCTTGGGAGAAAGCAAGACATAGTTATTAATGTGAATGCAGATGATCTTTGATCAAAAAGTGAATGTTCTCTTCCAGTAATATAAGTTTTTGAGCTGTCTCTGAGAACTATTTCATTTCACTAGGGGAAGGTATGCAAAGTAGGAAGTCAAGAAATACTTGGAATAACAGGCAAATTTGGCCTTGGAGTACAGAATGAAGCAGGGCNTCTTCTAGTTCTGCCATGAGGCTTTTGGGGATCTTAGCTCCCAGTTAGGGATCAAACCCAGCTCCAGAAGTGAAAGCACCAAGTCCTAACCACTGGACTGCCAGGGAATTCCCAGTAATAAGTTTTAAACTCTTTTTTTCCACTTTATAAATTCAAATCTTTATGATTTAGCACATATAGTAAGAAACATGAATACAACATGCTATTTGAGTATTACACCTTATGGTTATCTTAATGATAAATTTTGTCACTAAACCTTGATATCAGGATTTACATCTCAAATTTTATTTACATATTTCTTTTATATATTCACATACTCTTGATCAACAAATAGTTGTTTTGGGCATAAAGTTGTCTTTTTTTGTGTGAGACTATTCCTTCTAAACGTGTATATTACTAAGCAAAGAAGGAGAAAGAAGATGATGCTTCCTAGGTAAGATAAATCAACAGTGATCCCAAATGACTCTCTTCCCACTCAGGTATCTATGATTTGTATATCACCAGCTACAGACACAGAACTGTTTTTAGAAGTCATGTGTCTGGCATGTTGTAGGCTCTCAATGCGTTCATTTAACAAAATGAGTTTCACTGAGCGCTTTTAACTCTCTAGGCTCTGGTCCAAGTGCTGGGAATAGAGCAGTGACCAGAACAGGAAAATTATACCTGCTATATGTTAGTCAATCAGTCATGTCCAACTCTTTATGACCCCATGGACTGCAGCTCACCAGGTTCCTCGGTCCATGGAATTCTCCAGGCAAGAATACTGGAGTGGGTTGCCATTTCCTTCTCAACCTTCTCCAGGGGACCTTCTCAACCCAAGGGTTGAACCCAGGTCTCCTGCATTGCAGGCAGATTCTTTACCATCTGAGACACCAGGGAAGTCCTGCTATAGTGAGTTTAATTAGAGCCTCCAAAAGACAGGTTCATTTTGAACCTCAGAATGTAAACTAATTTGAAATAAAAGGCTTTGGAGATGAAATTAAAGTAAGAATCTCAGGATAAGATTAGGGTGAGTTCTAAATCCAATAATTTATAAGACAGATAAGGAGAAGATACGGACAGAAGAAGGCCATGTGAGAAATAAATTTCTGTTGTTTATAAGACACTGAGACTAGAATATTTTGCTATAGAAGCCCAAATGGAATAAGTACATTCAATATTCACCTCCTACGTTTCCTGACAGATATGACCAATGCTGATAAATAATGAATGAATATTCAAAGCAGATGGATATTCATAGAATACTATATGGGAATAGTCATTTCGTTTTATGTTCTGTACTTCTTAGTCGGGACAGTCAGAAGTGAGAATTATGGTGAAAAGTGGTGTTGGTACTAAGATATTATTTTTTATTTTAGTAACAGTATATTAATCAGATAGGTTATCATATCTAAAATTTCTGAATTTTTTTAAAACTTTAATGGACTGCTAAAAGTTGAAAGGAATTTTCATTTAAAACTAATAATATACTCTCTTTTTCTAAAATAGTACTTTTCATCATTGTAATTCCATATTTTATTTGAATAGCTGTTTGCTTAATAATTATCTCTCATAGATAGTAAGATTACAGAAAGGGTCCAACATATAACTTTGGGTTTTCTTTTTCACTCCTGTAGTACCCAGACTATACCTAAAACATAACATAGTATGGGTTCAAAATATTTATTCACTGAATTACAAGTTAATAATGTCTACAGTCACTGACTCTGGTGATGTCATGTTCTTATCTCTAAACCAGTTATGGGCAGAGGCAAGGCAGAGATGGAAGACTGGATGCATTCAGGTTTAGGTGTGCATCACATGCTCCATCCTTGGAGGTAATAAGGTCAGTCATCCTCAATCAAAGCATATCCACTGGGAATAGGAAAAAATATCCTCACTGACTTTCCTCTAGAAGCCAATCTTGAGACAAAGATTCAAGTGCAAATAGATTATTTGGAAGGCAATCTCACAAACACTCATGGAGTGATAAAAGAACAGACTCTGTATGATTTCAATACCTCTGGACCACGAAAATTTTGCACCTTGTTTTATGTCCCCGGATATGTTCCAGTGTCTCCTAGTTTATGGTCTATGAATAGAATTTGTTTCCTAGTGTTGTGTGAAAATTGTATAAACCTTAATTATGTTGAATTGGTTCATGGTGCTTTTCAGATCTACTATACCCTTCTATTTTTCTGTATATTCATTCTATTGACTTTTTTGAGAGTTTGATATTAAAACTCCAACTAAAAATCTTAATTTATTTACTTAAACAATTGTAATATATAGTGGAACTATATGTATGTTTGTTCTTTATTTTCCAAGCCTCCTGAAGTATATTATCATACTTTCATAATTTAAAAATAAAAAAGAGAAAACAGAAAAAAATAAAAAAAGAAAAAGAAAAGAGCAAAGACAAACACTGGTGGGGAAGTCATGAAGATAGGAAGATAAGGTTGCCAGTGGTCACTAATTGAGCAAGTTGCCACAATTGGTAACTGAGGCCTAATCCTCCTGGGAAACTCTGATTACCTCCATCTGAGAGAGAAGGGAAATTTATACCCCAACTTCTATCAGTCATTGACTGAGACACATTCCTGAAGAAGTTAATTCCTCAGGACCTTGTCCTGTCAGACACAAAGAGAGAGGAAACTCTGGAAGCCAGAGGAAGTCCCTCAGGCAGAGATGAACTTGTTGGCACTTAGGAGCTGGGCCATTCTGCAGAGTTGGTGAAATACAAGCGGACATGGTCTAAGTACCAATAACGTCTACTACAGGCGACCCCCTCAAAACAAAAAAGGAGCGTGATTGCCTCAGTAAGGGAAAATGGAACCTGGGCAGCAACATAAATAAGAGATTGTACTGCTTCTTGGTGTTTAACACCTGACTCTGTTTAAGTGTAAAGCAAATGTTAATTCCATTGGTCCTTGGGAGAAAGCAAGACATAGTTATTAATGTGAATGCAGATGATCTTTGATCAAAAAGTGAATGTTCTCTTCCAGTAATATAAGTTTTTGAGCTGTCTCTGAGAACTATTTCATTTCACTAGGGGAAGGTATGCAAAGTAGGAAGTCAAGAAATACTTGGAATAACAGGCAAATTTGGCCTTGGAGTACAGAATGAAGCAGGGCAAAGGCTGATAGAGTTTTGCCAAGAGAATGCACTGGTCATAGCAAACACACTCTTCCAACAACACAAGACAAGACTCTACACGTGGACTTCACCAGATGGTCAATATTGAAAACAGATTGATTATATTCTTTGTAGCCAAAGATGAAGAAGCTCTATAGAGTCAGCAAAAACAAGACCTGGAGCTGACTGTGGCTCAGATCATGAATTCCTTATTGCCAAATTCAGACTTAAATTGAAGAAAGTAGGGAAAAACACTGATCAATTCAGGTATGATCTAAATCAAATTCCTTACGATTATATAGTGAAAGTGACAAATAGATTCAAGGGATTAGATCTGATAGTGTGCCTGAAGAAATATGGATGGAGTTCATGACTTTCTACAGGAGGCAGGGATCAAGACAATCCCCAAGAAAAAGAAATGCAAAAAGGCAAAATGGTTGTCTGAGGAGGTCTTACAAACAGCTATGAAAAGAAGAAAAGTGAAAGGCAAAGAAGAAAAGGAAAGGTATACCCATCTGAATGCAGAGTTCCAAAGAATAAGGAAGAGAGATAAGAAAGCCTTCCTCGGTGATCAATGCAAAGAAATAGAGGAAAGGCAATGCCAAAGAATGCTCAAACTACCTCACATATCCACTCATCTCACATGATAGTAAAGTAATGCTTAAAATTCTCCAAGACAGGCTTCAACAACACATGAACCATGAACTTCCAGATATTCAAGCTGGATTTATAAAAGGTAGAGGAACCAGAGATCAAATTGCCAACATCTGCTGGGTTATTGAAAAAGCAAAAGAGTTCCAGAAAAATATCTACTTCTGCTTTATTGACTACGACAGAGCCTTTGACTGTGTGGATCACAATAAACTGTGGAAAATTCTGAAAGAGATGGGAATACCAGATCACCTTACCTGCCTCTTGAGAAATCTGTATGTAGGTCAAGAAGCAACAGTTAGAACTGGACATGGAACAACAGACTGGTTCCAAATAGGAAAAGGAGTACGTCAAGGCTGTATATTCTCACCCTGCTTATTTAACTTATATGTGGAGTGATTTCTCCAAAATCATGAGAAACGCTGGGCTGGATGAAGTACAAGCTAGAATCAAGATTTCTGGGAGAAATATCAATAACCTCAGATATGCAGATGACAACACTCTTATAGCAGAAAGTGAAGAAGAACTAAAGAGCCTCTTGATGAAAGAGGAGAATGAAAAAGTTGGCTTAAAAGTCAACATTCAGAAAATTAAGATCATGGCATATCTAGTCCCATCACTTTATGGCAAAGAGATGGGGAAGCAATGGAAACAATGACAGGAATTTATTTTGGGGGGCTCCAAAATCACTGCAGATGCTGACTGCAGCTATGAAATTAAAAGATGCTTGCTCCTTGGAAGAAAAGTTATGACCAACCTAGACACCATATTAAAAAGCAGAGACATTACTTTGCCAACAAAAGTCTGTCTAGTCAAAGCTATGGTTTTTCCAGTAATCAAGTATGGATGTGAGAGTTGGACTATAAAGAAAGCTCAACACCAAAGAATTGATGCTTCTGAACTGTGGTGTTGGAGAAGACTTTTGAGAGTCCCTTGGACTGCAAGGAGATCCAACCAGTCCATCCTAAAGGAAATCAGTCCTGAGTGTTCATTGGAAGGACTGATGCTGAAACTGAAACTCCAATACTTTGGCCACTTGATGCGAAGAACTGACTCATTGGGAAAGACCCTGCTGCTGGGAAAGATGAAGGCGGGAGGAGAAGGGGACGACACAGGATGAAATGATTGGATGGCATCACTGACTCAATGGACATGAGTCTGAGTAAACTCTGGTAGTTGGTGATGGATTGGGAGTCCTGGTATGCTGCAGTCCATGGGGTCACAAAGAGTTGGACATGACTGAGCAACTGAACTGAATTGCACTCCAGGTAGGTATGATAAAGAGCAAAATTTGTATATTTTCTGTAAAGAATTATGCTTCACTGCATTCCCTATCAGTCATGGAAGAATTCCCTATCAGTCTTGGAAGAGGCAGGTCCCAAAAAGAACGTGAGGAGTTGGAAGTCTGCCTTTAACTTACGCTAAGGTTATGGTACGTTAAGAGTCATCTTTCTGAAACTAATGGCAGTAGGCCATGGACACAGAGGAGGGCTGGCATGCCCCAGGGTACTCCTAGTAAAACGGAAATATCCTCTGTGGGCCAAGAGCTAAACTTAGAATTAGTCTTATAATGACAAAAGTAATAGCTAATTGCTTTTAGTGTTTTTTCGTTGCTGTTGTTACACAT
>SJYX01003516.1:0-108487 GCA_006410675.1 Oreotragus oreotragus
GGGGTCGGCAGCAGTGGGGAAGGACGGAGAGAACTGTTTGCCGCTGAAAGCATTGTTTTAGTTTTGCATCCTTCCCTCTTTCTGCCAATCGATTTTCCAGATTAAAACGCGAATCTTTCAGGAGAAGGTGTTTTGTGAAGGTCTTGAAGACACTAGTCTTGTTGTTTTTTCCCCCTAGTGAATCATTGGGGAAAGTAGGGAATAAGCAGTGAGAGCCACTTCCTAAGAATTTGAAACAAGTTTTCACTTTTAAATGACAGGCCTGATTCAAGTTTGACTCCTGGCTGTTGCTGGTCACTTCGCTGTGTGACAGGAGGCAAAGAGCTTAATGTTTAGGAACCTCTCAGTGTCCTCATATGTGAAATGAGAATAATGGCACAGATGGAGCTGGTGAAAGCCTGTAAAATGGTTCCTGTCAACAGGGAAGCACTGTTGTTGTTGTTCAGTCCAATCTCTTCCATTCTTGATCAACACATACTTGTTGAGCCCCAGCTGGGTGTTTGGTAGTTGGAGGTTGGGTGCCCAGAGCAGCCTGTTCTGTCTTTTAGGGGAACAGGTGGCAAATGTGGGAACAGCTGGAGGACTGTCATGTGTGAGGAGCATCGTGGATTGGTGCGAGTGGTGGGAACCAGAGATCAGGGTAGCTGCATGGAAGAGGGGGCTTTTACTCAGGATTAGGGAGGACCCCTGGGTTGTGTTGGACCACTTGGGACCAGTCATTGCTCCCCTCTGCTGCTTTCGCACATGGTCATCTTGATCCCTTCTTGTGTTAGGACTTACTCCAGTTTGTAATTACACATCTCTTCTCTAAGGGCTATCAGAGCTTTGTCTGTGTAATCTCCTTTAGTGCCCTAGCCCAGTGTGTAGTAGGCCCTTAGCAAACATTTGTGGATGAAGGAGGAGGGTACTCTTGAGGATTGAGTAGCCTTGTGTGTGAAGTCCTTGGCCCAGGACGTGAGGGCGAGTTGCAGACAATAAATATTAGTTGCTGGTGCTGTGTTTTGCTTTGTTTTTTAATTTTTTTCTAAAGCTTTCCAGGCCATTTCCCCCAAACCTCATTCCCTCAACAGTGAGGGTGTGGGGTGGTGGTTAATAGGAGGTGGTGTTGTGGAGTGCTAGTTCTGGAATTAGACCTCCTGGATTCACAGTCAGCTCTAAATTCTAGTTTGACCTCAAGCAAGACACTTAGCAGTAGGTCCCCCAACGTGAGAAACAGCTGTGACAGTGGTGCCGGCTCAAAGGATTCCTGTGAGGGCTGAAAAGATAGTATGGGGAGTGGTTTAGCACTCTAGAGTCTGGCATGTAATGAGCTCTCAATTTTTCGGAGGTGGTTTTGTTTATATGTATGTATTTGTAAATTAACTGTTCAGAAAACTGAAAACATGAGTCATTCTGTATCCCAGAAACCCCAGGTTTGATGTGCTGGTTATATACATTTTCCTAATTTTCTATAAGCTCAGTACATATACGATTATGAAAATAATAAGTGTTCCTCCTCATGCCACTTGAAATCATTTGTGCCCAGCCCTTCCGGGGGGGCTCCCCAGGTGGCGCAGTGGTAAAGAATCCCCCTGCCAATGCAAGAGACATAGGAGACATGGATTCGGGACCTGGAGGAGGGCTTGGCAACCCACTCCAGTATTCTTGCTTAGAGAATCCCATTGACAGAGGAGCCTGGTGGGCTATAGTCCATGGGGTCACAGAGTCAGACATGATTGAGCACACACACCAGCCCTTCAGGAGATGTTGATTTTGCAGGTTTTTTTTTGGGGGGGGTGTTCATCGGGGGGTGACCTCATCAGAGCTTTGATGCAGGGCAGTGCAGTGGTCTCCAGACTTTCTGTCAGTGAAAAGCACTCCAACATAAACACGTATTTATTTTTTATAAACACATAATTTATTTATACACTTTTGCCTCTCTTGTGGGTCCTCAAAACATTGGGAGGTAACTGTAGACCAGCTTCCTGTCCTCACTGTTTATCAGATGTGGGACGGGGGGAGGGACTCGATGTATTGGGTGAATATCCCTTGAGAACGTTCTTCCAGTGAAGAAACTGAGGTCCAGGCATATTCCACCAGGGCCTCTGGGGTTGAACATCCAAGTCTGACTCCTGGGTTGGCCAGTTTCCCTCTTGATGCCTCCAAGAAATGGGGTAAGTCCTCAGACATGACGACTGATTTTGGCCTGGCTCATCAGGGCTGCCGTGGCTCGGAGGGCAATCAGATTGACCGTAGACAGAGCACAACGTCCATGGCGCCCCCTGGAGTTGTGCAGGAAGTGGCCCACCCCTGCATTCCCCGTTCCCATAGGGAACAGGCATGCACCTGCTGTGAACCTGGTGCTGCTGGGGGCTGGGGGCTCAGCCAGGAACAGGCAGACAAGGACCCTGTCCTCATTCACTCATACCCATCTCCTTACTTGCGGAGAGGGCTCGTTCAGTGATAGTACCCAACTTCTACGATTGTTGCAAGGACCAAACAACAGCAAAATGATGGCTGACCAACATTAAGTGCTTAGGAAAGAGCCTGACACACAAGAGTAGACAGTTTGTCGCTGTTGTTATTTATTAGGATCCCAACAACNATACCCATCTCCTTACTTGCGGAGAGGGCTCGTTCAGTGATAGTACCCAACTTCTACGATTGTTGCAAGGACCAAACAACAGCAAAATGATGGCTGACCAACATTAAGTGCTTAGGAAAGAGCCTGACACACAAGAGTAGACAGTTTGTCCCTGTTGTTATTTATTAGGATCCCAACAACATCCTAGCGGGTTAAGATACAGAATAGATTTTTGCCCCAGTGCAGTAGTTCCATATGTTTTCAAAGTGGTAGGAAAGGAACTGGTGCCTCCATTCTGTCCTTAATAATTTTAAAATGCTGTGCTTTGCAGTTTCACCATACGGCACTGGAAAGAGGGAAGTGTGTTAGGTGGCTTGGATTTTGAAAAATGTAAAATGTTCGTTTTCCCTTTCACATATCTCCTCGTAACTGGATTGGAACACTGGAGAATCAAAGTTTTTTTAAAAAAAGAATGCACAAAACCTACTCTAAAAGGGAAGTAACAGCGCTGGAATATTGGTGAGGGGAGAGGTCTGAGGGTGAATCTGTGAGAACTGAGTTGAGATCATGTGAGCTCTTATCTTCCAGGTGTCATCCCTAAGAAGCAGGAAGCTCATCGGTGTGATCAGTGATATCTTTGTGTTTGCTCTTGTGTGCTTAGTTATCAGTTGTGTCCAACTCTTTGTGACCCCCATAGACTGTAGCCCGCCAGGCGCCTCTGTCCATGGAATTTCCCAGGCAAGAACACTGGAGTAGGTTGCCATTTCCTACTCCAGGAGATCTTTCCAACCCAGGGATTGAACCCCCATCTCCTGTCTCTCCTGAATTGCAGGCAGATTCTTTCCTTGCTGAGCCATTGGGGAAGTTTTTCAGGATATGGATTTGATGGGCATGAGAAAGTGGGCCTCTGCTCATCTTCCTGAGTGGGAAGGGGCCTGGAGCTGCCTCCAGGCATAGCTGAGTTTCTTGGGGCATTCCGTTTCCCACAGCAGAGGGAAGGGAAGGGTTATAGTCAGTTCCCCTCAGGGAATGGGCTTTGTTGTCCTGGCCCCTTCCTGGAAGCCAAGACTGGTTTCCAGAGCTTGGTTTTGGGGCTCCGTTACTTTGCCTAAGGGCCATGTATTCATTTTTGTGTGTGGACACTTGTAACCCGGGAGCAGTCTTGAGTTTCGCTCACTGTGAAGTCTACCAGCTCCTGGAGTGTGATAAAGAGGAAAGACTTTCCCAGTGAGGACCTGCTGTAGAGCCCGGGGGATTGTACTCAATATTTTGGCATAGCCTGTAGGGGAAAACAATCTGAAAAGGGTTATGTACAAATATCACTGTGTTGTACACCTGAAGCTAACACATGGTAAATCAACTAGACTGCAATTAAAAGAGAGGATGGGCTTTAAAATGGCTCCCTGGGGTGGGGTAAGTTCTCCTTTCACTGGGGAGTCGCGCCTCGCTGGTTCAGGAAGCAGGTGGCTGTGTGGCAGTTGCTGCCTCACCTGGTACCATGCGAGACGGGAGGGGGCAGGGTTTGCCCCAAAAGCCTTAGGGTAGTTGGAGGGAGGGTGTCTCTTGTGCCCATGGCTACACTGATGCGCAGGGGGCTCCTCCGTGCGCCCTGGGAGCCACTTCTGCCCCTGATGAACTCCAAGCACAGGTTGGACCACAGCCAGGACTCTGGCGCCTCCTCGGAATAGCCCCTAGAGGCTCTTGCCTCGGGAGTGCTCCCTCTGCTGCACTTTGTGCTCCTCTGGACTCTTCTCCTGTGTCTTCTGTTCCTCAACCAGCATCGGTGCTCAGGCACCAGAGTCAGACAGGCTTGAGGCAGGCAGGACTCTCTTCCCACTTGACTTTGGGCAAACAGCCTCTCGGAGCATAAACCCCCTGTTTCACCCCAAGCGGGTGTGAATTGAGGCCAAAATGTAGCCTGGCTGGGCTTTGCTAAGCCTGGTTCCAGGGCTGGTTGCCCCCAGGGAAGGGACACTTTTTGTATTTCATTTTTTTGATAATTCTGTTTATTTATTTATGGCTGTGCTGAGTCTTCATTGCTTCTGTCTTATTTCTCCCATGGCTACACTGATGCGCAGGGGGCTCCTCCGTGCGCCCTGGGAGCCACTTCTGCCCCTGATGAACTCCAAGCACAGGTTGGACCACAGCCAGGACTCTGGCGCCTCCTCGGAATAGCCCCTAGAGGCTCTTGCCTCGGGAGTGCTCCCTCTGCTGCACTTTGTGCTCCTCTGGACTCTTCTCCTGTGTCTTCTGTTCCTCAACCAGCATCGGTGCTCAGGCACCAGAGTCAGACAGGCTTGAGGCAGGCAGGACTCTCTTCCCACTTGACTTTGGGCAAACAGCCTCTCGGAGCATAAACCCCCTGTTTCACCCCAAGCGGGTGTGAATTGAGGCCAAAATGTAGCCTGGCTGGGCTTTGCTAAGCCTGGTTCCAGGGCTGGTTGCCCCCAGGGAAGGGACACTTTTTGTATTTCATTTTTTTGATAATTCTGTTTATTTATTTATGGCTGTGCTGAGTCTTCATTGCTTCTGTCTTATTTCTCCAGTTGCAATAAGCAGGGGCGACTCTAGTTGCAGTGCATGGACTTCTCATTGCCGTGGCTTCCCTTGATGCGGAGCGCAGGCTTTAGGTGTATGGGCTTAAGTAGTTGCGGCACGTTGGCGCGGTAGTTGCCTGGGCTCCAGTGCACTGGCTCAGGGGTTGTGGCGCACAGGGTTATTCCTCTGTGGCATGTGGGATCTTCCCGGACCAGGGATGGAACCCGTGTCTCTTGCATTGGCAGGTGGATTCTTGAGCCACCAGGAAAATGGCATGGCATGTGCTAGCTGAGACCCTTCCGGTCACTGTGGTCATCCCTGTCTCCTCTTATTCTCTCACTCTCACATCCATTCCATCTGCCGGTTCAGAAAAATCTTCTAAAACCATCGTCAGACCATGTCACTGCCTTACCTGAAGTATACCAGTGGTTTCCCCTTGCACCTTGGGTGGACTTCTGCTTCCTCACCACTGCCCTCAAGGCCTGTGATCTGCGCTCTTCACCCATCTCTGATCTCATCTGCGGCCTCCCCTTTCTCGCCTGCTCGTCTCCTTCAGGGTCCCACCCCAGGGCCTTTGTACTTGCTGGTCCTGTCCCTGCCCACGGCCACCAGCTCCCATTGCACTCCAGATTTCTGCTCAGATGTGTCCCCGTCACTGAGACTCCCAGGCCACCATGATTGGAAGCGCACCTCCCATCAGCTTGACTGTTAATCCTACTTGATTTTGCATAGCTCTTCCAGCCACTGGCAATGTGTCCTATTTATTTGTGTCACTCAGTTGTCAGTTCCACCAGGCAGAGACTTTGTTCTCTGCTGCATGCCCAGTCTCTGGAACCCAGTTTAGGGCGAGTTTGTTCTCCCCAGGTGTTTGGAGGTGGCTGGAGGGCCTGTCACAGCACTGCCACGCTTGCACTTTGGGCCTCCCTGTTGTAGGGGAATTTCTCTCCAGCCATGTCCAGGAGTCGCAGCTAATGCTTGGTGTTGAGTACAGAGCAGGCCTCACAGCACACTCAGTGGCGGTCTTGCTGTGCATCCAGTGGGGCTCGGTCAGCCTTAACAGAGGAGAGGAGGAGAGTCTACCCAGGTTTCAGAGGCAGAGCAGGGTCAGGACTGAAGCTGAAGCTCCAGCATTTTGGCCACCTGATGCAAAGAGCTGACTCATTGGAAAAGACCCTGATGCTGGGAAAGATTGAGGGCAGGAGGAGAAGAGGGTGACAGAGGATGAGATGGTTGGGTGGCATCACCAACTCAGTGGACGTGAGTCTGAGCAAATTCCGGGAGATAATGAAGAACGGGGAAACCTCGCGTGCTATAGTCCATGGGGTCGAAAAGAGTCGGAGACGACTGAGTGGCTGAACAAGGGTCAGGACAGAACTGTGAAACTTGTTATGGTTACTTGCTGTGTGTTTATGTTGGGTCACCTGGAGTCTGCTGTGCTCAGTCGCTAAGTTGTGTCTAACTCTTTGCAGCCCCATGGACTGTAACCTGCCAGGCTTCTCTGTCCATGGAATTTTCCAGGCTAGAATACTGGAGTGGGTTGTTGTTTCCTCCTCCAGGGCACATGGAGTCTGGATCATAGTAAAAAGAGTTTGTTGTAGATAGGCAGTGTTTGTGTTCTGGAAGGTAGACAGTTTTATCTCCCTGCCAGATTAGCTCCCTGCGGGCCTGGTTGCCTGTGTGTCTCCTGCCATGTTATAAGTGGGGAGGTGCTCTTCAGTGGTTTTCAGATGAATGAAATACTTAAGGGCGGAGTGGGAGGGGGAGGATTCTGATGCATCAAATGATGTATAATTCCCAGTGCTAAAAATAATACTCGCTAACAGTTTGGCATGTCTACCTCTTAGGCAGACCTGAGAAGACGTTGTAATTTATCATCATCAGGACATGGGTTTTTAGTTTCTGAAATTTATTCTCTTAAATGCAGGGCAAGTTTTTGCTATATGTTGCAGGGATAATGTTTGCCACAGAACAGCCCGCTTTGGGGCAGCTGTGGGCTCAGGAATGTGTTATTTCCATGTGGCCCCTGAAACCACAGGTGCCCCGACCCACATGTCCTTGTTGGTTTGAGGACTGCTGCACCCCACAGCCTCAGGTCAAGCGTGGAGGGTTTTATTAGTTGTGGAGTATCTAGGGGGAATCTCATTTTGTAGTTTAAATGTGATGAATGAGGCTGGATTTGCTGAAGCCACCTGGCCAAGCTGCCTTGAACTCTTTCTTTCTGAGCTCCAAGTCATGCCTTGACTGCCATGGATCTGCTGCTGAAATGTGTCTTCAAACAAATTTCTCCATGCCCCAGAAACAAAGCAGTAGCTATACTGGGACCAAACTTAACTATGCAGCCGGTTTTTAGGCAAAATGGAAAAAAAAAACCCTTAACTGATCATCTCAGTAAGCAGATTTCAGAGGGTTCCCATCGCCCGTTAGCAGCCTGTCCTGCTGCGGTGATCAGCCACCATGATCCTTTTAAGAGAAATCATGCTCCTTGGAAGAGAAGCACTAAGGCCGGTACAAAAGAAGAAATGAGACCTCTGATACTGAAGCAGTCTGGTTCCACATCTGAACATCAGTACAGCAATTTTGTTGAAGTTGAAAGTAGATGGAAAATAACACAGTCTCCAAATGCTTTCATCGTCCTTGTTTATTTCCCCAGAGACACTTCCTGGTCATCTTTTCTGGGTGTTGACTTCCCAGGTATTTTGTCTGACCTAGGCTTTTTTTTTTTTTTTCCTTAAAAAGTGTGTGTGTGTGTGTGTTTAAATCCTGTTTATAGAAGTAATAGATGGTTAAAACAAACACACACAAAGAAAAAACTCCAGAAGTCTGTGATGTGGAACGTGTTAAGTTCCCCATCACACGCCTCCATAGAGAGCCACTGGCAGTTTGGTGCATGTTTTCTTGGGGCTAACTTCTATGCTTGGATTAACATGAGGAAATTGTTATTCTTAGCAAAACGGTGCTCAGACCTACACCCCTAACTTTGACGGTACCTTCTTCCCCCGCTTCATTTTGGACCATCTCCGTATACATATGTACAGTGCTACCTCAGTCTTTTTTTTAACTAATTCATTTATTTGCCTGTTTTGGTTTTGATTGCCTGGTTTGATCTGCTGGGTTTTGATTGCTTCTCGCACCCTTTCTCCAGTTGCAAGCAGAAGCTGTTTTCTAGTTGCAGTGCACAGGCTTCCCGTTGCAGCGGCTTCTCATTGCGAAACACAAGCTCGAGGCGCATGGGCTTCAGTGGTTGCAGTGCTTGGGCGTCACAGCCCCCTGGCAGGTGGGCTCTTAGTTCCCTGGCCAGGGATTGAACCCACCGCCTTGCACTGGCAGGCAGGTGGGCCTCCAGGGAAGTTCTGCAGTCAGCCAAGGGAAGGAGCCACCCTGTGATCTCTTTGTGACTGATGTGTCCTCAGTAATAGTCACACAGAAGCAAAACATAATCCCCCTGAATTCTGAAATATTCCTTTCTTTCTTCCATGACCTTGAAGCAGTTAAGGAAAACCTGCTTTCTCTCGTCACAGTACTTTTGACACCAAACACGTTTTTTTTTTTCCCCTACACCAAACAGTTCTCCAGGTTTGTAAGGATACCATTTGGGTGTCCAGCAGTTCATCTGAATTCTGAAACTAACCGCCCAGAGTTAGTGGAGACCTCACCGGTTAGGGGTTCAGTCCCACGAGACTGATGCCCCTTCAGGTGCCAGTTGCAAGTAGTGGGTGGGTTTCCAGGTTATCCACACTCCTGTCCAGCTTGGTTACAAACAGGGATCCCCGTGATGCCCTTGGCAGGTTTGGTAATCTGCACCGCTGCTGCTGCTGGTTAGTCGCTAAGTAGTGTCCAATTCTTTGTGACCCCATGGACTGTAGCCCCCAGGCTCCTCTGTCCACAGGATTTCCCAGGCAAGAATATTGCAGTGGGTCGCCATTTCCTTCTCCAGGGAATCTTACTTATGTTACTGGCTTATAAAGGCTACAGAACAGCCAGCAGAAGAGATACGTAAGGTGAGGTCCAGAAAAGTTCTGAGTGCAGAAGTGTCTGTCCACATGCAGTTGGGGTACACCACCCTTTTGGCACATGAATGTGTTCACCAACCTGAAGCTCTGTGAAACCCAGAATTTAGGGTTTTTGGTGGTTTGTCGCATAACCATGGTCTGTGAACTCAGTCTCCAGCTCCTCTCCCCTCCCTGGAGGATGGAGCTGAAGTTCCTAAACTATTAACGTCTTTCTTCTCACCAGCTCCCATCCTAAAGTTATTCAGGAGCCCACCTGGAATAGCCTCATTAGAACCAAAGACGGTCCTGTCTCTGAGGGAATTCTAAGGGATTTTGGAGCTCTCTGTAAGATACTCGTATCACCCTTATCACTTAGGAAATTGCATGGGTTTTAGGAACTCTGTCAAGAACTGAAGGTAGAGACCACAAATACATTATTTCTCATTGTCACAGATAGACATAGATTTCTTAAACAGAACCCCAGAACCATTAATTGTAAAAGAACAGACTTGATAGTTCAGTTGCTCAGTCATGTCTGACTCTTTGCGACCCCATGGAATATAGCATGCCAGGCTTCCCTGTCCCCATCACTTAACTACTGGAGCTTGCTCAGACTCATGTCCATTGAGTTGGTGATGCCATCCAACCATCTCATCCTCTGTTGTCTGCTTCTCCTGCCTTCAGTCTTTCCCAGTATCAGGGTCTTTTCCAGTGAGTCGGTTCTTCGCATCAGGTGGCCAAAGTATTGGAGTTTCAGCTTTAGCATCAGTTCTTCCAGTGAATATTTGGGATTGATTTCCTTCAGGATTGACTGGTTTGATCTTGCAGTCCAAGGGACTCTCAAGAATCTTCTCCAACACCCCAGTTCAAAAGCATCAATTCTTCGGCACCCAGCCTTCTTTATAGTCCAACTCTAACATTCATACATGACTGCTGGAAGAACCATAGCTTTGACTAGACGGATGTTTGTCTGCAAAGTAATGTCTCTGCTTTTTAATATGCTGTCTAGGTTTGTCATATCCTTTCTTCCAAGGAGCAAGCGTCTTTTTAATTTCATGGCTGCAGTCACCATCTGCAGTGATTTTGGAGCCCAAGAAAATAAAGTCTATCACTGTTTTTATTGTTTCTCCATCTATTTGCCATGAAGTGATAGGACTGAATGCCATGATCTTCGTTTTTTGAATGTTGAGTTTTAAGCCAACTTTTTCAATCTCCTCTTTCACTTTCATCAAGAGGCTGTTTAGTTTTTTGCTCTCTGCCATAAGGGTGGTGTCATCTGCATATCTGAGGTTATTGATATTTCTCCCAGGAATCTTGATTCCAGCTTGGGCTTCCCTGGTGACTCAGCTGGTAAAGGAATCACCTGTAATGTGGGAGACCTGCTTTTGATCCCTGGATTGGGAAGAACCCCTGGAGAAGGGAAAGGCTGCCCACTCCAGTATTCTGGCCTGGAGAATTCCACGGACTGTATAGTCCATGGGGTCACAAAGAGTCAGACACGACTGAGTGACTTTCACTTGATATATTGAACATCATTAAAATTAAGAACTTGTTTTCATCACTGAGAGACAGTAATTGTAATCACTTATCCCCAGAAAAATGTTAGTGAAAGCTTAGAGCCTGTGTAAGAGTGGATCTTTTGGTGGCCAGTGAGCCTGTGAGAAGGCACGACACCGTTAGTCACAAGGGAATAGAAACTAAAACCTTAGTGAGGTTCAATTATACCCTCACCAGAACGGTTACAAATTAAAAAGACTCACAGCACCAAGTGTTGAATTAGAGGAACTGGAATGCTTACTCTGCTGCTGCAGGGAGGGCAGTGAATGTGATTATTTTGCTAATTTGGAAAACTGGCAATATCTGCCAAGCTAACGTTATTATGCCTCCCTTATGACCAGCAGTTCCCCTCCTGGACATACGCACAAGGAAAATGTGTGCCCACATCCACCTACTGACATTGTTCACATCGGCTTTACATCTGCTGGCCAAAACCTGGGAGCTTGGGGTCTGGGAATAGGAGAATTGATGGCTGTCCCTACAGCACGGATGCTCCTCCCAGAGCTGACTTGTGCAGAAGTGAACTGTGTGACCCTCCTTTCAGACGGAGTTCAGTAGCAGGTGAAACAAGCCTACAGTGAGAGAATCGGAGCAGGGATTCCCCTGGGAGGGTGGTGGGCACGGCTGGAACCAGGCGCCGTGGAGCTGCTGTATCTGATCTAGGACTCGTGTAGCTGTACACCTCGGATCCTGACGCTTCAAGTATGCCACCACCCGAGAGGCTATATCGAGGGCTGGAGGGCTGCTCCCTGCTTCCCTTTTCCTGTACTCCACACCCATGCGATGCTGTAGGTCTGCCCTCCTGTGTCCATGGGTGATACGAGCACCAGTGCCTAATGGGTTGCTTTTTTTCTTAGTATTTATTTTGGGTCTTAGTTACAGCATGCGTGATCTTTGTTGCAGTATGTGGGATCTTTCGTTGAGGTGCACAGACTCTCTAGTTGTGTCACACAGCCTCGGTAGTTGGGGTGTGCAAGCTTGGTTGTTCCTCGGCGTGTGGAATCTTTGCTCCCTGACCAGGGCTTGAACTTGCATCCTGTGCATTGCAAGGTGGATTCTTAACCACTAGGCCACCAGGGAAGTCCCACATTTTTTTTTTTCAAATTGAGGTATAGTTGTGTGTGTGCGTGTGTATGTGTGTGCTTAGTTGCTCAGTCATGTACAACTCTTTGTGACCCCATGGACTATACCCTGCCAGGCTCCTCTATCCATGAGATTCTCTAGGCAAGAATAGTGGAGTGGGTAGCCGTTCCCTTCTGCAGGGGATCTTCCCAACCCAGGGATCGAACCCAGGTCTCTTTCATTGCAGGTGTATTCTTTACTTTCTGTGCCACCAGGGAAGCCCAAGATATAGTTGATTTATAATATTACATTAGTTTCAGATATACAGCATTGTGATTCAAATGTTTTTCTACATTGTACTCCATTTAAAGTTATAAAATATTAGCGGCTATTCCCTGTGCTCTACAGTATATCCTTGTAGTTCATTTTATACGTAATAGTTTGTACCTCCTCATCCTCTACCTGCATCTTGCCCCTCCGCCTTCATCTCTCCCCACTGGTAACCACCAGTTTGTTCTCTGTTTGTGAGTCTCTGTTTTGTTATATTCATATGGTTTATTTTTAGGTTCCATATGTAGGTGATAACATAGAGTACTTGTCTTTCTCCTAATTGACTAAGCAGAGTACCCGCCAGGTCCATCCATGTTGCAAATGGCAAAGTTTCGTTCTTTCCTATGGTGGGGTAATATTCCGCCTTCTAGACTACTACAGCATCCATCTCTTGGTGGACACTTGTGTTGCTCCCGTGTCTTGGCTGCTGTAAGTAGTACTGCTGTCAGCATTTGGGCGCATGTTTTTTTCTGCAGGTGTTCTTGCCTGCTTTGTTGTAGATTAACTGACCATCGTTGCATGGTTTGCTTCTGGGCTCTCTATTCTGTTCCATCGATCTCTGTGTCTGTTTCTGCGCTGGCGCCATACTCTTGATTACTCTGGCTTTGTAGAGCAGTCTGAAGCCAGGGAGTATGGTACCTCTAGCCCTATTCTTCTTTCAGGATTGCTGTGGTAATTCGAGGTCTTTTGTGTTTCCATACAGATTTTAGAATTATTTGTTCTAGTTCTGTTAAAAAAAAAAATGCCATGGATATTGTGATAGTGATTGCATTGAATCTGTAGATTGCCTTGAGAGGTTTGGTTATTACCTTTCAATCCATGAACACAGTGTATCCTCTCTTTGTGTCCTCTTCAGTTTCACCCATTCTCGTGTGTGTGCAGGAGAGACTTTTGTCTGTTTAGTTTGGCTGCGCTGGGTCCTCACCGCTGCACGGACTCTCTCTAGCTGCGCAAGCAGAGGCTATTCTCTGGCTGCAGTATGCGGGCTCATCACTGCAGCAGCTCCTCATTTGGGAGCACAGGCAGATTTTAGGGTGCATGGGCTTCAGTAGTCGTGACGTGCGGGCTTACAGTGGCAGGTGAAATCTTTCCGGAGCAGGGAGTGAACCTGTGTCCTGTGCCCTGGGAGGCAGATTCTTAATCCCTGGACTCCCAGGAAAGTTCTTCAGTTTCTTTCACTAGTGTCTTAGAGTTTTCTGAGTACAGGTCTTTTTAAATCATACCAGGTTTTGCTTCCAAATGAATTGGTCTCAGATTTCTTTTTTTTTTTAAGTTTGATTTTTCCTTGAGCACATTGGGTTTGGGATGTGTGGGGAAGGGACTGTGAGCACGTTCTCTCACACTCCTGGCTTCTGGAGCTCTGGAGGAGACCAGGGATGCAGGCAGAATGGAGGAATGTTTGCTCGTTTGGTTGGGTGTGTTCACAGGCAGCGGGAGGTATTTGGCCCTGCCGAGATTTCTCATCCTCTTTGTTCCCGTTATTTAGTCGTGAAACTGGAGTGAAGAAGTATGGGCTTTTGATCTATTATCCAGGATGATATACTCCCACCTGTCACAGGAAGACCTTTTTTTTTAAATCAGGAAAATTAAAAATATTCCTGTACTGGGACTTCCCTGGTGGTCTAGTGGTTAAGACTCCATACTTCCCAGAAGGAGGGGGCACAGGTTCGATCCCTGGTCAGAGAACCAAGATCCCACATGCCATGCCATGTGTTGTGGCCAAAATATTAGAAAGTAAAATAAAGCATGTTTAAAGTATCCCCCAAAATGTTCCTGTACCTTTTCAAGATTTATCCTTGAAATCAGGAGAGCCTAGTACAATTTAAGTGAAAGTGAAAGTCACTCAGTCGTGTCTGACTCTTTGCGACCCTATGGACTATACAGTCCATGGCATTCTCCAGGCCAGAATACTGGAGTGGGTACCCTTTCCCTTCTCCAGGGAACCTTCTCGATCCAGGGATCAAACCGGAGTCTCCTACTTTGTCAGGCGGATTCTTTACCACTGAGCCACCAGGGAAGCCTGACCTTCATGGGAAAAGAATCTAGAAAAATGTGGATATATGTATATATCCACTGATTCACTTTGCCAGTTCATTTTGCTGTACAGCAAAGTGATTCTGCACGGCAGAGAGGAACACAAGACTGAATTACTGCTACTGCTACTGCTAGGTCGCTTCAGTCATGTCCGACTCTGCGTGACCCCATAGACGGCAGCCCACCAGGCTCCCCCGTCCCTGGGATTCTCCAGGCAAGAACACTGGAGTGGGTTGCCATTGCCTTCTCCGAACACTGAATTAACTATATTGCAATTAAAAAAAATAAAAAGCAAGAGGGGGACTTTAAAATAACAGGATGCATCAGGCCCAGGAAACTTGGTTGAACCGCTAGAATTTGCAGCTTGAAGAGTACTAAATGATAAAAAGGTCCTAAGTATGATTCTCTGAAGGGAAACCATGCCTGGGATGTGCTGAGTAGTCCTGTAGACCGAGCGTCTGCCTGTGTGTGGAGTAGCCTCAAAGGACAAGCCGCGGAGTGTGGCGGGGTCCCGGCGGCAGCACCAGTCAGCCTTCCTTCTTTTGAGGGCTCTGTTGTCACAGCTCTGGGGGTCTCTGAGGAGCTGTAGCCCTCCCTCCCCATAGATACCCCTCAGCCCACCTTCCTGGGAGGGTAAGAGGGCAGGACTGTTTCTTGCTGTCTGCAGGGCCAGCAGACATGTAAGTCTGAGTCTGGTGGGTTGATTGGTGATTTTTCTGTATTTTTGTATTTTCCAGATTTGAGCACTGAGAATGCCTTACTCTGTCATCAGGAAAGGGGTTATTATATTAAAGAGAATCTTATTTAAGGACATATAACTGCACAGCAGATTGAAAATTGAACCCTTACTATAGAAAGCCCTTATAAATCAGCCCACAGGCCAGTCAAAGGAATCATGACTCAGCTCACATTAGGAATTTTTGGGCTGATTTTTGGATCTTGTGGAGGTTCTGGGTCATAATTCTGGGTATCAGATTTTAGTTTGCAGCCCTTGAGTATCACTTTAAATAAAAAATTTTTTTTAATTTGACTGCACTGGGTTTTAGTTGCAGCATGTGGGATCTAGTTCCCTGACCAGGGATTGAACCCAGACCCTGTGCACTGGAAGCATGAAGTCTTAGCCACTGGACTACCAGGGAAGTCCTGAATATCACTCTTGAGGTATTTGAGATACCAGAGTGCCATTAGTTATGTAATTTGTCATTAGTTATATAGTTATGTAACTATGCCCTTAGTTATATAGGCTTTTTAAAGGAGCCTACTTTTAAAACTTAGATTAATTTAGTTTAAAGGAAACTTGGTCTCACTGCATTAAGTTGAAACCAGCATTCCTTGGCATGAATATTTGTTTTAGTTGAATTGATGAAGGTCCAGTCAGATGCTGCTGCCGGCAAAGGCTTTGCGCCTCAGTCACGCCCCTCTTTTTCTTGAATGGGAAGATGAGCAGGCATTCAGAGGGCGTGAAGGCTGTGTCAGCGCTTCCCTGAGACGCGCCCTCTGTTATACCTGGAGAGCTTCCAGGGCAGCCAGGCAGTGTCTGTCACCTGGTGCCCCGCCTCCTGGGTCCCACCCCTCATCTGCTCCGAGAGGAATGGAGGAGAAAGGCCTGGGTGGCTGGGGGTGCCTGTCAGAGGCTCTGACCTGACCGTGTGTGATTGTCCTTGACCTGCTGTGACCCACCCAGCCAGGGGCTGTGACCCCCACACTGACCAGGACTTTTTTTTCCCAGCAGGAGACCACCATCCGCAGCTCCTGTGAAGATGTCCACACCAGACCCAGCCCTGGGCGGAACTCCTCGGCCAGGCCCTTCTCCCGGCCCGGGCCCCTCCCCCGGAGCCATGTTGGGCCCCAGCCCGGGCCCCTCACCTGGCTCCGCCCACAGCATCATGGGACCCAGCCCAGGGCCTCCCTCGGCAGGACACCCCATCCCGACCCAGGGCCCTGGAGGATACCCTCAGGACAACATGCACCAGATGCACAAGGTAGGGAGCCCCGGGCCCTCAGCCCCGCCAGCTGGGTCCACACGCACAGGGGCAGGGGGTGCGCAGTGTGTCCTGAGCCCCACTGTGAGCTGGCAGCAGTCCTACCCCTGGGTCTCTCACGCCTGTTGTTTTATTAATGAATAGAAGTGTCCAAATCCTGAAAGATGGCCTCCAGCCCGTGGTTATCTGCTTGGCTTACCTGAGTGACTCACTGAGCACAGCAGCCAGTGCCTTCTGTCCCTGCTTGATCCTCTACTTGGGCATCATTGTCCTGCCCACTGACCTGAGCGCATCGAGGATGCTTTAGCCAGTGAGATGAGAAAAGCCTCTTTTCACACATATAATTTTCCTCTTTCTTTGTATTCGTGGGAGGTGGTTGGAGGAAATACTCTCTTATGGATAAAAAGCATCTAAAGGAAAAGGTGCCTTTTTCAAGCATCTGGGATCACAGGTGTCCATCACAATAGAAGATACAAGGCCTGGGGATGAGGGGTTTCTGCCTGTCCCTCTGGCTTCCCTGCCAGGCTGTCCATGTGTTTGTACCCCAGTTCACTTAATCCCCTCCTGCCAGCCCATCAGGTGCAGGTATGTATTGTGCCCATTTTGCAGATGAGGAAGTAGGGTCTCAGAGGGATGGTCACTCAGCAGAGCCATCTCATCCCTTTGGCTCTCCCTGACCTCAGGCAGGTGCCACCCCTCTGACCTCCAGCACAGTGAGGTGACGCCCCTCCACCCTACCCATCACCAATATATTCTTGTTAACTTGGGTACAGTATCTGTCTGGTCATTTCTTCTTAGAAAGCTGTTGATGATTCTCTGACCACTGACCCCAGTGCTGACTTAGGCCCGTTTCTCCTCTGTTTCCCCTCTCTGTTTTGTTTCTTCCTGGACACCTGACACGTCTCTCAGACACCTGCCATGTGTCTGGCTGGCCCAAGAGTTGAGATCTGGTGGTCCCTGCCCCTTCCCCTGCCTGTAGAGAGCTCCTACCCTGGGGGAGGGGAGCCTGTCTCTCAGCTCCCTGAGCCCAGGGGAGAAGGAGCAGAGGGCAGGCCCCACCTAGGGGTCTGCTCAGCATCCCAAGGGCCCCACGCTGCTTCTGGTTGGGAAGCTGGCCCTCTGCTCTTGGCCCACGCCTTTTCCTCCTCCTCCTTTCACGGTACACGTTGAGCTGCGGCTGACTTTGCTGGGCCACCTCTTAGACCAGAGAGCTGGACATTGGCATCCGAGCCTGGGAGGGTCTCGGAAGACGTCCACTTTGCCAGCTCTTCCATGGAGGGGAGTGCTTAGTGCTGAACATCAGGAGGGAGGCTGTGTGTTTCTGTCCCACCAAGATCTGACCGTGTCTCCTGGAGGGGCAGAACGATGTTACAAACGGCCCCCTCCCCGCTAGCAGGCAGGAATCCGACGTGGGATCAGTGAGGACATTTGACTGTTGCTGCCGTACCTCGTGGCAGGAGTGACTGCCTGTCTCTGGTTTAGTCTCCCCTGCCTGTCTCTGGTTTACAGTCTCCCGGGCTAGAGGCCCTTGTGGTCACAAGGTCTTCTTGTGGCTGCTAGAGCCGCTCCTGGCCTGGAGCTCTGCGTGTGCTTCCCTTGTGAGACCTGAGCCATCAGAAACTGTCCCCACCTTCCCCTGGTAGCCTCGTCCAGCCGTGCCCTTGCCCCTAGATCACCAGTCTGCAGGTCCCCTGACTGGTGTTATTTCACGCACATTTCTAGACACCTGAGTAGGCATCAGGACCACGTCTTGGACCTAAGCTTGTCCATGGTGGCTCAGTAAGTGCCTGGTGACTTTGGATGCACATTTTCAGTGACCTTGAACTTCTCTCGTGAGGTGCGTTTCTGTGCTGTCTCTTCCTGTGCCCTCTTGCTGATCCTGCCTTGTCGCCCACTCTCGTAGCCAATGGAGTCCATGCATGAGAAGGGCATGTCGGATGACCCTCGCTACACCCAGATGAAGGGGATGGGGATGCGGTCAGGGGGCCATGCAGGTATGGGGCCCCCGCCAAGCCCCATGGACCAGCACTCCCAAGGTATGGTTTCCCTTCTCCTCTTTCCTTATGTTTGTCGCCCTCTGAAAGTCCCAGGGTCGCTTTCCTAAAGGAGTCACCCATAGATGGACTCTGAGGACCCAGGACAGTTGAGCCTTGTGGTATACCCTGCCACGGAGGGCTGTTGAGCTTGGGGTTAGCTGGCCCCCTGTTCAGGCCGTCTTGTCCCAGAGCAGCCCCAGGAGAGTGGACGCTGGTGGGATGGAACTGTGTTCCATGCCAGGTGATAGACCAGGGCTGGGCAGGACAGGGTCCTTAGGATAGTGGCTCTGGTGGCACCCAGGAGCGGATGAGGAACGTAGACTCTGGGAATTCCCTGGCGGGCCTGTGGTTAGGATTTCCACTTCGGGGGCCCTGGGTTGGATCCTTAGTTCTTGATCTGGAGAACTAAAATCCCGCAAGTCATGCGACGCAGCTGGAAAAAAAAAGGAAAGAGAAAGCAGACGCCTGGTCCCTGCTTCAGACCTGCTGAGTCAGAATCTCAGGAGGGAGCAGGGCTGGGCTTTATCTTAGCTGGACGGGGGTGGCTTCCCGTCAGTGGGGCGGGAAGCTCAGGGGCTCTGCAGGTAAGGGAAGTTGGGGGAGTGGACCTGCCCAAGGCGAGGGGCAGCAGGGCGGGCCCAAAGAAAGCCTGGATTTTTGTGTCACCTCTGCTTTAATCATTGGCAAGTTACTAAGTGGGCCGAACCAAGCGCTCTGCAGGCTGCCAGCCAGGCTGTGAGCGTGTGCTCTCTGGGCATCTCTTGTTTGAATCATGAGTATAAAGTCATTTGGCCGTCTTTGTCTCAGGGTAGGGGCCAGTGTAAGCTAGGCCCCATCTTTTCCTTAAAAATCACTGTATATGTGCTGCCAGGTGACCACCCAGACCCATGTCTCCCCACAGGTTACCCCTCGCCCCTGGGCGGCTCCGAGCATGCCTCCAGCCCGGTTCCAGCCAGTGGCCCGTCCTCGGGCCCACAGATGTCATCTGGGCCCGGAGGGGCCCCGCTAGATGGTGCTGACCCGCAGGCTTTGGGGCAGCAGAACCGGGGCCCAACACCCTTCAACCAGAACCAGCTGCACCAGCTCAGAGCGCAAATCATGGCCTACAAGATGCTGGCCCGGGGGCAGCCCCTTCCCGACCACCTGCAGATGGCTGTGCAGGGCAAGCGGCCGATGCCCGGGATGCAGCCACAGATGCCAGCTCTACCTCCGCCCTCCGTGTCTGCAACAGGGCCCGGGCCCAGCCCTGGACCAGCACCTCCAAATTACAGCAGGCCTCATGGTAGGGCCCACCGCCCCTGGCCTTTGGGATGGGGAGGGGTCTCAGAGCCGACCGACAGGAATGTGGACATGTGCGTTGGCAGGCCTGGGTTCTGCCTTCCGTTGGCTTCCCTAGCACCAGGGCTGCTGGTGATAAATGGTGTTTCTCTAGCTCCCTTGTCTGCTCCGGTGCCCACACCAAGGGGCTCCTTGTTGGATGTGTCCCCTGGAGCCAGGGCTGCCCATGGTGGGGGCAGGGAGGGGGACCAGATGCAGATATAAACACAGGACATGTTTTATCCTCTGGTCTGTTTCTCCTTGTGTGTAGGTATGGGAGGGCCCAACATGCCCCCTCCAGGACCTTCAGGCGTGCCTCCTGGGATGCCTGGCCAGCCCCCCGGAGGGCCTCCCAAGCCCTGGCCTGAAGGTGAGCTCCCTCTGTCCTACTGATGCATCTGTGCCCTGACTCCCACGTCGAGTTCATACCGGGCAGACCCTGAGATGAGCCCAGTCAGAGATTGGGTCGGGGACACGTCTGCTGCTTCTGCCATCTTCTTTGGGTCTCACCTGGCCTTGCTTGGCTCCCAGAGCCTTGGGTTTGGTCCCATTCCTCTCTACCTACCCACCCTTATCTTCTGGGTCACAATGACCCTGGGATCTCTGAGCCAGTAGCAGGAAGAGAGGAACAGTAAGGCATGAGTCCACTGTGTGACTCAAGTGAGAGGCTGCGGAGCAGACACCATCCTTCAGGATGTGGTGCCCTGAGCCCAGAGGTCACAGCCAACCCCTTTCCCTCCTGAAAATGCCCCCAGCACTGTGGGAGGCAGGCTGGAGGCCAGGGCAACTCAGGGTTTTTCACCCCTGTGTTCTGTGTAAAATGTAGCTAGTACTTATTTGAGGGTCACATCTGTGAGGTCAAAGCTGTGGATAAAACAGACTCATTCCTGTCGTCTTGGGGCCTGAGGATCAGTGATGGGCATTGAAGAGCCAGTCCTGTAAATTGAATTCTGCTGCAGCTGGGGTGGGTGAAAGGCAGGCTCACCCCATACCTACCCCGGGTCGGCACCTGGACCAGTAGGGGCTTTGGAGAAGGGATGTGCAGGCTGAGACCTCGAGGAAGAAGAGGGAGCCAGACCTCTCAGAAGTGAGGAGCCATGGGGCAGTGAGGGGTGAGGGGCCTGGGAACGAGCCCCTCGGAACGAGCTTTTCCCCGGGGCAGTCGGCGCCCCACAGGCTCTTCACCTTCTCCTGAGGCTGACCTGGGACTCAACATGGTGGCCTGCTTCCTGTCTCCCCCCAGGACCCATGGCGAATGCTGCTGCCCCCACGAGCACACCTCAGAAGCTGATACCCCCACAGCCGACAGGGCGCCCCTCGCCCGCACCTCCTGCTGTCCCACCCGCTGCCTCCCCTGTGATGCCACCCCAGACGCAGTCACCGGGACAGCCAGCCCAGCCTGCCCCCATGGTGCCGCTCCACCAGAAGCAGAGCCGCATCACCCCGATCCAGAAGCCGCGGGGCCTGGACCCTGTGGAGATCCTGCAGGAGCGGGAATACAGGTGAGGTCCTGCCACCAGCCAGGGGTGCCCCCCCAACCCTGTCAGCTCTGATACGCATTGATGGTGGTGCTCAGTTCTAAAGGCCAGTGGGGTATGTAGCCAGAGGTCCCCCTCCTACCTTGGTCCCCAGCCTTCTAGTTCCCTGGTGTGTGTGCATCCTTGCAGAGAAACCCCATGTATGTCAGAATAAATGTGTGCACACAGCTTAGTTTGGGTACAGGGGATTTATGTGCATGTAGAAATTTCATAGATTCTGCAGTACCGCCCTCCATGGAGGTTGTACACATAGATATATGTTGGAATGAACATGCCTGGTTCTCCTCTCCTATCCAACTTTTGGCTCATGTGCATTCAAAAAACTCTCCTGGCGAGCCTTGCGGTGGACATTTCTGAACGGTCACTCACTGTCGCCTGCCCTGCCCAAGCCTGCTGGGCATTGGGCACAGTGAGGGGCCTGGAACACAGATCTGTGTCCCCGTGTCCGACAGTGCTTGGGGAGCCTGAGATTCACTCCCTGAACCCCTCGTGCTCCCAGTGTTTCTCCGTTGTGTTTATAACCTCTTCAGGGCTGGCCTCCCTGAGTAACGGCAGCTCTGTCCAGGGAGGGGGCCTTGCCTCATGCACTGCAAATCCCCAGATACATCAGTGACTCAGCTTAATGACAGTCTTCAGAGTGCCTCTCCAGCTGTGATGAGCCCTAGAGCTCCAGCCCCTGGGCCCTGGTGCCTCCCCTCCTGCTCCATCAGAATGGCTTAAAGATGGCCTGCCCAGACGGCCCCTGTCTCCTTTCTGTCTCTGTTCCCATGTACCTACCATCTAGCACCAAATGGACCATGGGACTTGATCCTTGCCTGCAGTGTCCCCTTGGTGAACTCTCAGCTTCTTTTCCCCCAGCACTGTTTGGTCTGCACCTCCTCCCCAGCCTCC
The DNA here is from genome assembly GCA_006410675.1 of Oreotragus oreotragus. NCBI lineage: Eukaryota > Metazoa > Chordata > Mammalia > Artiodactyla > Bovidae > Oreotragus > Oreotragus oreotragus. The sequence goes on from SJYX01003516.1 coordinate 21,838, forward strand.
TTGGTCTTGGCCTTGCCTGTGCAGTGTGTTTTCCCACACTTAACTTACATTACATCTACTTCTTGGGTTAAAATTGGCTTCCCATTATCAATTTTGCAACCCTTTTCTCTTTAACCCCTGCCCAGTGCTCTGTCCTCACCCCCTTGACTCTCCTGATTCCTCTTTCTATTTAACAGGGTAGACTCATTCCTGCCCCAGGGCCTTTGCACATCCTGTGCATGACTGCTTGGTGGTTATTTAAACTTTATTGCCAAGGCCTCCATGTGGTGGAGACTCTGACTCCCACATCCCTCATCTCCAGCCCCTTCTTCAAAGTACTTCTGTGGAATAGCCGTAAATACTTAATTTTTAAATTTCTTTATGGCTTTTCCTCCTGATAAACTTATGAACTCAGTGAGAGCAACCAGGAGCCCTGGTTAGTCTTGTTTAGTGCTGAAGCCCCACAGCTCGAGTGGTCCCTGGCATACAGTAGGTGCTTGTTAAGTAAGTGTGTGAAAAATGGGGATTATTCCGTTTGAACTTTATGCTCTACCCCGCCTTTTTTCTTTTTTTTTGGCTGTGCCATGCAGCATGTGAGATCTCAGTTCCCCAACCAGGGATCGAATCTGTGCCTCCTGCAGTGGAAGCACGGAGTCTTAACAGCTGCACCTCAGGGAAGTTGCCTGTTTGAACCTGAGACCAAGCCTGTAGGGTTGCTCTGAGGGGCCTCCCCACTTCATAGCTGAGTAGATTTCCAGGGCCAGGATGGAGACCCCGGCCCGCCTGACTCCAGACATTCGCTCCCACTGCTGAAATGCCAGAAGCCAGCTGTGCGCGTTGAGATTTCTTGTTTGCTGCGGCTCCGGGGGCCTCTGTGGCTGCCCTCCTGTATGCAGTCTGTTGTGTGCATCCTCTCTCTGCCCTCTGCTGTCTCAGAACTAGTGTTGGACTCCACTGGATTCTTCTGAGGCTCTGGCTTTAAAGAAAAGGAACCAGGGGGGGTTCCCTGTAAACTGGTGAGAGCTCACGTCATGGGTCATTTTTTCCATCTTCACACCCTAGGCTGCAGGCTCGCATCGCACACCGAATTCAGGAACTTGAAAACCTTCCCGGGTCCCTGGCCGGGGATTTGCGAACCAAAGCTACCATCGAGCTCAAGGCCCTCAGACTGCTGAACTTCCAGAGGCAGGTGGGCACAGACGTGGGCTGTGGGGTTTAGGAAGAGACCCTTTCTGCCAATACTGATGCTCAGATTCAGAGGGATGCTTACTGGGCAGTTTTTTTTTTTTTTAATCTTTCTTTCTCACTGTCTCTCTCTGTGTTGGGTCTTAGTGTGGGATGCAGGATCATTGTTGCATCACTTGGGATCTTCATTGTTACGCACAAGCTCAGTAGTTGTGGCATATGGGCTCCAGAGTGTGCCGATTCAGTAGTCATGGCTTGTGAGGTCTCTAGGTGTGGTTTGAGAGCTTGATAGTTGTGGCTGCAGGCTTAGTTTTCACGAGACATGTAGAATCTTAGTTCCCTGACCAGGGATCAAGGTTGTGCTGCAAGGCAGATACCCAACCAGCAGACCATCAGGGAAGTCCCTGGGACAGTTATGAAGTATACCCTGACCCACAGTGCTCCCCCTCACACTCAGTTACCCACTGTCCCTCCTCCCTCTCCACATCCTGCCATTGGAATGAGCAAGTGTGGGCCTTCCTTAAGGTGGCCGTGGCCAGCTTGCAGCAGGAGGCTTGAATGGGTCTATTTCTGAGAGTCCTTTGCTTTTGAATGACCAGTAAGAACTTTGTATGTGGTTGAGGGAGGGCAAAGCTGGAGACCTGAAGACGTGAGAGGCGCTCTCTGGGTGTCCAGGGGCAGCCGTCTCCTGCACTGTGGGTGCCTGCTAGCAGCTCCCCCTCCCTGCCCCAGGTCCTCTCCACGCGTGTGTTTGCGCTCTCGGGTCCTCGTGGGTGTGGCAGCCCACTGCCCGGTTTGCATCGTGGAGGCACGTGGGCATCACCGAGTTATACCAGTCGCCAATTTCTGCCCTTCCTTCCCGAAGCTGCGGCAGGAGGTGGTGGTGTGCATGAGGAGGGACACAGCCCTGGAGACAGCCCTCAACGCCAAGGCCTATAAGCGCAGCAAGCGGCAGTCCCTGCGCGAGGCCCGCATCACCGAGAAGCTGGAGAAGCAGCAGAAGATCGAGCAGGAGCGCAAGCGCCGGCAGAAGCACCAGGTGCGCCCGGGGGCAGTCAGCCCCGCATGGGGCCCCGGTTTTGTCTGCACACATGGTCTGCATGCGTCTCTGTTCGTCCTCACAGCATTCTAGGCGCTGAGAGTACTTCAGGGAACAAAACCAGTAAAGACAGTTGGGGAGATGGGCTGTACTCAAGCGCACATATGACGTTTGGGGAGTTAATAGGGTGTCACGAGACAGGACATGGGGATAGACAGTGGTGGAGGAGCCGTTCACACAGGATGGTCATTCTGAGAGGGCCTCCTCGAGAAGGTGGGTCTGAGCAGAGACCTGAGGGAGGGGCCACACGGATGTGCAGATGACAGAGGGGTAGATGGAAAGGTCCTGGGTTTGGAAGGCGCACCGGTGTTCCGTGTGGTCAGTGAGGGGAGCGTGGGTGAGGGAGGGAGGAGGTGAGGACAGGGAGGTGATGGGCGGGCGAGTGGGGCCTTGTGGCAGAGGGGACCACTCGGGCTTGTGCTCGGAGTGAGGGGCCTGAGCAGAGGCAGTGTCCGACTGACGTGGTCACAGGGTCTGTCAGGGAGACCACATTCTCCACTCAAGCAGGGTTTGGGATCTTTTGGTTTGTTTACGTTTATATTTATGTTTTTAGTTTTACTTAATATAAAAATATTTGTATTTTCTAAAGTTTTTCTCCACACAGTGTCTGTTATTGGCATAGTTTAAAATAACAAAAAGTCAACATTCAGCGATTAACCACTGTTAACTGCTTGGTATATATCATTGCAGTCTTTCCCCGCCCCCCATATGTACACAGTAGTCAAAAGTTAAATAGCTGTCTTTAAAAAATATATAGACTTGTTGACCTGTTGAAAATATTACTGAAGCATGATTTTTAACGTCTACGTTGTCTTCCGTCTCCGAGTGCTCAACATTTAGTGGTTTATGAAACCATTTCCCTGTCTTGGGACACACAGCGTTTTCTCCACTTCTCACTGTTAAAAGTGACGCTGGGCTAGGCATTCTTGGACTTGAATCTTGGCACCCATCTCTGCCATTTTTCTTAAATCCCTCGCAGTGATGGTTTGGATGGGGGAGGGGATGGGGACGCATTTTGCAGTTTTGCCAGGTTGTCCCAGCCAGGGCAATTGCCTTGGCTGCTGAGACGGGGTTGGAGGGGCGCCCTTCCCACCACATGGTCCCCACAGAGAATGGTGGACCTTGTCAGCAGGCAGTGTCGCAGGACCAGTTTGAGCGCACCCCCTTGGTTTTCACCAGGGGGCTTTGGAGTTCCATCTCCCTCGGGGCAACATCCCATAGTCAGTCGGCTCTTCTCTGCGCTCTGCAGGAATACCTCAACAGCATTCTTCAGCATGCCAAGGATTTCAAGGAATATCACAGGTCGGTCACAGGCAAAATCCAGAAGCTCACAAAGGCGGTGGCCACGTACCATGCCAACACCGAGCGGGAACAGAAGAAGGAGAACGAAAGAATCGAGAAGGAGAGAATGCGGAGGCTCATGGTACAGTCGGCCGTGGTGACCCGGGTCCCTTCAGGAGGGTGATGGATGCTGGGGGCCTGGGGATCAACCACCCAGGGTTACGCTGGGGCATTTTGCTGCTTAGTGTTAGAGGTGGGACAGAGGAAGAAAGATTTGGAAGTCTGAAAGACCTGGCCCCAGGTCTTTGCCTGGTCACCCTGACTGTCAGTGACCTCTTGACCTCAACCAGTTAGCCAGCTGCTCTGTGGTCTCTGAAAGCTAGAGGTGGCACTGTCACCTAGTGTGTGCCCAACCTTCCCACCCCTTTGCATGTAACCACGTATTATTCAAGGAGGGTTCTCTGATTGGGCCAGTATTGACAGCCCTGCTGCGTGGACAGGGACCACAGTAGTAAGGAGGACACGGTCCCTTCTCTGGTGGGGTCATGCTGGCCCTAGAGAGACGGGTGCCCACAGAGACAGACAAGGTGGTTTTGGGGGGTGAGAAGTGCACAGAGGAGAACGAAGCAGAACCAGGGATTGGGGATTAACTGGGTGTTCCAGGCAGGGTGGTCCTGACCCACGACTGCAGAGCTCTGGGGCAGGGAGTGTGCCTCCCAGCACAGAGGAGAGTCAAGAGCATAGACTCGAGGCGGGTGGAAGTCATGTGTGGGGCTCAGTCAGTACCCCCTGGAACAGTGTGGTTCAAGGCAGTGAGGTTGGAGTCCCAGCGGCAGTCATGGGGCCCTGGCAGGCCATGGAGGGCTTCAGCTTTAATTCTGACCCTGAAGGGGAGGCTGTGAGCTAGAGGAGGGCAGTGTGGTCTGATGTCTTCTCAGAAAGCCAGGTGGGAGAGTAGTGGTTCGGAAAGGGTGGAGAGAATGGTTGGAATTTGGGTGTCTTTGTGAACAGAGGGGATGGGGCTTTTCTCTCCCCAATCTTAGTTTGGCCACATTTCATGGCATGTGGGATCGTAGTTCCCCAACCAAGGATCAAACTCACACTCCCTACTGTGGAAGAGCGGAGTCTTAACTGCTGGACTTCCAGTGAAGTTCCAGGATGGGCCTTTTAAATGGCTCCTGCAGGACCATGTCTGTCCAGCAGGACCCTGTGAGGCCTGGTAGGGGTGGGAATTGGAGACATTCTGCAGGGGAGTTCATAGATCACATCAGTGAAGGGGATGAATAGAGCACAGTGTAGGCCATGAGCTCAGTGCTTCCTAAACGTGGGTCTGGCCACTGCTTAGCAACACTCCACAGGCTTCTGAGTCTGTTGGCTGCCCTGGGCGCTGGTGGACGGGTGAGTCACAAGCTTCCGCCATAACCACCCGCTTCCGCAGGCTGAGGACGAGGAGGGCTACCGAAAACTCATTGACCAGAAGAAGGACAAGCGCCTGGCCTACCTCCTGCAGCAGACAGATGAATACGTAGCCAACCTCACGGAGCTGGTGCGGCAGCACAAGGCCGCCCAGGTCGCCAAGGAGAAGAAAAAGAAGAAGAAGAAGAAGGTGTGCCCCTTGGTGGGGCTGGAGTGGCTGTGTGTGGGCATGCACCTTGGCCTTCTCTGTCAGGGGCTGACTGTGTCTCTCTTCCCTTCCAGAAGGCAGAAAATGCTGAAGGACAGACGCCTGCAATCGGACCTGATGGCGAGGTGAGGAACCAGGGGTTTCTTCTTGTGGACATGACAGCCCATCCCCGGAAGTTAGGTCAATTTCACCCTTAAAGTTTTTTCGTTCTGAAATTATGAAATATATGGTGCTGGTAAGAGTCCCCCTCCGTCCCCTGCTACCCCTCACCTTTCCTTGCCCCCCTCCCCAGACAGCACATCGTTCACACGTGGGTGTGTTTCCTTCTGGGGCTTTTTCTGTTCACGAGCTGTTATTTATTTCTCAGTTCTTTCTTTAAAATTTTAGACTCCCAGGAGAGGTGTAAGAACAGTACAGAGAAACTTTGTGTGTTCATCACCCACATTCCCACTGTTCATATTCATTTTTTATAAGCCATTTGAGAGTCAGATGCCAACGTGATGGCACTCTGCTGCTCTGTATGTTTCATGTGTACATCCTAAAAACAAAGCTGTTCTTTTCCATAAGTGTACAGCAGTCAAAACCAGGAAATGAACATTGATGCAGTACTGTCATCTGATCCACAGCCCTTGTACGGACTCACAGTTGACCCCCCAGTATCCTTCACAGCAGCAGGAAACCCTGGAATGACCAGGGTCCTTCTCCATGCATCACATGGGGAGTGTGTGGCGTAGATTTCTTCCCTCACTGGTGATGTTGACCTTGATCCCTTGGTGTCAGCCTAGGCGTCTCCAACTGCAGTGATTGGAAGTACCTTCTGGGGAGAGCCTCATACAATGTGAAGATACTGTAATGCCTGAAACCTCCACCCACTGTTTCTGCGTCCAGTGTTGTTTGCCTGCATCAGTTTTTGCCCTAATGGTTGCAAGATGGTGATTTCTCCAGTCAGTATTTCTTCTGTGTTTATTAGTTGGCTTTCTGCAAGAAGGGAAAGTCCTCCTTTTTTCTTTTTAAATTGGAGTGTTGCTTAACAATGTTGTGTTCGTTCTGGCTGTATCCCATTTAGGTCAGCTCAGAGCATTTACTAGAGTTCCCTGTGTTAGATACCAGGTTCTTACTAGTTATTTTATACATGTGTGCTGTGCTAAGTTACTTCAGTCATGTCTGACTCTTTGTGACCATGTGGACTGTAGCCCACCAAACTCTCCTGTTCATGGGGTTCTCTAGGCAAGAATACTGGAGTGGTTGCCATTTCCTTCTCCAGGGGATCTTCCTGACCCTGTGATCAAACCCACGTCTCCTAAATTTCTGCATTGGCAGGCAGGTTCTTTACCACCTAGGAAGTCCATTTTATACATAGTAGTGTATACGTGTCAATCTCAACCTCCTGCTGCTGCTAAGTCCCTTCAGTCGTGTCCGACTCTGTGTGACCCCATAGACGGCAGGCCACCAGGCTCCCCCATCCCTGGAATTCTCCAGGCAAGAACACTGGAGTCCATCCCAAACCCTTTCTTCCCTCATTGGTATCTATACATTTGTGTCTACATCTGTGTCTTTATTTCTACTTTGCAAATAAATTCACTAGTACTATTTTTCTAGATTCCACATACATGCATTAATATGCGGGATTTTCCTTTCTGACTTACCTCACTCTGTATGACAATCTGTATGTCCGTCCATGTCTGTGTGAATGGCGCAATTTCATTCCTTTTTATGGCTGCATAGTATTCTGTTATATATATGTCCTATGTCTTCTTTTTTCTGGATCAGTATTGTGTTGTTGTAACGGTTCCGGTTTCACCACACCTCTGTCAGTACGGGTCACTGTCTGTTTTTAAGACTTTATTTTACTTGTGGCTGCATCGGGTCTTGATTGGTATGCAGGGCTTTCTCTGGCTGTGGCGAGTGGGGCCTCTTCTCTAGTGGCAGTGCACAGGCGTCTCATCGCAGTGGCTGCTTTTGTTGCGGAGCACGGGCTCTAGAGCCGGGGCTCAGTAGCCGAGGTGCACAGGCTTAGTTGCCCCGTGACATGTGGTATCTTCCTGGGCTGGGGATCGAACCTGTGTGTCCTGCGTTGGCAGGTGGATTCTTAGCCACTAGACCACAAGGGAAGTCCTGCACCACATTTTCTTTATCCGTTCCTCTGCTGATGGACGTAGCCTTCTGTTCTTTTTTATTTGGCTCATGGGCCATAGTTTGCCAACCCCTGGTACCGACTTAATGGATTCTTATTTAGTCTAACGGATTTACTTGGTTTAATCTTGCACTGTCATTATATATTTTGATGCTCAAGACTGTTCCAGTTTGGGCCAGTGGGAACCCCTTCACCTTAACTCCTGTGTCCCTCTGCCCCATTGTTCTCTGAGGGTGTGACTTCCTCACACACCAGAACGGCCCTGGGCTCATCTGCTTTCCCTCCTGAACTCAGCCATTTCTCCAAGGAGCCCTGACTCCTTTCATCAGAAAATAATATTTGGAAACCATGATCTACGTGTGCTCATTGCTACTGAGGTTTCATTGTTTCGGGGCCCTCTCAGCGGACAGATCTAAGAAATAGATGTGTGTATGCATGCACATCCACTTTGCTAGTTACATATATTAACTAGTTATATAAATTAAAAATGTTGCAGTTGCATTGATACCTCCAATTCTAATCCAATATCCTGGCTTCTTTTCTCTCCTTCTCCCTGCCCATGTTATGATAGCCCCAAACCGACTCCTGTCTGCCACAATATAATCCCTTATTTGCACAGTCCTAGAAGGCGCAGGAAGTACATTCAGAGTGGCTAACGTGTGGTCAGTGTTTGTTTTCAATTTAAAATATATGTTCCAGGGACTTCCCGTGGCTAAGACTCCATGCTCCCAATGCAGGGTCCTGAGTTTGATCCCTGGTCAGGGAACTAGACCGCACATGCCACAACCAAGACCTGGCACACCCAAGTAAATAAATTATTATTGTTTAAGTATATGCCTCAGATCCTTTCTTCAGAAGAGGAGTCCTCCCGTTGGTCCTCCCAGTTGTGAGGTTCCCCTAGTCCTTGTTCAGTTCAGTTCAGTTCAGTTCAGTCGCTCAGTCGTGTCCGACTCTTTGCGACCCCATGAATCGTTTTANTGTTTAAGTATATGCCTCAGATCCTTTCTTCAGAAGAGGAGTCCTCCCGTTGGTCCTCCCAGTTGTGAGGTTCCCCTAGTCCTTGTTCAGTTCAGTTCAGTTCAGTTCAGTCGCTCAGTCGTGTCCGACTCTTTGCGACCCCATGAATCGTTTTATTTATTTGGGTGCATGTATGCTCAGTCCCTCGGTTGTGTCTGACTCTTTGCAACCGCGTGGACTGTAGCACACCAGGCTCCTCTGTCCATGGTTTCCCAGACAAGAACATTGGAGTGGGTTGCCATTTTCTCCTCCAGGCGATCTTCCCGACCCAGGGATTGAACCTATGTCTCTTATGTCTCCTGCACTGGCAGGGGGATTCTTTACTACTGGGCCACTTATTTACTCCTCACTTATGTATTTAGTATGTGAAATATTAGCCTGGTCCCAAAGTCAGAACCATGCAGAGAGGCCCCCTAGAGAGGGGCTACTATCCCCACACATCCATCTCTCCCAGAACATTCCTCTCTGCCTCCTGAAGGCAGCCATTCTCACCTGACACACTCATGTGAAAGAAAGCTGTGAGATGTACAAATAAAAGGTATATCCTTTACCCTCTCCCTTTACCCCTCCTCCAAGCCCCTTCCCAGAGGGAAGCCTTGAGTAATCATGGGTGTGTTTGCTCTGGGATATCTCCTGTACACATGCCTCCTGGAGGTTTTCTTTTCTCTGCCTGGTGCTGTATCTTAGTTTTTCCAGCTTCACTCTATTTATTTATTGATTACTTTCACCATACTCTTTATTTATTTACTTGTGAGATGTATTTATTCTTTTTAATGTGGATCATTTTTGAAGTGTTTATTGAATTTGTTACGGTACTTCTGTTTTATGTTTTGGTTTTTGGACAAGAGGCATGTGGGATCTTAGTTACCCAACCAGGAATTGAACCCACACTCTTTGCATTGGAAGTGTAGATTCTCAACCCCTGGACGGCCAGGGAAGTCCCCTGACTCTCTTTAGTGCCACCGTATTAGCGATGTTGCCATTGCTTGCTGCTTTGAATCATAAGTGCGATACTTCTTGGTGAAAAGGGATAACATGTAATGTGAATGCAGTGACGACGTGAGAAGTAGACGCCCCCGCGGTGCTTGTTCTCTCGTGAGCGTGCATGTTGGGTTCTGGTCGACATCTCTCTCTGCACCTTTCCCAGCATCTTCACGCTTGCATTCTCTTTGTTTTGTTTGGGGACCATTTGGGTTAGTCTTCGGCAACCCACTCCAGTACTGTTGCCTGGAAAATCCCATGGACGGAGGAACCTGGTAGGCTACAGTCCATGGGGTCACAGAGTCGGACACGACTGAGCGACTTCACAGAGAGACACATAGCAAGACTTCTGCTTGGCAGAGTATCGTGGACCACTTTCCATATCAAGCCGTTAGTTCTCCTCTTATTTTTTTGTACTGACATACTTAGAGTCTCTTTCGTCGTTCAGACTGATAGCTGTTTAAGTTACTTCCCGTCAGCAGATACCGCAGACATCCTGCACCAAGCAACTCTGATGGACCAATGTGCACCTCCTCCCTTGGTAGCTCTTCCCCCCGTTTGCTTTCTTTTTTACATGCACATTGTGGTAATGAGCCTCCTTGTGCATACCTTTGATACTCTCTTAGCTGGTATGGCTTAAACATCAGAAATACATGTTTTTATGGTTATGAAAGCTGGAAATTCAAGGTTCGGCAAGATTGGTTCCTGGTGAGGACTCTCTTCCTGGTTTGTAGCCTCCTGCCTTTTGCTGGAGAGAGAACAGGCTCTGGGGTTTCTTCTGCAGTCACTAATCCCATCATGAGGGCCCCACTGTTATGACCTAATTATGACTTTATGACCTTAACCTGGATCGCCCCACCCCCTTACTCCCACAGGGCCCAGTCTCTAAATATAGTCGCATTGGAGAGTTGGGGCTTGAGCTTTTAAGTTCCAGAGGGGACACAACCTGGCCCATAGCAGTTGGCACACTTTTGCCTCTTGGCCTGATGCCCAGAAATGAATAACTATAGTGATTAACTCACATAATGTATTGATACTTATTCCACAGGGTTTTATTTGAAATGCTGATTTTTTTAAGAAGAGATGTGGGCTGGCATTTGACCACAGCACAGAGCCTTCCCGAGGCCATTTGGGGCATTCGTATGGCAGGAAGCTGTGGCCCAGGGACTCTGGAGGCTTGCCACTGCAGCTGCGCATCCTGTACAGTGATAGGAAGCACTGCTCCATGGTGGCTGCTGGTGGTCTTGGTCTTTGTTCTTGCCCACTGGTCCACAGCCTTGGCTGGACGTCATTGTCACCTGGGGAACTCCTGAAAATTAGGGAGGCCTGGGGTGAGGACCCCAGGGCAGTTGAGTCAGGATTCTAGGGGTGGAGAGGTCCCACTGTCAACACCCTGATTGCTCCCAGGAAAGATGCAGGGGTGACAGTGAGAGACTGAGGCAGCATGCAGAGCTTGTTTGTGGGGTGGCGGCTAGGTGGGTTTACACTCCATGGGGTTGCAAGAGTTGGACACGACTAAATAGCAGCAGTAGTCTCTACCGTGGGTCATGGCAGGTGGTGAGCACGGGCTGCAGGGAGGTTTGGGAGGGAGGAAGTTCCTAGTGGGTGCAGACAAAGGTTTCCACCTTCATCCTCATCCTGAAGGTCTTGCCAGGAAATGTGAAGGATCTGTTGAACGGGAAAACTTCATTCGAAGTCAGTATCTCAAGAAATCAAAGAATTACATATCTGTTGCTACAAGGAAGTTGTTTGATTTTTCAAAGATTCTGATTAGTTGTTTAACAGAAAAGAATGAAGACCTTTGATGAAGTCTATAAATCCTGTATGAATGGAAGCAATCAAGAGCCAGAAGAATGGGAATAGTGTAGTCACTTGAGTCAAAAAGAAATGAATACAGAAGACCTTGTTTCTTCTGTGTGGAATTGATCCAGGAGAACATACCCAGAAACTGATAGTGGTGGGCACCTGTGAAGAGAGAAACTGCTGAGTTTGGGGGTAGGGTCCGCACTCCATCTTCTTGAATCTTGGGCTGTATGATTATGTTATCGAGTTGGCCAAACAAATAGGTATTGGGTTAGCCAAAACATTGGTTCGGGTTTTTCAGTCCCATCTTACGGGGAAACCTGAACCAGTGTTTTGGCCAACCCAATATCTATTTGAAAATCAAAAACATTATATCAGTTATTTCTGAGAGACAGCTGTTATCAGTTGGCTACATGTATTTTTACTGAGTTATTAACATTCAGTTAACCCAGCTTGTGTGCCATTTTTCTGGGCTGGAGTTGGGGTGGGTGGGGGCCAGTTCCCAGATGGCCCCGGTGTGTGGATGGATGCCCAGAGTATGGACTCTGCAGAACCTCATGTCCTGCATGTAACTCTCTATCAGCCTCTAGACGAGACCAGCCAAATGAGCGACCTGCCAGTGAAAGTGATCCATGTGGAGAGTGGGAAGATCCTCACAGGCACAGATGCACCCAAGGCTGGGCAGCTGGAGGCCTGGCTGGAGATGAACCCAGGGTGAGTGGGGTCTTGTGGACCAGTGGCAGGCCACCTCGTTCCACGGGAGCTAGCCGCCGGGGGTGATCCTGGTTGCATTGGGCACAGGACAATTTGCTAAAGAAAGTGAATCGTGCTGATTCTGGGGAGTTGTTTTTTTTTTTAATCCGTGCTGCATGACATATGGGATCTTAGTTCTCCCACCAGGGATGGAACTCGTGCCCCCTGCACTGGAAGCTTGGAGTCTTAACCACTGTACCTCTAGGCAAGTTTTCCTGGGGAGATTTGTATTACAACACTGATTTTTTTTTTTACCTCCCCAGGTATGAAGTAGCTCCAAGATCTGATAGTGAAGAGAGTGGCTCAGAAGAAGAGGAGGAGGTAAGAGTTGGTTTCCTGGCCATCCAGGCCCTCGGGGCTCTTTAGTGTGACCTCTACCACAGTGGATGCTGTTTCTCTTCCACCCAGGCCAGGCATCGAGTGGGGTAAGAGATGGGCAGGGGGCCGCCGAGGCTGAAAGTTGGGTTTTGAGAGCCACATTGTTTCATATGGTAGCCTCTCGTCACACGTGACTCTTTCCACTCTAACTTCATTAAGTAAAATACAGATGTCCTCACTCATATGTCCTCAGTCACACTAGCCGTATGCCAGGCACCCAGCAACTCTACCCTCCAAAAAATGCCAGTATGAAGTTGTGAGCATGCGAGGTTTGCCCTTTATCATCTGTTCTTTGAAAACCTTATGGTTTATTCCCTAAGTCATGTCCGACTCTTGAGACCCTGTGGACTATAGCCTGCAAGGCTCTTCTGTCCATAGGATTCTCCAGGCAGGGATACTGAAGTGGGTTGCCATTTCCTTCTCTATTAAAAACCTTATACATGATTGTATTTATTGTGCGTATTCTCTAAGTCGTTGAATTATGCCCTGCAAGGTGGTTTTTAGAGTTGCCCTGGTTGTCAGAGCTCAGATGAGAGTCTTGTCCCTCTGTCTGTCCTGGCCGGCCTCCTCGGGACTGGGAGGAAGCCCGGGGATGGAGTGTCTGTAGGGAGGGTTCCTTCTGCACGGTTACCCCCAAGAAGGGTACTCCTTGGCAGTCCCCCATCAACTGGGGCGATGGTGGCTTACAAGGCTTTTAAAAAGCTTTCGCCCCATCCATGAGGTTAGAATTTTAACAGGCATATCTTTGCTTATTAAAGTCAAACATTTTTTTCGGTTTTATTGACCACTTAGATGCCTCCTTTGAATGATTTGCTTCGCTTGCCCATTTCAGATCAGTTGTGTATTTTATTTTAGCTGAAACTTTAAGTGTTCTTTATGTATTTACCTCAGCCTGAAATCAGCTTGGTGTTTATCTATATCTTTCTTTTGATTTGTCCTGTCTTTACTCCCCTCCTTCTTACCTCTTCAGGTCACCTGGAATTTATTTTGTGTAGGACTTCAGATGGAGTCCCTTTCCCTCGCGACTTCTAGTAGTATTAAGTCCCACAGACAGAGGAGCCTGGCAGATTGCAGTCCATGGGTCGCAAAGAGTAGGGCGTGACTTAACGACTAAACAGCAGCAAAGCAGTGTTAAGACAGTGGATGTACTGTTCACCCCTTGCCCGCTGACCTGGATATTTAAAAAATTAATACATTGGGTCTTTATATCCACCAGTTTCTTTTTTTTAATTTTAAGAGTTTACTTTTCTCATTATTTTGTTTTATTTATTTTTAAATATTGAGGCATAGATACATAGTTGATATAGTATTTAAAATTCCTTTAAAAATTCTAATGGTTTTTAGACTAATAATGTTCATTGTAATTTTTTAAAACAACTTTTTGGAGATATAATTTGCATACTGTAAAATGCACCCATAATAAGATTACTCTTCAGTGATTTTAGTCAAGTTACAGAATTGCATAGTCATCACTACACCAACTTTAATATGTTTTCATCACCCCAAAAAGCTTCATCTCACTGATTTACAGTTTGTTCTTGCTACTTCCACCAGCCCCAGGAAATCACTGGTCTGCTGCGCTCTACAGATTTGCCTTTTCCAGAGTTTCACATAAATGGAATTAAACAACATGTATTTTTTGTGGCATGTTCTTTTATGTGGCATGTTTTTAAGTTTCACTTACGTTGTCTGTATGTCAAAAGTTTGTCTACGTTGCTAATTATTAGAGAAATGTAAACTAAAACTACAAGAAGATACCACCTCACACTGGTCAGAATGGCCATCATTAAAAAGTCTATAAATAACAAATGCTGGAGAAAGTGTGAAGAAAATATTTGCAGTATCGGTAGAATACTGCAGTACTGGTGGAAATGGGAGGTGGTGCAGTCACTATGGAGAACATTATGGAGGTTCTTCAAAAAACTAAAAATAGAGTTGCCATGTGATCAGAAATCCTACTCCTGGGCATATATTCAGATAAAACTATAATTCAGAAAGATACATGCACCTCTGTGTTTATAGCAGCATTATTTACAATAGTCAAGATATGGAAACAGCCTGAATGCCCATCGAGAGGTGAATGGTTCTAGAAGATGTTAAAGATACATATACACAGTGAGGTGTTAGTCATAAAGAAGAAGGAAATAATGCCATTCGCAGCAACATGGGTGGACCTAGAGATTGTCATACTAGGCAGAGTGAGTCAGAGAATGACAGATACTCCATGACACCATTGATACATTAAATCCAAAATGTGATGTGAATGAACTTATGCACACAATAGAAACAGACTGTGGCTGCCGAGGGGCGAGGGAGGAGGAAGCACTGGGAGGATGGGTCAGCAGATACAAGCTGTTATTTATAGAATGGGTAAACAGCAGGGCCCCCACACAGAGAACTGTATTTAATACCCTGTAATAAAGCATAATGGAAGATATGCTCTGCTTTGAGGGTGTAGATTTAACCCTTATATGCATATTTCCAAACTTAACAAACTCAGCTAAGTAATTTATACCTCAATTTAAAAAATATTAAAAAGAAATAATGTGGAGAAGCCATTAATAAAAGTTAAGATCTTAAAAAATTTTTTTATTCCCGAGTCGTGTTCCTTTGTATGGTATACCACACTTGTTTATCAGTTCACCAAATTGTGGGCGTTTGTGTGTTTTCCATTTTCATTTCTCTTGGGTAAATACTTAGGAATGGCATTGCTGGGTCATATGGTAAGTTTATGTTTAACTTTTTAAGCAGTTAGCAAACCATTGCCTGTATTGATTGTACCTTTTCACAAGTCCCCAGTTTCTCCATGTCCTTATCAACACTTGGTATATCTGTTCTTTACATTTTAGGCATCCTAGTGGGTATGTAATGATATCTCTGGTATCTCTGGTTTTACTTTGCGTTTTCCTAGTAAGTAGTGAACATCTTTTCAAATGTTAATGCACCATTCAGATATCTTCTTTGGTGAAAATCTGTTGAAATCTTTTGCCGATTTTTAATTGGGTTGTTTGTCATTTCATCATCAAGTTGTAGGAATTCTTTATATGTTCTTGATACCTGTCCTTAATCAGATATATAACTTGCAAATATCTTCTCCCAGTCTGTTTTCCTTTTTTCCCCTCAGTGTTGTCTTGAAATGTGAAAATGTTTCATTTTGATGGAATCTTTTTATTGATTTTTTTCTTTTATGAATTGTGCATTTGGTGGTATACTGAGAACTGTTTGAAGTCATGAAGGTTTTTCTCTTATGTTTTCTTTTGGAAGCTTTATATTTAAGCTCTTACATTTAGGGTCATAGTTGAGTTGATTTTTGTGTGATCTGAAGGTCTAAGGGTTTCTCTGTATATGGATATCCACCTTACCCAGAACCATTTGATGAATAGGCTGTTTTTCCCTATTGAATAGCCTTGGCAGCTTTGTGGGAAATTAGTTAGAATAAGGGTTTGTTTCTGCCTCTGTTTTTCTCTTGATCTGATTGTGTTTATCTTTGTGCCACTGCCACACTGTCTTGATTATTGTAGCTTATAATAAGTTTTAAAATCAGGTAGTGTTAGTCCTCCAGCTTTTTTGCTGTAGTGACTATTCCAGAGCCTTCACATCCCCATGTACACATTAGGATCAGCTCATCAAATACTAGAGAAAGGCTTGCTGGGATTTTTGGGGGAGATTGTGTTGAGTCTAGATCAGTTTTGGGAGAATCACATTTAATAATACTTAGTCTTCCAATCCATGAACATGAACTGTTTCTCCATTTATTTTGATAATCTTTAATTTCTCCTAGTATTGTTTCATAGTTTTCAGAGTACAGTTTTCGCTTTTTTGTTGTTAAATTTATTCTTAATTATTTTATCCCTTTTACGCTACTATAAATAGAATTGTTTTCTTAATTTTATTTTTGAATATTTTGTAGCTCTTCTGTGGAAATAACATGGAAAAAAAATTTTTTTGTGTTGATCTTATGTTCTGGGAACTTGCTAAACTCACTATTGATAATTCCAGTAAGGTTTTTTCTGTTTGTTTGATTCCTTAGGATTTTCACAAACAAGATCGTGTCATTCATAAATAACCATGACTTTACTTCTTCCTTTCCCATCTGTGTGCCTTAATTTTCAGTCTCTTTTTCTTGTCATGTTGCACTGGCTAGATCCTCCAGTAAAATGTTGAATAGACGCATCCAGAGCAGATATCATTAGCTTGTTTTTGATGTTAAGTTTGAGGCAGTTACTCTATCACTGTTTAGTGTTAGCTATAAATTTTTCGTGGATGTCTTTTAACAAGTTGAGTAAATCATGTTCACATCACACTCTCTTCCTTTTTTGCTTATCTTATAATGAACGTTTGTTGTTTAGTCGCTAAGTCATGTCTGACTCTTGCGACCCCGTAAACGGTAGCCTGCCAGGCTCCTCTGTCCATGGGATTTCCCAGGCAAAAATGCTGGAGTGGGTTGCTGTTTCCTTCTCCAGAGGATCTTCCCAACCCAGGGGTGGAACCTGGGTCTCCTGCATTGTAGGCGGGTCCTTTGCCGCTGAGCCCCCAGGGAAGCTCGGTGAATGTTTAGTAGAAGGTTGTATTAGCCACTCTGGGTTCTGACTTCCACTCTTGTGGGTTCCTTTTTGGTGTTTTTATTTGTTTAGTAAATTATCTAGGCTGAATCTGTGGAATGTTTCCCGGGGAATCTTCTGTCTGTGGTATCTGCTCGGTTTATTTATTTTTTTGTTTGTTTTTTTGTTTTTTTAATTTTTATTTTTACTTTATTTTACTTTACAGTACTGTATTGGTTTTGGCATACATTGACATGAATCCGTCATAATTATTTTATCCCTTTTACGCTACTATAAATAGAATTGTTTTCTTAATTTTATTTTTGAATATTTTGTAGCTCTTCTGTGGAAATAACATGGAAAAAAAATTTTTTTGTGTTGATCTTATGTTCTGGGAACTTGCTAAACTCACTATTGATAATTCCAGTAAGGTTTTTTCTGTTTGTTTGATTCCTTAGGATTTTCACAAACAAGATCGTGTCATTCATAAATAACCATGACTTTACTTCTTCCTTTCCCATCTGTGTGCCTTAATTTTCAGTCTCTTTTTCTTGTCATGTTGCACTGGCTAGATCCTCCAGTAAAATGTTGAATAGACGCATCCAGAGCAGATATCATTAGCTTGTTTTTGATGTTAAGTTTGAGGCAGTTACTCTATCACTGTTTAGTGTTAGCTATAAATTTTTCGTGGATGTCTTTTAACAAGTTGAGTAAATCATGTTCACATCACACTCTCTTCCTTTTTTGCTTATCTTATAATGAACGTTTGTTGTTTAGTCGCTAAGTCATGTCTGACTCTTGCGACCCCGTAAACGGTAGCCTGCCAGGCTCCTCTGTCCATGGGATTTCCCAGGCAAAAATGCTGGAGTGGGTTGCTGTTTCCTTCTCCAGAGGATCTTCCCAACCCAGGGGTGGAACCTGGGTCTCCTGCATTGTAGGCGGGTCCTTTGCCGCTGAGCCCCCAGGGAAGCTCGGTGAATGTTTAGTAGAAGGTTGTATTAGCCACTCTGGGTTCTGACTTCCACTCTTGTGGGTTCCTTTTTGGTGTTTTTATTTGTTTAGTAAATTATCTAGGCTGAATCTGTGGAATGTTTCCCGGGGAATCTTCTGTCTGTGGTATCTGCTCGGTTTATTTATTTTTTTTGTTGTTTTTTTGTTTTTTTAATTTTTATTTTTACTTTATTTTACTTTACAGTACTGTATTGGTTTTGGCATACATTGACATGAATCCGTCATGGGTGTACATGAACTCCCAAGCATGAACCCCCCCCTCCCACCTCCCACCCCGGTTTATTGTTTTGCTTTGTTTTCTTCCCATTTTCATTTTTAATCCCGGCCCTCTAGGAATGGGTTGTATTTCTTCATAACTTAGCAGTCACCTCCAACACCTTGAGCCAGCAAAGATTGTGTCTTCTGCCAGTAGATCTGTGTATGCAGAAGAGTGTTTTCCGGGTCTGGGTCATTTTCAGGCCTACCCTGGCTTTTACTTTCCGCTGGGCCCTGCTTCATTTGCCCTGCGCATGTGCAGAGCCCTCAGCCGGCAATCTGCTCTCCCTACCCTTGGCTGAGGTCCTCCCCTCCACTAACTGCTGCCGGCCCGATCATTGCCCACTGCTATAAAACAACTGAGTCCCCCGTCAGCCTCAGTTGCCAGGCCTCAGGGCCCGCCCACCCTGACAGCTTACACGTCAGGATGGGAGAGGGGGAAACACCCACAAGTAAGATCTCTACAAACTCCCACCCTCTACTTACTCAAAGCTCGGCAGTTTTTTAAGCATTAGTGCCTCGCAGACTCCAGTTCTCTGGAATGGTTCCTGGTGCTACTTTTGTCCAGCTGTCATGTCACTTTTTAAGGTAAAATTTGCTGATCCCCTTTAACTGGAATTAGCCAAGCTTCCCATTCCTATTTAATTCCTGACATGGTAATATCAGCTTGGAAAGTCTTACAGTTATGATTTTTGGGGGCCAAAATGTTTGTGCTGTCATCACGTGTTCATTATTCCCAGTAATCTATAAAATTATTTTGCTTTCTCCAAGGAAAATTTCACTGGAGTTAGATTGGAATAGTTTAACAGGTTAATTAACAGATATTTTACTTTTTTTTTTTTTAGTTTTATAGCAGTTCCATTGTACACACACATTTGTGTGACTTAAACAGGAATACAAGGATAGTTTAATGTTAAGGAATGCATTTGTGTGTATTTTATCAATATGTCATACAAAATCCCCTTTATTGTCTGCTCCGTTAACGTTGAAATATCCTTTTAATGAAACAATACTTAAATAGTAAGTCCCCTACATACAAACGAGTTCCATTTCGAGAGTGTGTTCGTTAAGTCCAACAGTTGGCATAGGTAGCCAGCTAACACACTTTACCTATATAGTACCGTACAGTAACAGGTTCATAATACTTTTCACACAAAGAGTACATAAGACAAGCATGAACTATAAAGAAAGCACTTTCACTGTTGTAGTGTGGTACCTTGAAAAGTATAATAGTGCAGGTCAATAGCTGACACTCAAGGGTGGGCATCTAGTGAACAGGCAAGAAGAGTTACTGACCGGAGGAGGGAGAGGAGGTGGGAGAGGGCAGAGCTGGAGGATCGTTAGCAATAAGAGACGGAGGGCAGGCTGCTTTGTCACTCACACCTGATGCTGATGGAATGCATGTTCACATCTTGAAAGTTCTCAACTTGAAGGTTCATATGTAGGGGACTTACTGTACTCAAATTTATAGAAAACGTCTTAGTAAACTATGGTGCCTGTTACCACGAGTCTTATTTGACATGTTTTAGACATTTGAGCCATGTCAGTAAAACCAAAAGTAAATCAAGACCAGCAAATATTGAAGGTTGCTTATGAATGTTTAATACCTAGAAAATCCAAGAGACTTGAAAAGCTGTGTTAGTAGCATACATTATGTAAGAAGGGCTGGGTGCAAATAGAATCTACTAGCAGCAACTGAAGTACAGAAATACCCTGAGATATCCTTAAAAAGAAGTGTCTGGACTCTGCTACGAAAACTAAAAATCATGTACTGAGCAGCTAAAAGAAGATGCACGTGAAAAGCATGACATGTTTTGGGATGGGCAGGAAGAAGGCGTGTGGGTTGTAAAACCATCCCTAGTTTCTGGGCTCCTCCCTCGGGCGCCCCGGGCCCGTGCCTGTGGTGACCTGGGGAGACACTGACCTGTCTCTTGGCAGGAGGAGGAGGAGGAGCAGCCGCAGCCCGCGCAACCCCCCACCCTGCCCGTGGAGGAGAAGAAGAAGATTCCGGATCCCGACAGCGACGATGTCTCCGAGGTGGATGCCCGGCACATCATTGAGTAAGGGTTCTCTCCACCCACTCCCACTCTGCCAGCTCCCTGCCTGGGATCAGCAGAAGCCATCAGAATCCCAGCTCCTTGAATAGCCCTGTCCAGCTGGCAGCCATTGCTGGACCACATAGGTCAGATGGACTTAACTTCAGATGTCTCTGATTTTCATAGGGTGCATTGACAGTCCATCTGTCACGTGGTTTGTCTTGTGTGTAGGAGATGGTGGTGTTTACCACACTTGTGCTCCAGCTCAGCCCTCCCCCTTTCCTCCCTGGGAGAAATTGGTTCCTCAGCGTGTGTCTTCCACACATACCCTGTGCTTTTTTTTTTCTCTCTTCATTTCTGGGACACTCTTCCGCCCCTTGCTCCCATGTCTGTGTACACACAGTGTCTCACTCTCTTCCACGCCTGGCTGCATGGTGTCCCTGGCATGGTCTTGTACTGTGGCCTTTGTCTAGCGGTGGTCATTTAGGTTATTTTTCATCCTTTGCCCTTGAAAGCAGTTAAAATTATACCAATTTCCTGGTGGCTTACAGTACAGAGTTAGCAGATACTCTTAGAGGATTGAGAGTGATACGTATTATATAAACTTCAGGCATGAAGGGGAACCACTAGAACAAACATAAATCTTTTTTAATCTATTAGAAAAACCCTCTTAAGCCAAGGTCCCCAGACCGGTACCTCTGTCAGATCAGCGGCAGCATAATGTTAGCAATGAAGTGCTCAATGATGTGTAAACTACTTGAATCCTGGTGAAACCACCCCACCCTGCACTCCCTGGCCTGTGGAAAAACTGTCTTCCATGAAACCAGTCCCTGGGACCAACAAGTTTGGAAACCACTGCTCTAAGCTAAGAAAACCCAGCTTAACTGGGCAAGATGGGTCGGGTGATATAAGAACAGAAACATAGCATAAAGCAGTATGATGGAAATTGGGTCACCTGTATC
Organism: Oreotragus oreotragus; assembly: GCA_006410675.1. NCBI lineage: Eukaryota > Metazoa > Chordata > Mammalia > Artiodactyla > Bovidae > Oreotragus > Oreotragus oreotragus. The sequence continues at coordinate 42,877 of SJYX01003516.1, forward strand.
TGTCACATTAATAAAATGGGAGTAATTAAATGTCTTTTTTTTTTTTTTTTTAAAGAATTCCAGATTGGATCACAAAACCTCCAGTGTATAAATGATTCAGGTTTGCAAGGCTGTCAAGTATACACTTTCCCTTGAACTCTGAGTAGAGAGGGTGGACCATGCAACCAGCCTCCAGCAGAAAGTAACACTCCTTCCCCCAGGCGCCCTCTCGGCACCCAGAAGTCCAGGATTGACCCCCTAGGCTCGCGTCTGCTGGCTTCCCCGTCCTCAGACTGTGTGGCTGCTCTTGGGCTCATCTCCCAACTCAGGCCATAAAAGCTGCTGCGCAGAGGCTTGTGTCAGAAGCATGTTGTCCCCATTAAGAGTGTTTCTTTTCACATGGCCCTTCCATTTTCCTCCCAGGAACGCCAAGCAAGACGTGGACGATGAGTACGGCGTGTCTCAGGCCCTCGCTCGTGGCCTACAGTCGTATTATGCTGTGGCCCACGCTGTTACCGAGAGGGTGGACAAGCAGTCGGCGCTTATGGTCAATGGCGTGCTCAAGCAGTACCAGGTAGGTTGGATGGGGCCGAGTCCACACGGCAGTCCTGACAAAGGGATTGAAGTGAAATGGTGCAATCCGTCAGTTTCTCCTGTGTGCTTAATTCATGCTGGCAGAACAGGGGCACTGACAGGCTTTTAGCATCTGAATTCCCCCAACAGCTTTGCAGTAGGCACTGTGATCCTCCAGGTTTCATGGGGAGTGTGAGGGATAAGTGAGGAGCAATTTCTCAAAATCAGATGGTTCAGAGGGAGCTTAGCTCAGTGCTCTGTGATAACCTAGAGGGTAGGATGGGGGGGTGGGTGGGAAGGAGGTTCAAGAGGGAGGGAATATATATATACTTATGGCTGATTCATATTGTACAGCAAAAACCAACACAAAATAGTAAGGCAGTTATCCTCCAATAAAGAAAAAAAAATATCACACAGTTTGGGAATGAGCCAGAATGGGACCCTGGTGTGGGGCCTTGGGGGCTCTCTGCAATGTGAGGCAGCGAGGAGGGAGAGTCTAGCAGCTCTAGACTTAGTCCTTTCTTCTCAGAAATGCAGGCCTGTGAGGGTCACGTGATCATGACTCTAAAGCTCTGCGTCAGGGCCTGGCCTGGAGCAGCCAAGAAAGGGAACTGCTCGTCATAGAAATTTCTTTTTTCTGTGACTGTGGCCCGTTACCCCAGCTCATCTCAGCTCCCAGGAGAGAGCTGGCATACCTCCAACCAAAGAACACATTCCCTGTCTGCTGCTCGGTGTGCTGGTAACCCCTGAACCCCACCTTTCCTTACAAGCACTCTCAGCACCTCTGCTGACATCAGGTTCCAAAGGTGAATCCTATGACCAATGGAAGTTTCCAGAGAGGCCTGTGTAATCACAGAAATCAGAACATGGCCACGACTTACTTAATCTGTTGGAAACTTTCTAGATTTTCCTTGAGGACAGTCTTCTAACTGCCTGTGGGAGAAAGCTTTGCAAGCTCTGGAAACTTTCACTTCATCTTGAAATCTGTCGAGGCAGTTAGTCGTGTGGTGCGCTCATTACCCTGACGCCCCAAGGCTCCCCTGAATCCAGAGTCACAGATTGAGGGCAGGCTGGTCCCAGTGGGCTGTGTGGCTTGGTATCTGGCAGTGACAGAGATTTAACAGTTTAAACATGCCTGAAAAGGATGTTTCATGCCTGTCTCTCATGAGCACAGCAGCCCTGTGATTCCAGAGAGAGAAGTGTGAGATGGGGCCGAGTGGGATAGAAGAGAGTGCACCCAGAGCACGATGCCGAGTGAGCATGGCAGCGGGTGGTCCCTGGCTGGACTGGGGCTGAAGCGCAGGGAGCCCTCCCACGCCCCACCCGGGCCTCAGCTCTGGCCGCTTGTCCTTGCAGATCAAAGGCTTGGAGTGGCTGGTGTCCCTGTACAACAACAACCTGAACGGCATCCTGGCTGACGAGATGGGCCTGGGCAAGACCATCCAGACCATCGCGCTCATCACGTACCTCATGGAGCACAAGCGCATCAACGGGCCCTTCCTCATCATAGTGCCCCTCTCGTGAGTGCCGCCCGAGCTCAGACGCCCATGTGTTAGTTTGTCCAGGGCCACCCTCGTGAAGGACCACAGCCTGGGTGGCCTCACCGCAGGCCCTGCTTCCCTGGAAGCCGGAGTCTGGGTCCAGGATGTCCGCAGGCCTGGTTTCCCCTGAGGCCTCTCTCCTGACCTTGCAGATGGTGTCTTCTCCCTGTGTCTTCGCCTTCCCTCTGTGTGTCTGCGCCCTCATTTCCTGTTCTTATAAGGAAGTTATACAGTCTTGGATTAGGGGTCACCCTGAGGACCTCATTTTTATTCATTACCTCTTTTTTTGTTTTCTAATATTTATTTACTTGGCTGAGTCAGGCCTTAGCTGCGGCACGCAGGATCTTTGTTGCAGTGTGCAGGCTTTTTGCTGTGGTTCACAGCCCCAGTAGTTGGGGCACACAGGCTTCTCTCTAGTGCTCCCAGGCGCTAGAGCACGGGCTTAATAGTTGTGCCGCACAGGTCTAGCTTTTCCGCGGCATGTGGGATTCTCCTGGATCAAGGGTCGAACCCGTGTCTCCTGCATTGGCCGACGGACTCCTTGCCACTGAGCCACCAGGAAGCCCCGCATCGGGTTGTAGTTGTGGCTGGCTCAGTAGTTGTGGCGCACGGGCTTAGTTGCCCTGTAGCATGTGGGATCTTAGTTCCCCGACCAGGGATCAAACCCAAATTATCTGCCTCAGAAGGTGGACCACAGGGAAGTCCCTTCATTACTTCTTTAAAAACCCTATTTCCAAACATAGTTGGGCTTTGGGTGTGAAGATGTCTGCATGTGAATTCTAGGGGGACACACTCAGTGCACAGCTGCCTGCTTCTGGGTTCGAGGCACAGGGTAGAGGAAGGGCAGATTCTGGGGTGCCTGCCCATATGATCCCTGTTGGGGCAACTCCCACAGGCTGTCCTTGGTGTCCTCTTCAAGTCCTTCAACCAGCAGATTCCACTCCAGGTTGTCACAGGAGTCAGATAACCACCCACTAGAAGCATGGAGTTTTGGTGTTTGTTCAGGTGCTGTTTCCGCTTCCTGCTAGGGCTCTGAGCTCTGCTGGTTGCATCCCAGCCCAGTCCGGGCACCACAGATGCTCAGCTGTGGTGTCTGGTACCTGAATGGCGTCCTGCGTAAGCTCTCACTTAGAATCTCTTGGTGGTCCCAACCTCTTCCTCCCCACAGACACCTTTCTGGGGCCGAGATTCCTTAGCCACTCCGGGGCTGCCTCTTCCTAGCTCTGTGTATGACACACGTTGATTCTTCTGCCTGCAGGGTTTTTCCAGAAGTCCTGGGACTGGCTGTCCTTGACCTGGTTCCAGTCACATGTTAGGCGGCAGTCCAGCTGCGGGCCCAGGGGATGGTCTGCTCTGATGTGGCCAGGCCTGAGTATGTGCACTTGGCCTGGCTCAGAAGGGGAAGCCCTTGCCTTCGGCCCAGCGTGCAATAGGGGCTGCCGAGGTGGATGATGGGAAACCATGTCCTCATCCCCCAGCCCATGGGAACATACTTTCCTGCCTGGAGACGGCCAGGCCTCCAGAGGCCATGCACCCATGGCTGGGGGACCTCAGGAGCCTCCACAGTTTACTGGGAGAAGTTGATTTCCCCCTTTGCTTTCTCTTGCTCATGGTGGTGTAAACTGGCTGCCCTGGTGGGAATAGATCTTCATAGAGAGGGAGTTGCTTCTAGAATCGGCAGGAGGTCCTGGGCCTGCAGCTGGCCTTGCTGCATCCGCCCTTGGGTCGGCCCAGCTTCTTGTCAGTGCCTGTGGCCCTCACCTGTGTACTGTCCACAGCCCTCCAAGGCCCCCTGTCCCCTCCCTTCTGTTTAGGTGGGACTTCATCTCCACCAGAATAGCTCTGTGTCCAGCATGCTATGCTACAGACTGGGTTTGTTTTTTCTTGGCTGCACCTTGCTGTTTTCGGGATCATAGATGAGAAAGGGGATAGTCATAGAGCTTCTCAATACCCTCAGCAATGAGAGCATGGAGTCCTAACCACTGGACTGCCAGGGAGGTCCCATGGTTTGTCTCTTTTTTAACATATGTTTCTTTAAACTTTATTTTGTATAGGAGTATAGCCGATTAGCAATGTTGTGACGGTTTCAGGCGGACAGCAAAGGCACTGAGCACATGACAAGCTGTTCATCATCACTAATAGCTAGAGAAATGCACGTCAAAACTACAATGAGATACCAGTTGTTAATTTTCATTTTGAAAATTTTTTAAGACTTACAAACAACTGCAAAAGCAGCTTAAAAAGTTCGTGCACACCTTCTACCTGGCCTCCCAGAGCTCACATCACCTTAGGACAGGTTTAACACCAGGCTAGTAACAACGCGGTGATAAATCATCACTAACTTAGTGACTCTGGAGACACGGTTCAGATGTTGTCAGTTGCCCCATTGAAGACCTTTTTCTGGTCCAGGGTCTCTCCCTTGCCTTTTGTTGTGATGTCTCTGTGACAGCTGCCCAGCTCGGCTTTGTTCTTTTTGACCTTCGTGAGCCTGAATCCCGGGCAGGTGTTTGGTAGACTGTCCCTCCTTAGACAGGGCTCATGTGATGTGTCCTTCTTTCTGGAATTCTGGCAAGAACCTCCAGAAGGGGCTCTTGTGCCCTTCTTGAGGCTTCACATCAGAGGCCACAAGTCCAGGGCTCCACAACAGGAGAGCATCACTTTGGTCTGTCCTTTGATCTTTTGGCCGGATGGTGCAGCACGAGGGATCTTAGTTCCCCAACCAAGGCTCGAACCCTTACCCCCTGCAGTGGAAGCATGGAGTCATAACCACTGGACCACCGGGAAAGTCCCCAGTTTGTTCTCTTTATTTTGTGGTGCCTGCTGGTTTCCCCATGCAAACGTAAGAGTTTTCCTTTGTGATTTATAAGTATCCCATGGGAAGATACTGAGAAACTCTGGGACTGTCCCGTGTCTCATCATACTCTTCTCTGGAATTTCAACATCTATCAGAAACTCTCGCCTGAAATGATGATCCCCTCGAAAGTGCCCAGGCAAGGTTTTCTCTTTCCAGTGTTCCTTCTGCAGTCTTGGAATCCACTGCAAGGGAAAGCTGTCTCTTCTCCCTTGTGTAATAGTTTAATGGTTTAGTTCTTCATAGCAGCGTAGGCTCATGGACCCTATCATTAATGATTTTGCTGAAGAAAGACAGTGAAAGCGAAGTCCCTCAGTCATGTCCGACTCTCTGCGACCCCATGGACTGCAGCCTACCAGGCTCCTCCGTCCATGGGATTTTCCAGGGNAGGGAAAGCTGTCTCTTCTCCCTTGTGTAATAGTTTAATGGTTTAGTTCTTCATAGCAGCGTAGGCTCATGGACCCTATCATTAATGATTTTGCTGAAGAAAGAAAGTGAAAGCGAAGTCCCTCAGTCATGTCCGACTCTCTGCGACCCCATGGACTGCAGCCTACCAGGCTCCTCCGTCCATGGGATTTTCCAGGGAAAACTACTGTGTCCTTTGAGCACGTCCCCGCCATTGCCTTGTGATGGTTTGTTTACTGTCGAATAGCGTCAGCTTTATAGAAAGGTTGAAAGGTGGTACACAGAGCTCCCGGTACCTTCCTCTGGTTCCCCCTGTGGCTGATCACACCTTTTTTGCTTGTGTTTGTTTTTGGCCTCCCCGTGGGATCTAGTTCCCTGACTGGGCATTGAACCTGTGCCCCTCTGCGTTGGAAGTGCAGTCTTAATCAGTGCACCACCGAGGAGGTTGCTGTGGTTGATGCCATCTTACGTGACCCTGTTACGTTTGTCACAAGTGAGGAATTGGCACTGGCCCATTATATACATAGTGAAAGTGTAACTGAACACATTACCTTATGTAAACTTTATGCAGATTTTACCAGTCTTGCCCTGACTTCTGTTTTCAGTCTCAGGAGCCCATGTGGCATTTGCCCTTTACGTCTCCTCAGGCCTCTTCTGGTCTGTGACTGTTCCTCAGACTTTGCGTAACGTCAGCGACCTTGATGGTTTTGCGGAGATTGGTCAGGTGTCTTAGAGGAGGTACTTCACCCTGGGTCTGTTTGGTGACTTCCTCACCCTTAGATGGGATGACGGGTTTTGGGAACAAAGGCCAGAAGTGAAGCCCGCCTCTCAGCTCGTCACGGGGGCAGTTGGTGTCACCGTGCCGCTTCACGCTGGTGGTTGGCCTTGACCCCCTGGCTGAGGCAGTGTGTGTGGCAGGCGTCTCCACTGTGAAGCACTCTTCTTCCCCTTTCCATACTGTATTCTGGGAAAAGATACTCAGTTTAGCCCACACATAATAGGTGGGCAGTTAAGTGCTGCCTCCTTAAAGGGGAAGTCGCTATACAAATTATTGGAAGTTTACCCTGCCAGGATCACGGCCACGTCAGCCTTTGCGTCCTCACGGACGTCGGTGTGGGCAGCGAGCAGCTGACGCCAGAACTGGTACCTGACTGTCCCTTCCATTATTCCCCCAGAACCCTCTCCAACTGGGCCTACGAGTTTGACAAGTGGGCCCCCTCCGTGGTGAAGGTGTCCTACAAGGTAAGTTGCCACCTGAGGAGGTGGGCGTGGGCAGGGTGGTGGGGGCGGTATGGGATACGTGTGGTGAAGAGGGATGTCGACCTGCATTAATGACAGGATGCATGTGTGCGTGCCTTCTTAGGTCATCCACGTGGGGGCTTGGGTCATCCATTTCGAGGAGGGATGCTTTTGCTAAGTCCTGGACTCAGTGTGTGGACTGTGCTGGTGTGAATGCACTCGCCTAAAGTTTGTTACACCTACTGAGCTCTGGACCTGTCCACATAGGCAGGCTCAGTGAGTGTCACACAGCTGCTGCTCACTGTCCTCACCGTCTCTAGACCAGTTCACCTGTACACGGAGGCTCATAGTGCCTCCTGTCCTTGTGCGGGGGCAGGGGGGGGGGCAGCGGCGCGGAGTGCCTCGCGCAGCCACTCACTGGCACAGCTCAGTCATGCCCTTGGCCGCAGGGCTCCCGGGTCCAGGCTCGCCACTCTGCCGTGGAGCTCTCAGCCCTGTGATGGGAAGAAGCGGGTCCTGGCAGAGACGACAGCATGTGCAGGGAGAAATTGGTGCATTTGAGAAACTAAATGTTGTCCTGCTGCCAAGAGCTTTTGGGAACGAAGCAACTTATACTCTAGTTAAAAAAAAAAAAATTTTTTTTAAGGAAAAGAGCTTCTGGGAACAAGTACAACTCAGTCTTTCAGGAGCAGTGAGCTTGAAACAGGGAACCAGACAGATTTGCTAACCAGGGAGAAGCCGGAGCTGCCCTTAGGGAATGGTCACCGTGGACTGCACCTGTGTGGGAGACACAGTGGCCTGAGTGGGGACCCAGGAGGAGGCAGGCAAGGGAAGCGGAGCTGGTTGCCCACCAGGAGTGGGGCAGGTGGAGGTGCAGGCTGCAAGCCACCCAGGGCCCGCATGCCTCTCTGCTCCCTGCACGAGGCCCTCTGCGTGGACGGTGGAGTCAGGGAGGGGCAGCAGTCTGGGGGTGGAGTCGAGAGAGGGACAGCCGCTTGGGGGCCAAGTTGGGGAGGGTAGCAGTCTGGGGTGGAGTCGGGAGAGGGCCAGCAGCCTTTGCCAGTTCTTGGCCTTACCAGGGCCCCAGGGCTTGGGGGGCTGAGGCGTGTGCATCTTCTCTCCCTCACAGGGCTCCCCAGCAGCCAGACGTGCTTTCGTCCCCCAGCTCCGCAGTGGCAAGTTCAACGTCTTGCTGACGACATATGAGTACATCATTAAGGACAAGCACATCCTTGCAAAGGTAGCGTGTTCACCTGTAAAACAAGGCAGCTTGGCCCATCATGTGCTATCCGGGCGCCTGTGATCCCGCCCAGGCTGGTCATGCATGGGTCACGCTTCTCGTCTTCTCAGACCCCCCCACAAGTCATTGCTTAGTGATTCCCTGCATATGCGTAAGGACAGCTGCTCTGTGGGTGTGAAAGGCCTCAGTCAAGGTGGCTTGGGGTTTGCTTCTCTGACTGTACATTCCCAGGCTTGCTCTGGATCACGTCCAGAGACTGGCACCATCTGCACAGCACGTGGACCAGCTTCTCTCGGGGCTCCTGCCCAAAGAGCCTGGTCATCCGCGATGCCTCCCAGCCTTCCTGTCCTGCCTGCTGTGTCCCTCACAGGGCCATGCTGAGGCCCTCCGCCATCTCCACCTGTCTCTAGAGGCCTCAGACCTGCCTCCCTGGTGGCTGTGTCTTCCCACCCCAGCCTGCAGGAAAGCAGCCCGCGAAGCAGGCGGGGTCCGGCCTTCGGGGCCGCGTGCTCTGAGGTCCTGTGTGTCCCATCGGCCTTGAGCCACTGAGCTGGTGTGTTTAGTGGGTGCCCTGTGGCTGGGCAGCCTTTTAGCTGACTCTGTTGTGAAGGTGGCTCTAGTTGGGCCACCAGTGAGTTACTAAGAATATACTATGACCCAGCTGTAAGACAGGCACAGTCCTTTGCCTCCAGAAAGCTCTTTTCCTGGGGTGGGGAGGGGTTGAGCTGCCATGTCTGGCCTCACTGACCGTATAGGGGAGGAAGTCCAGGGCTAGAGCGCTTTACACGTTAACCCCCACCTGTGGGGCATGTTCATACTGATGACATTCGGGGCTTGATATGCATCTCTGAACTACAGGTAAGGAAACTGAGGCCCAGGGAGCTGGCATCCAGCCTGCTTATTCTAGGGCTTGTGCTGCGGGTCACCCTTCTGACCCAGGACAGAGCCAGGCCCATCCCAGACACGAGAACAGGGCTCTGAAAATCCTGTGTGTCTGACAGTGGCTTTAATCAGTGTAAACCCCGCACCACGGGGGTTACTTGTGGGAAAGGGCTGCTACCCCCCGCCCCAGTCAGTCCTGCAGCCCGCGGGACACCTGATGTGCAGGGCCTCACCTGGGCCGTGCTTGGTCCCCAGGAGCTAGATGCCAAGGCCCGAGTGGCTCTGAAGGGCATCACAGTCGCATGTAAATGGGTTTATACCTGCAGCCCCTGCCTAACCAGTTAGAATTGGCGTCTAGCCTGTGTCCATTGGCCAGCGACCACTGATAGGCTCTGCAGTACTGGCGGTGCCCCCACAGCACAGTCTGCCCCCAGCTGTGCCTCCCTGCCTCCGAGCCACCACCTGCTGACTGGAAACGTTTNGCCTAACCAGTTAGAATTGGCGTCTAGCCTGTGTCCATTGGCCAGCGACCACTGATAGGCTCTGCAGTACTGGCGGTGCCCCCACAGCACAGTCTGCCCCCAGCTGTGCCTCCCTGCCTCCGAGCCACCACCTGCTGACTGGAAACGTTTAGTCACTCAGTCATGTCTGACCCCCATGGACTGTAGCCCACCAGGCTCCTCTGTCCATGGGATGTCCCAGGCAAGAACACTGGAGTGGGTTGCCAATTCCTTCTCCAGGGGATCTTCCCAACCCAGGGATTGAACCTGTGTCTCCTGCATTACAGGCAGATTCTTTACCATCTGAGCCACCAGGGAAGCCAGATTGAAACATACCTGTTACTAAACCATGTCCCCTCTCAACCCTACCCCAAGGACCTATGATCAGCAGGCTGTGTATTGTTTAGGTTTTTTTTCTCTATGCCAGATACTTGGCATATGTAATTTTCCTAGAAAACCAAAGTTCTCCTCTGGACTTAGCTCAGTTCACCTGACAGCAGCTCCCAGCCATCTCCCTGTCCATGTGTCTGCCCTCCCACACGCCACGGAGCTGCAGTATGCGTCTGCCCCTCGGGTCGCTGGCCCCTCCTCGGATGCCGTCGTGCTCACGTTCACCACCCTGCTGGGCCGTGCTGCCCGGAGCCTTCGAGCCTGATGGCAGTAAGCTGCTCACCCAGGGGACAGCCCCACCACCTGACCTCCCCTGACCACCCGCTCTCGGCCCGCAGATCCGCTGGAAGTATATGATCGTGGATGAAGGCCACCGCATGAAGAACCACCACTGCAAGCTGACGCAGGTCCTCAACACGCACTACGTGGCGCCCCGCCGCCTGCTGCTGACGGGCACACCGCTGCAGAACAAGCTGCCCGAGCTCTGGGCGCTGCTTAACTTCCTGCTGCCCACCATCTTCAAGAGCTGCAGCACCTTCGAGCAGTGGTTCAACGCGCCCTTCGCCATGACCGGGGAGAAGGTGAGCAAGTGGCCGGCCACGTGGTGGAAGGGGGCGGGGCGGGGAGCCGTGGTCTTCGGCCACAAACGGCTCCAAGGACTGTCCAAACTGACGGTCCTGGCCCAGCCGGCGTCCCCGGATGGTTGTGGACTGAATGCCCACCGCGGCCGGCCTGGCAACATGCATGGCTACCCTGCCACCAGAGAAGGGCAGAGAAATCTCAGGGGATCCTTGAGGCTTCCCTGACCCTGTGCCCCAGGCACAGAGCAGGGACGTGGCACAGCAGGGCCTGAGGTGTGAAGGCGCAGCTGGAGGGCTTGAGGGGAATTTAATTCTCACCCTGAGGGCAGTGGGTAGCTCTGGTTGTTTCAGTGAAGAGAGTGGTCAGATCCTGCCCCTTTTATTTTTAAAGAAAATAAAAAGCTGTGGGCTGTGGCTTGTATCTCTCACATCTGTCTGGCTGTGGGTGGAGCTGGTAGTCTGCTTGTGGGCCAGCTGTTTTCTATTGAAGGAGGTTGGCGGCCTGAGCCTTGTATTGAGGAGGTGGGCTCAACTGCAGGGTGGACGAAGAGCCCCCTCGCCCGGCAGACACGCCCAGCCCACTGGTCCCCAGTTAGGAGATTCTCCTCAGGTCTGGGACAGTTGGGACCACCATGCTCTTACGGGGGGACCTCTGCATCATTCCTGGGGTCCCCCCTCCTTGGCACTGGCTGAGGCAGAAGCCCTCCTAGAGGAGAAACTGAGGCCCTTTCAAGGGTCTCATAATTAAGACAAACCGCCAGTTTTCAGACTTCTAGGATCTCTACCCAAAGAGCAAGGGAACAAATGCCATGGTTTCACCCATTTTCAAGTTGAGTAAAAGCTCTACCTAAAGGATCCTAAAGAAAAAAAATTCAAACGTCATCTTATTATTCACTTAAAAATTGTTTTAATTCAAATTTTGATCAGAGTAGCAGGCCCACAGGAGAGCAGCCTTTCTATCCGTCTTTCCCATGGAGGCTGAAATGAGAGGGTATTGGGGCTCCCAGTAGAGCACCCCCAGTTCACACCACGCGCTCTGTCCACGTTACCCCCGCGGTGCTGGCCAGGCTTCCTTTGGACATGTTCTCAGGATCCAGACACGTGAGTTTGTGTCACTCTCGGGGAGGCCGCTCAGTGTGCTGCCGTGTTTCTCGGTGCCCTGGGGGCTTTGCCTCCGTGTCCCAGGACTTCCATGGAAGGTCTCAGGTCCCTGCAGTTTTCCACAGGAAGAGGGTGCCCCACTGAGCTCTCGTAAAGCATAGAGCCGCCTGGAAAGGGGGCGCCGAGTGCAGGGCGACAACAGGTGGCCCTGCCTACACGTCACTGCTCCCCTGGAGGTAACACTTGGCTTGTATGTCTCGTTGGGGTGCCAGGTGGACCTGAACGAGGAGGAAACCATCCTCATCATCCGCCGTCTCCACAAAGTGCTGCGGCCCTTCCTGCTCCGGCGACTCAAGAAGGAGGTGGAGGCTCAGTTGCCTGAAAAGGTGCTGTGTTTACTTTGAGTGGCGGGAACCCTAATGCAGCATTCAGCATCATGTGGGGTTGCCCAGGGGTGGCGGAGGGGGGTCCCAGTTGGGCGGCTCTCTAGAGTCCCCCAGCCTGGCGCTGTCTTGCTCAGCATTCAGGAGTCAGTCTCACCTGGGGATGGCTGCTCCCCTGCACGGGTCTCTGAAAGTGCAAGGCAGGTGTGCTAGGAGCCAGCTAAGTCCCACCTGCTGGCCTGTAGTGGCCCCTCCCCTCTGCCCTGAGGGGGCTGTCGGTCCCCACCAGTCACCCCTCATGTCACTCTTGCTCTTTGTTCCTGGGCCGGCTGAGGGGAGGCCTTTGAAGGAAAGCTATGTTGCCCCTCTGGCCCAGGAAGCCCCCACATTTCTAGCCCCGTGCATATACTGCAGCACGGCTTCCCTCATGCCCTGGGTTGTGGGGGCTCTTCACCATCACCCTCGTGTGCCGTGATCAGAGGCCAGGTCCCAGGATGCCTGAGAGGCTGGGAGGTCAGTCGGGCCCAGGCTGGGTTCTAGGGCCTGGGCTCGGCTGATGGCACCGTGTGCCCACAGGTGGAGTATGTCATCAAGTGCGACATGTCGGCCCTGCAGCGCGTGCTCTATCGGCACATGCAGGCCAAGGGGGTGCTGCTGACTGACGGCTCCGAGAAGGACAAGAAGGTTGGCCTGGGCCCCTGTCCCACCTGGGTGTCCATGGCGGGTGAGCGGGCGGCCTGGGAGCAGCTGGGTGCATGGAAACCAGCAGGCTTTCTCCTCCTGGGAGGTGATTTTTGTGACCAAGGCCCCGTCTGCTTGTGATCCTGAGGGCGTTGACCGGCCCTGGTTTAGATCATAGCTGGTGTGGTTCGGTCCGGTCCATAAGGCTAAGGGAGCAGGGGCTGAGGGCCTGTTTTCAGGGGGGCCTGAGCCTCCCAGTCAGCAGTCTAGGGTCCTCTGTTCATGAAGTGCTGGCTCCTGTGGGCGCATCCGTTAGCAGTGAGGATCCAGCACGGACCGTAGCAGTTAGAACGTTCAGGCGCGTCCCATCTTCCTGACAAGCCACGGCCACTGGCTCCCTTCTCTCAGTTACGTGAACTTGGGGTGATGTTCATTTATAATGGAGAGGAGTGGGGGCTAGGTGGGCTGCTACCTCCTGGGCCTCTCTGAGGCCCCAGGCCTACCCTAACAACCCTCTCCTCACCGGGACTGAAATCATCCTTTCAGGTCCCTCATCTCTGTGCCTCAAGCTTGGCCCAGCCTCACCATTTCCTCCTCCACATGTTTGGTTTGGGCTCTTCACCTGGGCTATTGTGGCAGCCCATTTCCCGGTTTACTTCTCTGCCCACGGCACCCACCCCCGCATCCTTCCTTCATCCCGAAGCCAGAGGTCTTCCTCGGCCGTCACGGCCCATCTGGCTGCAGGCCCCGGGGACTCTCTCCCAGTGCCCGTGCAGCTGGCCTTATGAATCATGGAGTGTTAGTGATTCGGCCTCAGCACTTTGCCAGTCCCTTCCACCTTGCTGGCCTGGCCCCTCCTCACTCTCCCCCCTCCAGGGTGCCCAGGGGTCTCTGCTTCCCCCAGCACTGACTTCATGCTGGCTTCTGAGCCCCAGGAGGAGCCTGCTCCACAAGCCCTGCCTCCCACTACGTCCTCCTTCCACACCCACGCCCACCCCACCCCAGACAAGACCAATTTGGGAGCCTGTTATGGCTCAGCTGGTCAAGAGTCTGCCTACAATGCGGGAGACCTGGGTTTGATCCCTAGATTGGGAAGATCCTCTGGAGAAGGGAAAGATGACCCACTGCAGTATTCTGGCCTAGAGAATTCCATGGACTGTATAGTTCTTGGGGTTGCAAAGAGTTGGACACCACTGAGCGACTCTCACTCTCACATGTGCCTCCTCAGGGCAAAGGTGGTACCAAGACCCTGATGAACACCATCATGCAGCTGAGGAAGATCTGCAACCACCCCTACATGTTCCAGCACATCGAGGTGAGGCCCAGGTGGGGGCCTCAGCCTGCACGAGGCCCTGCTTCCCCGGCAGAGCTGGGGCACTGCTCTCTGCAGCTTTAAAGATGAAGGTTTTGTAACTAGGTGATGCGCGTACATTTGTCTTCTTATTGAGATTCTCTCTGCAAGTCCTTATTGTGAAGAATCCAAACAGTGTAGGAAGATAATAGAGAGGGACTCTTCTGGTGGCTCAATGGTGAAAACTCCGTGCTTCCACTCTGGGGGCATGGGGTTGATTCTTGGTCAGGGTACTAAGATCCTGTGTGCCCTATGGTGGCCAGAAAGAATACATAAAGTTTTTTTTTATAAAGGAAAGAGAAGTATGTGAGAGAAATGAAAGTCCCACCTCGGATGAACAGGAAGCCTTCCAAGCTGTTCTCTGGAATTGCTTCCCACCCAGGGTGGGAGTGGTCACGCCGCCTCTGCTGGTTGGCTACTAGCCTTTCTCACTCGGCAGTGTGTGGGGCCATCCCAGGTCAGCATGTGGAGAGCAGTGTCCCTCTTCATGACAGCTCCAGCCATGACCTTTCTGGGCCCCAGTACACTTGAGAATCTGGATTCTTGCTTCTGAAAAGCACACATAACGACTTCCCTGATGGTCCAGTGGTTAAGGCTCCGTGCTTTCACTGCAGGGGGTGCAGGTTCAATTCCTGCTCCAGGAACTAAGATCCCACATACCACATGTTGCGACCAAAAAAATCAAATAAATTTAAATGAAAAGCACATATATGTCTACACATTCTGGCATAAAGTTTCAGAGTCATCGCACATCCCCTGACAGTTCCATCTCGGTGCTGCAAAGATGATGTCAGGTGCCTTGTGCACACCTTTGGTGGCTAAGACCCTCTGGGAGGGCATGTCAGTGGAGTAGAAAGGCTGTCGTCAGCACTTCTGTGTGGCCTTGAGCTGCTGTGGTTGGGCTCGGAGGCGCGGGGCTGGGAAACCTGTTCCTGCCCTCACTGACCCACGTCTCATTCCATTACAGGAGTCCTTTTCTGAGCACTTGGGGTTCACTGGCGGCATCGTCCAAGGGTGAGGCTCTCCCTCGCTTAACGGGGTGGATGGGTGGTCCGCTGTGTTTCTCTCTGTGGTTGACTTTGTTCCTGTTGTCATAGTTGTCTGCTTTCAAAGGCAGTATATTCCTGGTAAAAAACTTAAAAAACATAGATGAGCCCAAAAAAGAGAATAAAAATTCTGCACTTTGAGGAACTTACATGATGGTTCAGTGGTTAAGACTGTGCTCCAAATACGGAGGGCCTGTGTTCGATCGCTGTTCAGGAAGCTACAGTGCACCTGCTACAATTAAAGATCCTGCACGCTGCAGCTAAGACTTTGTGCTGCTGCTACTGCTAAGTCACTTCAGTCGTGTCCGACTCTGTGCAACCCCATAGATGGCAGCCCACGAGGCTCCCCCCGTCCCTGGGATTCTCCAGGCAAGAACACTGGAGTGGGTTGCCATTCTCCAGTGCATGAAAGTGAAAAGTGAAAGCGAAGTCGCTCAGTCGTGCCCAACTCTTCGCGACCCCTTGGACTGCAGCCCACCAGGCTCCTCCGTCCATGGGATTTTCCAGGCAAGAGTACTGGAGTGGGTTGCCATTGCCTTCTCTGAGATTCAGTGCAGCCAAATTAAAAAAAAAAAATCCTGCAGTTTGAGAGTTGACCAGACATGGCTTCCAGGTCCCACTCTTCCACTCCTGGGCTTTGTGACCCGTGACAGCTTCCCTCACCACTCTTGAGCCTAAACTCTGCCCACCAGGAGAGAGGCACTTGTTAAACAGTGTGCCACCCAGTGTTTTCCCGTGGGGGTGTTTTCCCCAGTATTGTTCATGAAGTGCAGCCCCAGTGTGGTTTGGCCGTAGCATCGGGCTCGGATGTAGCCTCAAGGTTTCACTCTTAAAACACACTCAGCGCAAAAGGCACCATCGCTTCTCTGGGATAGTAAACTATTTCTTAGAGCAGGAACCCTGAATGAAAGAGCAAAGGTCTTTTCGCTGTGTCCTTTTTTGGTATCAAATTACATAATGGGGTCCCACAGACCTGGCCTGGAGTCCGGGCCCTGGCAGATCAGCAGTCGTGTCACACTGCCCCCAGCCTCAGCTTCCATACCTGTAAATGGAGAATGAATGACCTAAGCTGTGTGGCCCTCAGCCCTTCTCACTCTTAGGAAGATCCTAGTTGCTCCGTAATTCCACAGTCACCCTTGACCCGGGGGCTTCCCTGGTGGCTCAGATGGTAGAGTCTGCCTGCAGTGCAGGCGACTGGGGCTTGATCTCCGGTCAGGAAGATCCCCTGGAGAAAGAAATGGCAAGTATTCTTGCCTGGAGAATCCCAAGAACAGAGGAGCCTTGTGGGTTCAAGTCCATGGGGTCAGAAAGAGTTGGACGTAACTGAGCGATTAGCACTTTCACTTGACTTAGGGTGGCCTGAGTTTTATTTTAGCTGAATTGGAATGGCTCTGCTGAAACTTTAGGGGCTGGGTAGTCTGCCAAGGGAGACATTCATGTGCTCCTGGACCTGGTGGCCAGCCCACCCAGGACTGGTCAGGTAGTGGGTGGGAGCACATGTCCTCTGCCCGCCTTCAGGGCACTGTGGCTCACGTCCTGTGTGTCCTTCCCTGCCCCAACCCTCCCCAGGCTGGACCTGTACCGAGCCTCAGGGAAATTCGAGCTGCTCGATAGAATTCTTCCCAAACTCCGGGCCACCAACCACAAAGTGTTGCTGTTCTGTCAGATGACCTCCCTCATGACCATCATGGAAGACTATTTTGCATATCGCGGCTTTAAATACCTCAGGCTCGATGGTGAGTGTGGCCGGGGAGAGAGGTGTGTTTGAAAGGGCCTTGTTATTCACTGCTGCCAAAGCTTCTGGTGGGTTTGCCCTCCCCCGTGAGGCAGGGCAAGGCTCAGAGACTCCAGGTCTAATGTTGGGAGTGGACACAGTGACACAGGCTTGTGGGACTGGGAGGGGTCCTGGGAATATTGTGCTGGTCTCCCAAACACAAGGCTTAAAGTTCTTGCACCGAAACTCTGGGTCCAGTGGCTAATGCGTATCCCATAGACTAATTTTAGTGGGAAGTGACAGAAACTCATATCCTGTGGGCATAGGGAAGAAAACCTTAATAGACTCACATAACTGAACTTTAAGGGTAAGCTTGCTTCAGGCACAGCTGGATCCAAGTGCCCAGTTGGTGTTAGAGGAGCTTTTCTGGGGCTCTCGGCTCCTTTGTCCTCCACGTTGGCTTCACTGTCAGGCATCCCTTCCAGGCTTTTCTTCCACCCACAGAAATTGGGGTGTCCCCAACACTGGGCAGACACAGTGTCCCCACAGAGAAGCAGCTTGTCTTTTCCCCCAGGGGTCTGGAGTGAGCTTTCATTCGACTGCTGTGAGCGACATGCTCCCCCTCCACTGCCCTAGTAGCTCTGGAGCGGAAATCAGACCTATCCATGCCGGAACCACAAGCATTGGGAGAAGCAGGAAAGGGCGGGATGGAGGGATCCAGATGTTGCAGGGGTGATAGGGGCATGTCCGTTGGGAACCACACTGGCCTGTGACCATCAGAAGCCCGGTTCCTGCCTTGCCAACATAAGGGAGTCCTGGGGAGGTGGGGCTGAGCACAGTGCTGACAGTGTGCAGGACTCATGATCCGACACGTGTCAGCTGACCAGGACAGCCCTAGAAGGAGCCCCCGCTCTCCATAAGATGGAATGAATGGAGCTCTCAAGAAAAAATGGACTTGGGGGAACTTCCTGGTGGTCCAGTGGCTAAGACATTGCCTTACAACGCAGGGGTGCAGGTTCAGTCCCTGGTCGGAAGCTAAGACTCCCATGTGCCTTGGGACCCCCAAAACTAAACATAAAACAGAAGTGACACTGTAACAAATTCAGTAAGGACTTTTAAAAAACTAACTCACATCAAAAAATAACATTTGGAAAAAGAGAGACTGGAGACCCACTGGGGTAAACATAGTTAAGAAGCGTGGGGTAGACCGCATTTCTGCAAGACTTTGTCTAAGCTCGGTACCAGCTGCATCCTTCCATGGCTGGACACCCCAGACCTCTCTGCCCCTGTTGTGTGTTTCTCGGTGCTTCTCGTAGTACTGTGGGTTTTCAGGCCGTTAGCTTATGATTGCTGGGTGGACCTGTCCGTCGGAATCGGCCCTCCCCACTCCCGCCCAGAACCTTTGCTGCATCTCCATCTTGCCTTCTTTCAGCTGTTCTTAGAATTCCATCCAGGGTAACCTTTACTAACACAGCTTTGGTCAGGTGTTCATGTGTCCTGAGGCTGCATCCCTGCCAAGGCCTGTGTGGCCTCAGTGCTGGCCTCTGTAGGGTCTGAGCTTTCACAGTGGTGACACCGCCCCCTAGTGGACAGGCCAAGAGCATGTTCCCACCCACCCGAGTATCTGTCCACTTGCCCCCCAACCCCTTTTTCTCTCCATGACAAGAGTCCTCTGTGTAAGTGAGGACTTCCGTTTGCTGGACCATGGTTGCGTCTCTAGCATTTCATGTGGTCACTGCCACATGGGTGGAAACTGGGAAAGAAATTCCAGGTGGTCCAGTGGCTAAGACTCTGTCTCCTTTCTGCTGGAGGCATGGGGTCAGTACCTGGTTGGGGAACTAAGATCCCACAGGCCTCTCTGCCCCCAGCGCCCCAGAAGGAATGGCAAAGGGTTGGGGAGCTCAGTGACATGGGGAGCGGAACCTTCTGCTGTCAGAGTGCTGAGAGTGAGGGTACAGCCAGGGGTACCGGAGCAGCCCCTTGACCCGGCCCTGCCCAGCCATGCCTGAGGCCTCAGCCCCTCCTAGGAGCCAGGACAGCCCAGGCGCCATGGACCTTGGGCCTCTGTGCTGTTCATCCTGATGTGTAGGCGAGTCGCTAAAAGCAGCACCAAAAATGAAACCTGGTTTCACCAGAGGCACCTCTGCTTTGAGTTGATAGGAGCCTGAGGAGCTTAGATGCCCCTCTGAGGACCACGCTCGGGGCCCTCACATTCAAGATGCTGTGGCTTCGTGAAGCGGGGAGCCATCCTGCCCAGAGAGACATATCCCCATTGTACAGTCCCATGTGCTTGCCTGTATGGACGGTTCCCTTTGTGAATGGAGAAAACCCACCACAGGGGCATGGAGGCAGGCTCCAGCCTCTGACCAGTCGCTCGTTACCCTGGCAGCACCGTGAGTCCACCCAGAGGCCCCTCGTGGGTTCAGAGAGGCGCACTGGAACAGCGCTGCTGCAGCATCACCCAGACAGCTGGCTACAGCAGCGCCCAGGGGCCAGCCTGTTGCCTGGGTGTCTGCTGGGTCCCAGCCCTCTGCTGCAGTGCCTGCCTGTCTAGTGCCTGCAGCAGCCCCCGTTCACACGGCGGGGCTCATTTTCTCCTCCTGGGGTGGGCAGACTGGCGGTCAGCGGCGTCACCCGGGAGCAGCCCCCGTTCACACGGCGGGGCTCATTTTCTCCTCCTGGGGTGGGCAGACTTGCGGTCAGCGGCGTCACCCGGATCTGAGTTGCTCGTCAGTCACGGTCCACAGCCATTGGTTGGAAGGCGGTGGGCGTGGATGCCGCTCCCTGATGCAGGTGTCCTCTGTCTCCTCCCTCGATCGCCCTGCTAACCCTGGTCTACCCGCCCGGCAGGAACCACGAAAGCGGAGGACCGGGGGATGCTGCTGAAAACCTTCAACGAGCCCGGCTCCGAGTACTTCATCTTCCTGCTCAGCACCCGGGCTGGGGGCCTGGGTCTGAACCTCCAATCGGCTGACACTGTGATCATATTTGACAGTGACTGGAACCCCCACCAGGTAACAGCAGCCCCT
Organism: Oreotragus oreotragus; assembly: GCA_006410675.1. Lineage (NCBI taxonomy): Eukaryota > Metazoa > Chordata > Mammalia > Artiodactyla > Bovidae > Oreotragus > Oreotragus oreotragus. The sequence goes on from SJYX01003516.1 coordinate 62,363, forward strand.
GGCAGTGACCGTGCCCCTGGTGTGAGTGTCCAGTGGCCTCCTGACCTTTCCCTAGAGCCCTGGCAGCGCCTGGAGAGAGGTGCAGAGGGCAGTTTCTCAAAAGCAAACTAATTATTTGCTCTGATTATGAAAAAATACATGTTCCACCGTTAGTTTAAAAATTTTTTCTGAAAATTCCCCAGCTGTCCGGTGATTAGGACTCCACGCTCCACTACTGACGGCCTGGGTTCAGTCCCTAGTGTTGGGACTGAGCTCTCACAAGCTGCGTGGCACCATCCAAAAGAAGGGGAAAAAAAAAAACAATCCTGGCATTTCATAGATGTGCAAAGAAAATGGAAAATGGCCCAGTCCTATGGGCTAGCAGTAAGGGTTCCGTTAGTCCTGGGGTCCTCCCTGGCCGTGTCCTGGCCCGGCTCTCACGCTGGCCCCCCTGCACTGGGGCTCCTTTGTGTGCTCCCTGCGCTGCTGCCCTGATGTCTTGTCCGCGCCCGCTCGGGGCTCCATGCTGGTAGTTCTTTCAAATGCAGATACCAGTTACTGAAGGTAACAAACGGAAGTGTGCGTTTCTTTCCCTTCCCTGCCGCTCCCACTCTACTCTGAGCACACGCCAGCCACTACCTCTGTACACACAGATGCTCTGGCTTTGGCATGAACCTGGCGTGTTCCAGCGCGTGTCTCTTCCTGCCACCGGCTGGTGTGTTCACATTTCCATGCCAGTGCACCAAGCCTCTCCCCAGCGCATCCTCAGTGGCCAGCCTTTCTGGTGTAGGGTGGCCCCAGGCCTTTTAGCTCAAACCCCAGTTGGCAGGTGTCCAGCTTCCTGTTTCTCGGCCTGACCACTATCCTCTCATGGAGCCTTCTTGTCCCTCTCTCGGAGCACCGGCCAGGCCCAGGCTGAGCGAGAGCTGGGGTATCTCGGCCCACAGGCCAGGCTGAGCGAGAGCTGGGGTATCTCGGCCCACAGGCCTGGCCCTGTCATGTTCTTGTTGGTTCTGTTTGGCCTCCACCAGGCTGCCCAGCTCTCGCTCCTGTTGACAGTGTGAGTGCGCCCTTCCCCACACCCAGTGGCTCTGGTAGTCAGCATGGGAACCATAGCCTGTATGCCACCGGACGTCTGGGGGTCACTGCTGTCAGCCTGTGTTGGAGTGGTTCCCACCCGGACTTCCATGGCTGGCCTGTTTGCTAGGAGGGGCTGACTGTGCTTTCCCCATCAGCAGGCGGCTGGGGGCGAGGCCTCTGTGGAGCCCCTCCTCCACACTGGGAGGCATTGGAGGTCATGAGACACACAGCAGGGCCAGGGTGTATCGTGAGGTGCTGGTCCTCCCTGCCAGAAATCACACAGGCTGACCAGGAGGCCGAGCCGTGGGGCCAAAACACGCTTGTCCTCCAGGTGTGGCCTCTGCTGCCCTGTGGGTTGCAGATCTCCAGGTCAGCTCCACACGGCCCCAGACCCAGGATTCCATAGGCGCCCTACTGTCTCTGCACTGGGCTCACGGAGTGACACAGATGGTGTTGGCACCGCGCCTCCCACTCTACCGGCGTTTGCTCCACACCAGGCACTGGGCACCCGTTGCCCGTTGGCTCCTCACGCACACAGTAGCCACGAGAGGGGCTGCTGTTAGCAGTGGCTCGCAAGGCTAGACCGGTGGGACCTGGGCCTGGCGTTGCCTGGCAAGGAAGCAACAGGGCCCCCAGTCAAACCAGGCATCGACCAGGAATGGTGCGCAGCTTCGGCGTCATTCTGTAAACAGTGCTGTCGCCTAATGTGGCCCCACCTAGGGGGCCTAGTCACACAGCAGTGGGCCCCCATGCAGCTGTAGCGGGAGCTGCTCAGGAATATTACCCCTCCAGTGGCCTTTTAAAACCACACTTTCTTCCCAAGTATCTGCCAAGTTCCACTTAAAGTAGAAAGAGATGCTTTTGCAGGATCTCAGGTTGAAGTCCCCTTGGCGCAGGCTCCAGGTCTCGTTCCTGCGTTTCCTGGCTATGCAGCTGCTGGCCAGGCGAGCACCTGTGTGTCTCCCAGCAGCATCCAGTGTCCCGACTACCCCTTAACCATCTGGGGCTGACAGCATCTCCCCCCACTTCCGCCCCCAGGACCTGCAGGCACAGGACCGTGCCCACCGCATCGGGCAGCAGAACGAGGTGCGTGTGCTTCGCCTGTGCACGGTCAACAGCGTGGAGGAGAAGATCCTGGCTGCGGCCAAGTACAAGCTCAACGTGGACCAGAAGGTGATCCAGGCCGGCATGTTTGACCAGAAGTCCTCCAGCCACGAGCGGCGCGCCTTCCTGCAGGCCATCCTGGAGCACGAGGAGCAGGACGAGGTGAGCGCAGCACTGGCCCCGACCCCCTCCCCAGCGTGAGTGGTGGACGCATGAGCGGCTTTCGTTTTTGTTGTTTTTTTTTACCTTTTTTTGCACTTTTTCTTTTTCTTTTTTTGTTTTTTTTTGTTTTTTTTTTGCATCCCTTTGGAGTAAAGGGAGTGTGGGCTGAAAGGAAAGACGATGAGTATACTTGCTTTTTCTTTGAAGTGGTTTTTTTTTTATTATTATTATTATTAAAAAACAACAACAACTGCTGGTGAAAGACGCCGGATTGATAGCCCTGGAGACTGAAGTCCTCTATCTATCCACAGAGCAGACACTGCAGCACGGGCAGCGGCAGTGCCAGCTTCGCCCACACTGCCCCTCCGCCAGCGGGCGTCAACCCCGACTCGGAGGAGCCACCTCTAAAGGTGAGCGGGGTAGTTCAGTCTCCACGCCCATTCAATCCTCGGCTTCTCGGCTGAGACGGCCAGCAGAGGGCCCTGACCCCACGGAGCGTGTGTGTGCGTGTGCGTGTGTGCCTCATCGCTGCCGCGTGGGTCTCCATCCACCGCAGCCAGACCAGGGACCGCCAGCTCCTCTCCCATGGACCGCCGCCGCTCGCCTCCGAGCCCGGCCGCCGCCACCGCCCACCCCGGCCTCCCCGCAGCCGGACTAAACGTGTGACGTCTTGTAGGAAGAAGACGAGGTGCCTGATGACGAGACGGTGAACCAGATGATAGCCCGGCACGAGGAGGAGTTCGACCTGTTCATGGTGAGCGCCGCGAGCACTGGCCTTCCCATCTCATGGACCGTGGGCTCGCGCCCCTCCCTGCCGACACCCGGCAGAGCGAGTGGTCTAGTGACACTGGCGTCCCCAGCACTACTGGAGCTGGGGGCAGCCCTTCAAGGGGGCTGCAGGCAACACCTAACTGACCCCTCTTTGTCCCGTGGTCTCCTGAGGTCTCCTAAGTGTGTCATAGGGATGGCAGGACACCCGGGCACACTCAGTCCTGCTGGTGCCTGTTGTCCTCGAGGCTCTCTCCCTTTCAGAGGGCATCACACTGTCCTGGGCCGAAGAGCTGAATCGGGCCTCGGTCTCCGATGTCCCTCACCCTTCGTGGGTGTGGAATCCAGGGCGTCCTTGGCCTCAGTGGGCCTGTGCCTCCCACTGAGGCTGTCCATGTAACCGCCATCCCATTTCAGCCCTGCTTCCGTCACCTCTGCATCCTTCCCAGTTCTCTCTGCCCCACAGCAGAGTCCCTACCAGGGTCTGACCTGAGAGCTCGGCCGTTTTGGCCGCCGCAAAACCCAGCTACTACGTAACTGGGTCCCCAGGCAGGGTGCCCCGCGTACGCCTGCCAGCCGTGCCTGTGCTAAGGCTTCCTTGGCTCCGCACCCCACAGCGCATGGACCTGGACCGCCGGCGTGAGGAGGCCCGCAACCCCAAGCGGAAGCCGCGGCTCATGGAAGAGGACGAGCTCCCCTCGTGGATCATCAAGGACGATGCCGAGGTGGAGCGGCTGACGTGTGAGGAGGAGGAGGAGAAGATGTTCGGCCGTGGCTCCCGTCACCGCAAGGAGGTGGACTACAGCGACTCTCTGACTGAAAAGCAGTGGCTCAAGGTACACGCTGAAGAGGGCCGTGAGGGGCTCAGGCAGCGCGGGCCTGGCTGCCGGGCTCGGGGCCCTGGCAGCGAGTGACACACCCTTCACACGTGGGCTCAGATGCCCTGATTTGGGCACATCATCCCTGGGAGCTACAGGGAGGAGGGAGCAAGCGCCCCACCTGCCCCCCCCGGCACCCNGATATTTCCCTCCTCTTCTGGGTCCCACAGTAGTGGTGTGGGTACCAATCAGATCGTTTCTCTTTCCTTCTTACATGACTCCATTTGGCTCTTTCTTTAGTCTTAGTTGTAGAAGAGCTATTCTGCTAGTCCTCAGGTGGAGTCCAGCAAGAGCCATTCTATATAGAGCTGTAGTTTTGATGTGTTCATGAAGGGAAGTGAGCCCAATATCCTCCCACTCTGCTGCCATGATCTCTCTCCATGAAGTGTCTAAGCTTTTTAGCAATGCAAACAATTTTTTATCTTTAACCTCCAATTTTTTAAAATAATTTGGTGATGAAATGCTATAGAAATCTGGGATTTCAAATTGTAGATTGAATTTTAAATAGTTTGAAATTTGACAGTATAATATAGAAGTGATTGCAGCAACATGGATGGATCTAGAGATTGCTATACTGAATGAAGTAAATCAGACACAAAAAGACAAACATATGATATAACTTACATGTGGAATCTAAAAAAAACTGGAGAAATGAACAAATTTATAAAACAGAAATAGAGCCACAGACATATAAAAGAAACTTATGATTACCAGGGTTGAAAGTGGGGTGACGGGGATAGGGAGAGAAAAATTGGGAAATTGAGATTGACATATACACATTACTATATAAAATATAGGGATTTCCCAGGTGGTGCTAGTGGTAAAGAACCCACTGGCTAATGTTGGAGACTCAAGGGACATGATTTTGATCTCTGGGTCAAGAAGATACCCTGGAGGATGAAATGGCAACCCACTCCAGTAATACTGCCCGGAAAATCCTATGGACAGAGGAGTCTGGAGAGCCACAGTTCATAGGGTTGCAAAGAGTCAGACATGATTGAGGCAACTTAGGATATAATATATAAATAACTAACGAGGACCTACTGTATATCACAGGGAACTTTCCTCCATACTTTGTCATAACCTATAATCTATAAAAGAATAGATATATGTATATGTATGGCTATTCACTTTGCTATATTTGTTGTTGATCAATCACTAAGTCCTGTCTGACAGTTTGGGACTCCTGGACTGCAGCATGCTAGGTTTCTCTGTCCTTCATTATCTCCTGGAGTTGCTTAAACTCATGTCCATTGAGTCAATGATGTCATCCAACCATCTCATCCTCTGTTGACTCCTCCCCCTACACTCAATCTTTCCCAGCATCAAGGTCTTTTCCAATTAGTTGGTTCTTTGCATCAGGTGACCCAAATATTGCAGCTTCATTCAGCTTCAGCATCAGTCCTTCAAATATATATTCAGAGTTGATTTCCTTAAAGATTGACTGGTTTGATATTCTTGCTGTTCAAGGGACTCTAAAGAGTCATTTATAACATCACATTTCAAAATAATCAGTTCTTTGGTGCTCAGCCTTCCTTAAGGCCTGAATTTCACATTTGTACATGACTACTGGAAAAATAATAGCTTTGATGATATACACCTTTGTTGACAAGGTGATGTCTGTGCATTTTAAATTGCTGAGTAGGTTGGTCATAGCCTTTCTTTCAAGGAGCAAGTATCTTTTAGTTTTATGGCTGCAGTCACCATCTGCAGTGATTCTGGAGCCCAAGAAAATTAAGTCTCTCACTGTTTTCATTGGTTCCCCATCTATTGGCCATGAGTGATGGGACTGGATGCCATGATGTTAGTTTTTTAAATGTTGAGTTTTAAGTCAGCTTTTTCACTCTCCACTTTCATTCTCATCAAGGGACTAGTTCCTCTTCACTTTCTGTCATGAGAATGGTATCATCTGCATATCTAAGGATATTGATATTTCTCCTGACAATCATTATTCCAGCTTAAGATTCATCCAGTCCAGCATTTTGCATGATGTACCCTGCATATAATTTAAATAAACAGGGTGACAATATACAATCTCAATGTACTGCTTTCCCAATTTTGAACCAGTCCATGGTTTCATGTCCCGTTCTAACTGTTGCTTCTTGACCTGCATACTGGTTTCTCAGGAGGCAGATAAGGTGGTCTGGTACTCCCACGTCTCAAGAATTTTCTAGTTTGTTGTGATCCATACAGTCAAAGGCTTTAGTGTAGTTAATGAAGCAGAAGTAGATGTTTTTTCCAGAATTCTATTGCTTTTTCTATGATCCAACGGATGTTGGCAATTTGATTGCTGGTTCCTCTGCCTTTCCTAAATGCAGCTTGTACATCAAAAAGTACTTGGTTCATGTACTGTTGAAGTGTAGTTTGGGGAATTTTGAGCAATACTTTGTTAGCATGTGGGATGAGTGCACCCCCGGCCCTCGGCTCCCGGGGCCCAGCACTGAGGTCAGCATCTGGGTTACCGTGACACATCAGACCCCACCCCTACCCCAGAGCTCTTGAGTGTAGAGGTGACGATTGAGAGCCCAACCCTCAAATTGTTGTCCCTGAAACAGTACTTGCAGAAGGCAGGTGATGGCATTTGGCTACACCTGGAATGAGCAGCTGCACCCCAGGCCTCTGATCACACACCCCGAGGTTCCTCTTGATTAACTGTGGTTGCGGTGCTTCCTCGGCCGTGAGGCCAGGTCTCCTGAGACCTCAGAACACCCAAGATTTGCAAGCTCACCCACTGAGCTATGCACCAGAGGGAGCTGTTGAAGCATGCCAGGCAAGAAGCCTATAAAACTCAGATGAAGCAGCTGGGGTGTCCTGTCCCCAGCCCTCAGCTCGGGGCTCTGAGAGGCAGAACAGAACCTCTGACGTCAGCCCAGCCATAGACCTGACAGCTCCCATGGGACCTCTGCCAGTCCTGGATTGCTACGATAGTAGGCGCCCTTGAAAAGGGCCTCCCAGGTGGCTCAGTGGTAAAGAGTCCCTCTGCAGTGCAGGCAACACAGGTTAGATTCCTGGGTCAGAAAGATCCTATGGAGGAGGAAATGGTAACCCACTCCTGTATTCTTGCCTGGGAAATCCCATGGACAGAGGAGCCTGGAGGGCTGCAGTTCATGGGGTTGCAAAGCATTGGACATGACTGAGAATGCATGTACACCTTAAAAAAAAAACTGCCCACTTGTGTGTAATAATTTATGCACATTTCTTTGTCTACATTTTTTGAGGAATATCATACCATGGAATTCACCACTTCAGATGCACAATTCATGTTGGTATGTTCAGAGTTGTGACACTGTCATCACAAATGAAGTCTAGATTTTTCTCCTCTCAAAGAAACCCTTTTCTTTCTAGCTATCTTCCCATGCCTTTAAATCTTCTGGATAACTTTTTGTCCACAAAAATTTTGACTATTCAGGATATTTTCCATGTGTAAAATCATGGAATACGTGATCCTTTGATGTCAGGCTTCTTTCACTTAGGAAAATGATGTTTTCCGGGTTTATTTACATTCTCACACACATCAAGAGTTCATTGTTTTTATGGCTGAATGGTATACCATTATGTGGGTATATAGTACAAGGCTTGTGTATCCAGTCATCAATGGATACTCATCATTGGGGTTGTTTCTGTTTTTTGGCTATTATGAATAACACACTGAATATTTGTGTATACAAATATTGTGGACACATGTTTTGATTTCTCTGGGGTGGACGCCAAGGAGTGGATCATAGGGTCATTCTCTGTTTAACCTTTGAAGGGACAAAAACTCTTTTCCAAAGTGAGTGAACCATTTTACACCCCTACCAGCAACACAAGCGGGTTTCTGTTTCTCCACATCCTCACTGAAACTTTTATTTTTCGGCTTTGGCTGTGCCAGACGGCCTGTAGGATCTTAGTTCCCTGACCGGGGATCAAACCAGCACCCCTTGCATTTGAAGCTGAGTCTTAACTGCTGTACTGCCAGGGAGGTCCTATTTGCCTTTTTTGATTCCACCCGTTCTAGTGGGTGTGCAGTGGTATCTGTGGTTTTGAATTGCATTTCCAGGGGGACTCACGGTGTCAGGCACCTTTTCATGTGCTTGTTGGCCATTTGTAGATCTTCTCTAAAAGCCTATTATCAGACATATAATTTGCAGATATTTTTTCCTATTCTGTGGGATGCTTTTGGGTTTTGTTTTTCACTGTCTTGACGGTGTCCTCTGTAGCACAAAAATTTAAATTCTGAGGAAGTAAAATTTGCTTTTCTCTTTTGGCCTTGGTATCATGTCTGAGAGTCAGTCCAGTGCCAAACTGAAGGTCACGGAGATTTACCCCTGTGTTTTCTTTCAAGCCTTTTAGAGTGTCAGCTCTTAGATTTAGGTCCATGATCCTTTCTGAGTTAACTTTTGCCTATGGCATGGGGTCAAGGTCCAGATCCATGCTTTTGCATGTGGCCTCTGGTCTTCCCAGCACCATTGTTGGAAAGACTGTTCTTTCCGCTTGGATAACATCCTTTTTTTTTTCAGTAGGTCATATTCAGTAAAACTTGCGTTAATAAAAGAGAGATTTACCCCAAACACACTTCTCGGTCTTAGCTGTGGGCGTGGGATTGGCACCGCTTCGCTGGCAGCCGCTGTGCCCTGTAGGCACACAGACCCTTCAGAAAGTGCCCGCCTTTCCCCGCTGTGCTGACCAGAGGCTCCAGTATTGGATTCCTGTAATAATCATCACAGATGCAGTGACTTTAACACAACAGGAATTCAACTTCTCACAGTTCTGCAGGCTGGAAGTCAGAAATCTAGGCATCAGCAGGGCTGTGTTCTGTCTCAAGGCTCCTTCCTTGCCTCTTCCAGCTTGTGGTGGCCCCAGCATTCCTTGGCTTGTGGCCACGTCCCTCCACTCTCGGCCTCCATCTTCACATGGATGTCCCCAGAGTCTCTTTGTATGCCCTTTTCTGTCTCCTGGAGTCTGGGCCACCCCAACAGAGGATGGTCTCAATCCTTGAGTTATTATGTGTGCAAAGATCCTCTTATCCCATAAGATGGCACTCTGAGGTTCCAAGTAGATACAGATTAGAGGGGACACGCTTCAGCCCACTGAGTGCCCTCCCCTGGGCCAGCCTGTTCTCAGACCCTCCTGCCCGCTCCGTGCCCCTGTGCTGTTCCTTTAGCCTGGATACCTCCTCCCACCGCCCCCAGCCCTCAGGTCTGCTGACGTGCCCCACCCCGGGGAGCACTTCCCACCCCGGACCGGGACACATCAGCTGCCGCGCCCTTGGAGCACCACCCACCCTCCCCAGGGCACTCTGCACACTTGTCACCCTGTTTGTGGGGGGGTGTGACTGTCTCCCCTCCACGGGAGGCAGTGCTCAGTGCCTGGCCCCAGTGCCTGGCCCCTACCTGCTCACAGTTGCAGCAAGTCGCTGAGATGAGTAACCAGTGCCTCCCCTCCTTTTGGCTCCAGGTTCCCCTCCCATTTCTGACTCCAAGCTCCCCTGGACACCTGGCTTCCTCTCACTGGGTGGTCAGATTAGTTACTACCTTTGATAATTCATCATTCGATGAATTTTAAATTGACCATTTAAATTTAAAATTTTAATTTTAAAATGACCGTTCATGTTCACATCCTTCAACTCAGCAATTTCACTTCCAGGAATCTATCTGAAAGACAGACAGATGTCTGGTCATGGCATTACTTAAAAACAGCCCACCCCCTTACCCCACCCCACCCCAAGTTGGAAAGAACCTAAATTGCCCAAGAACAGAAGTTCAGTTAAGGCCCACTGTGCGAGAAGATACTTAATAGACGTTAAAAATTGTGTTGCAGAAAAACGAGAGGAAATGTATCTAGGACAACTTAGTGAGCAAAACGATGGGTCATGGTGTGGTCTGGGGCTCTATCCCACTGCCACCTCGGTTGTGCAGACAGGTGGATGGTGGCCCACCTGTGGGAATGTTCCTGATACCATCTAACTGCACACTTGACAGTGTTTGAAGCACTTGATTTTGTGGGATGTGAGTCTTGGCACAATTGTTCAATAACATGGCAGGTCTGGGGCACAGTGTGTACCAGGTCACCTCCCAGTGGAGGGCTGACAGGCACCCACTCTTTGCAGCTGTGCACCATGAGACTGTGACTCTTCAGCTTGTCACAGACGCTGTATGTCCATGAAGGACGGGGTTGGGGAGGCAGAGCTGTCCCCCATTGGGCCCCCAGGTCTGCGCGTGGCCTCTGCTTGTCGACCTCGGTGCTGGCTGTCCTATTTTTACACTATTGACCCTGAAGGCCATCGAGGAGGGCACGCTGGAGGAGATCGAAGAGGAGGTCCGGCAGAAGAAATCGTCACGGAAGCGCAAGCGAGACAGCGACGCCGGCCCCTCCACCCCTACCACCAGCACCCGCAGCCGCGATAAGGACGACGAGAGCAAGAAGCAGAAGAAGCGCGGCCGGCCGCCTGCTGAGAAGCTCTCCCCTAACCCGCCCAACCTCACCAAGAAGATGAAGAAGATCGTGGATGCAGTGATCAAGTACAAGGACAGGTAAGGGGGGCTCCGGGCGGGCCCTGTGAGCCCACTGCCTCCAGGGCAGTCACTCCACAAGCTCTGGTTGGTTCTCCATCTCAGAGTCTCTGCCCTCGTGGGACCTGACGTTCACGTCCTGGAAGAGGGGAGACAGTGTCAGCCGTGATGAGAGGGCAGGAGGGTGACCTTTGAGAGAAGCCCTGAGGAGGACGGGTCTGGGGCCCCACAGTGGGGTGAGCGGAGGACAAGGGTATGTGCTGTGATGGCGGCTGATCACATGGCCAGTGGACCGTGGTGAGGAGGCTCCTGTGGCTGGAGCAGAGAGCCAGTGGGTCTCCTGTAGACACCTGCCCTCCACCCTCGCTGCCCTCTTCCCATCTGCTGTAGTCTCCCTGGGCCATCTCAGGTCAGCCGCTTGTAGAAAAGACATAGACCTGGGTCCCTGCCCTCAGAGAGATACCAAGTAGAAGACTGTGTGCTTTCTGCTTCACTGAGGGTCCCGAGTGGGTCAGGAGCTCTCCTTAAGAAAAACAGGGACTTTTCCTGGTGGTCCAGCGGTTAAGGCTCCGTGCTACCTTGCAGGGGACACAGGTTCGATCCCTGGTCAGGGAACTAAGATCCCACATGCTATGTAGTGTGGACTAGGGGGAAAAAAGATGGAAAAGGCAGAATAAGAAAATCATGGCTCTCTCACAGCCCTCCCAGGAGATGCGTGCGTGTCCTGCCCACCCAGGGCAGGTTGTGTGCAGGTGTGCAGGGCAGCCAGGGTCGGCCTTCAGCCCCCAGTGTCTGTTCTGCTTCCTGCTACATCCAGGCCGATAAGGCTGTCCCCATGGCAGGAAGGCTTGAATTTATAGCAGTGCTTAGCAGTTAGTCACAAGCAAAGTCGGGGTGGGGCGGGGGGGTGGAATTAATCTGTGGGAGGGAATAGTGTCAAGGTGTGAGCTCAGGGGACATCCCTTGGAGAAGCTGTTAGCGTGAATTTTCGGGTGAGTAGTGACTGTTATAGAACCCAAATAAAGGATGCAAATTGTGCTAAGAATTTTCTGTCATTAGAAGAAAAACAAAGGATGAAGTGGAGAAGAGGCAGATTCAAGTTCAACTGCTGGGCCTAAAAATGTAATCTGTGTCATTGTTGAGAACAAAACATCAAACTCATTTGGACACTTCACCTCTGAGGCAGATTCCACAAAGAAAAGAAATGTAGAGCAACAATTATTCAAAATAACGGAATATATAAAAATCCAATGAAAATGACAGACCCTGGTCTTTTCTTCCTAATAATATTCTTCCAAAAGAACCTTGTTAGAATCGAGAAAACAAAGACCCTTGGAGGTCAGTGGGGAAGGATGGATTTTTCTGAACGTCATGCAGATTGCTAGCACATCCAGACAGAGAAGATGAACCTTGACCTCTCCCTTCCCTGCACACGTATTAATTTTAAATGGATGATATACAAATGTGATATAAATGAGCTGTATTTCAGTAAAGGGTTTTTTTTTTTTAATGTGAAAAGAGCAACATGGGAGAAAATCTTCACAGCCTGGAAGGAGGCTAGACTTCTTCAGGAGGTCAGAAACGCCACTAGCAACAGAAGACTCTTAAGTGAGACTTCACCAAAGTTAAAAACATCTGTTCATTAGAAGACACCCTCTTAACAGATGGTGAAAATTGTTACAGACTTGGAAAGGAAAATCAGATTTTAAAACAGGCCAAAAGGGACTTCCATGAGGGTCCGTGGTTAAGACCTTGCGCTCACTCCCAATGCAGGGAGCGCAGGTTTGATCCCAGGTGGGAAAACTGTAAGATTCTGTGTGCCATATGGAGTAACCTTAAATAAGTAAATAAAAATAAAATGGGCAGGGACTTCCCTGGTGGGCCAGTGGTCAAGAATCTGCCTGCCAGTGCACGCGACATGGGTTGGATCCCTGGTCTGGTAAGATCCCACCTGCCACGGGGCAGCTAAGCTGGTGTGCCCCAACTGCCAGTCCTGGACTCTTAACAAGAGACGCCACCACAGTGAGAAGCCCAGGCACCCCAACTAGAGAGTGGAGAAAGCCCATGCACAGCACTGAAGACCCAACACAGCCAGAAATTTAGAAATAAAATGGGCAAAAGGCGTGAACAGACACCTCCCAGAAGAGGATGCCTTGATGACCAGTCAGCATATGAAAAGGTGTTCTGATCGCTGCACGAACGTCATGACCACAAGGAAACGTACAAGTGGATGGGAGTGATGTGCCCCCTCGTGTGCCCCAGAATGGCGTCACCAAGAACGTGGAGCTCCAGGACCTCACACACTGCTCACGGGTGCACTGGGCTCTGGGCATTGTCTCCCAGAGCTGGGCACACTGACTGCACTTCTGACATGGCCACTCCAGTCCTAGTGCTGAGTGCACACGCCCACCAGAAGACACGCACAGGTGCGTCCACAGCAGCTCTGATCACAACTGCCCTAAAGGAAACAGCCCAGCGTCCACCCCCAGGAGAACATGTCCATGGTGACCTAATGGAAGAGCAGAATTCTGCCAGCCACAGAAACAGCCGAACGTCAGCTCCCTGGAAGAACCCTAGAGATGCTTTGTTGGGGGAGAGAAGCCAAACACTGGCAAGTATAAGCTGTGTGCTTCCAGTTAGAGGAAGTTCAGAAGCTGACCACTGGTGATGGATGTGAATCAGAGGTTACTTCCGGTGGGGGGACTTGACAGGGGAGAGGCACTAGGGACCCTCTGGGACTTTGAAATCTGGATCTGCACCTGAAAACCTTCACCAGGAGTACACCTCAGGTGTATATACTTCCCCATAGCAGGCTACATCTCAGTTAAAAAACACACAGGGCTTCCACTGGCTAAGAGGACCAGTGCAGGGGGCCTGGGTTCCATGCCTGGCCAGAGAACTAGGTCCTACATGCGGCAGCTAAGAGTTTACGTTGTATAACTAAAGACCCCGCCTGCGGCAATGAAGACCTGGTGCAGCCAAGCAAATCAGTAGATAGACACTTGGAACCAGCATCTTACTGATAAGGCCCTGGATATTTTCAAACCAAAGACAAAATATGTCAGGTATCAGTCCACCTTCTGTCATCCTGTGACTTAGAGAAAAATCCATCTGAGCATCGTGTTTTGCCATAGGCACACAAGAGAAAGTGGCTCCCCCAGCTCCTGGGAACCACTATTCTCCGGGCTGTGTGAAATGGGTGGTAAATCAGTCTGGCATGGTGCAGGGAACCCTCGTCAAGACTGGTCTTTAGGACACAGAGATCCTGTTAGGGATTCTGCCATCCAGCCCGCCGAGAAACCCAGCTGCAGTCACAGAGCTGAGCTCCCAGCCCTGTTGGACCCACACAGCGGTGCCTCCATTGAGGGTTGGACAGGTGGCTGACATTTAACCTCATGTCCCCCTGGAATAGACAGCCACGCTAGACTGGGCATGCCTGCTAAATCGCTTCAGTCGTGTCCGACTCTCTGCAACCCCACGGACCGTAGTCTGCCAGGCTTCTCTGTTTGTGGGTGTTTCAGGCAAGAAAACGAGTGGGTTGCCATTTCCTTCTCCAACACTAGACTGGGAGCTCTCCGTTAAGCTGGGGGAACTGCAGAGCAATTACAAGAAGGACAGCGAATAAGACCATTCTGAGAAGTCCCCCTGCACTCCAGCTTTGAGATGAGTTTGGTTCTTGACTGGAGCTGGGCCTTCCACTTGCTGGTTTGCTGGTGGCCGCATAGGAAGAAATCAGACGAGGCAGCAAGTGCAGGAGAATTGTCCTGGTTGCAATGCTACTTTGTGGCAAATGCTTTCAGAGTTGATGTGTGGGAACAAGCTGACATTTCTGATGTTCTCAGCAGACAGTTTGAAGTCCCGGGGAAAACCACGGTGTGGTTCATGCAGCTGTAGGATTCGGCCCCACCCTGTCTCTTCTGACCACAGTTGCAGAGTCCAGGGTCTCCAAGTCCGTCCTCAGACTCGATGACCCCCTGGAAGGACTCAGAACATTCTGAAAGCTGGTGTGCTCACGGTGATGGTTTTTCACAGCGAAAGGACACAGGTTAGAACCAGCCGAAGGGAGAGGCATAGGGTGCAGCATCCTTCTGTGGCGTTGCAGGCAGCACCAACTTTCTGGCAACATTACAGGAAGACGCACACGGAGCATTACTAGCCTGCACGCCTTGCTGTCTGGGAACTCGGTCGCATAGACATGACTGACCACCCACATGGCTGCCTGGTCTCCAGCCCCTCTGTGGTTGAGCTGATGCCGTGTGACCCCGCACCTCTGCCTAGAATCACATTCTTAGACTCTGTGTCCAAGGCCCCCAGTTAAAGAAAGTCACCCCGACCCTGTCCCGCCCCAGGCAGGACATCCAAGGGCCAAGAGATGGCCTCCCAGCAGCTGAGGACGAAGGCCAGACCTTTCTTTGGGCCAGGTTATAATCTCTGTGATGGACCTGTCACCTACCTGGAAGGTTCTGAGGGGCTGACCACTGCGCCACACCAAGAATAGACGTAGAAAGAAATCGGAGGCAACCTAACTCACTTTTTTGTCTCAGACTTGCGACCACTCCTTCCCAGCAGGAAAAGGGAAACTTTGGGCTTGAAGATCCCATTTCATTTCCAGAACCCTGAGATTAGCTAAACACTGCACTTGAGTTAACGTGGATCCGAAGGAGAGACTGTTAACAGCTTGGTTCCTCTTGGCTGCCACAGAACGGTCACCGGACATTGTCAGCAGCTGGCTTCCGTGGAGGGAGCCTGCCTTGCTGAGCCGGGGTCATGGGGCTGCTGTTCCTGCCCCTGGTGATCATGGAGGCTCCATGCGGTCTCTCCAGAGAGAAGTGGCTGGGCCTGCCCTGAGCTGCCACTGATCAGCACCACTGCAAAGTCCGCTTTCAAGTGTTGATTTCAAGATCGCCCCACAGTTATGTCCAGATACCCATGCAGTCATGGTTGCTTGCACCTTCGCATTGATACCCTTGTCTGCATGCAGGTAATGTCCTGATTTGGAACCTTTTGCTCCCTTCATGTGTGTTCAGACTTAGGGCTGCCACACCCACCCTTGCCAAGCCCTTTGCCGCCCATCCGTGTGCCCTGTGAGTAGCATGCCCTGGCGTTGTACGGCTTCTGACATTGGCATGTGCAGCTTCTGGCACTGGCAGCTGCAACCCTGCTATGTCAGGGTGAAGATGCACATCCCAGGACTTCCCTGGTGGTCCAGTGGCCAAGGCTGTGCTCCCAGTGCAGGGGGCCTGGGTTCAGCACATGGTCAGGGAACTAGATCCCACGTGCCGCAAGTAAGAGTTCACACGCCACAGCTGAAGATCTGAGTCCGCAGCTGAAACCTGGCTCAGCCAAATGAATGAGTAAGTAAGTAAATGCATTTTTTAAATGATTAAGATGGTAAATTTAAAAGAAAAAAAATGCACTGCCCACTATGGGTTCACTGTGGGAAAATGCTTGAAGAATCTGCACCTGACCAATCCTGGCCTGCGCAGCCCTGGAGGCCAAGCCTGCATGCAGGGCCTCTCAGGGCACTTTCTTCTTAGTGCTTGGAAACCTGAAAACTACACAGGGGAACCATCTGTTAAATAGCCATGAGTGAAACCAGAATTAATTAAGTTGGAAATAGGGATTTCCACTTTAAAATCTAAACACGCAAATAAGTTAGGCTCGGGGTCTGGCCAGGGACTGTGTGTGGTGCCAGCTGCTGTCTTCTCCCCCGACCCTTCGCAGGGAAGCAGCTGCTCGTGGCCAGAACATTTGGGTACTGTCTCTAGATGCCAGTCAGTGGTCATGTGTCCCAAGGCACATCCCGTGGCGCCTTTGGGACGACTTCAGAGAAGTGCATCTTCTAGAAGGCCCTTCTTCAGGGCTCAGCCTCCTTAGGACGCCACAGAACCCCCTCTGTGCCTAGGTGGCTGGGGTATAGAGCTAGACTGTTAGCAACTCTAGGGCAGAGTTGTGGCTGCTGTAAAATCTGCATGGACAGTGGAGGCATGTCTGCACCAGGTGTCCTGAATTTGCTCACAGAGCCGAGGTTGTGCAAGAGAACATCTTTGTTTTTAGGAGATTCTCAGAAGTTATTCCCAGAGGGTTCAGAAAGCTGGTGATGTGTACAGGTGCCCAGGCTAAGCCTCCCAGAGCTGAGCTCCACTGGGTGGGCCCTCTGGGTCCCCTTCTCCTGTCTTCTTACCAAGGACCCTGTGAGAACTATAGGGGTCTGTAGATTTGGGGTCCATACAAGATTCAGGGCTTTCCTGGTGGCTCAGTGGTTAAGAAATCTGCCTGCTAATGCAGGAGCCATGGGTTTGATCCCTGGTTTGGGAAGTTCCCACATCCTGCTTGAGCAACTAAACCTGCTCCCCATGACCGCTGACCCTGTGTTCCGGAGCCCACGTGCTGCAGCTGCTGAAGCCTGCAAACCCTAGGGCCCATGCTCCACAAAAACAGCAGCCACCGCAGAGAGAAGCCCAAGCCCCGCACCTGGAGAGTAGCCCCTGCCTGCCACAACCAGGGAAAAGCCTGCCCAGCCACAAAGACCCAGCATGGCCAAAAATAAGTACAATTATTTTTTTTAAAAAAGCACCAGAGTCCCCCGTGGGTGATGAAGGGCCCCACCGCATGCACCATGGCAGCTTCACCCGGGCCTGGGGGCCACTGCTCAGACCCTCTCAGCATTCGCCCTCTGTCCTTGCAGGCGCACCGAACACCTTGATTAGAATCAAAAAGCAGATCTCTCTCCAGGGGAAAGATTGTGCCTTGATTTGTAAGAAAAACCGGGGCAGAGTCACAAGGCCCGGGCAGGTTGTTGAGCCAAAACATTCTCTAGGAGAGGATGCCCCAGTTGGCTCCAGTCCCCTCAGCATGGGCCGCTGGGGAGAAGGGAGCGGGCGACGGTGGGCGGACTTGGAGCCCTTTCCTGAGCGGGCAGGGAGGCCTGAGGCCTCTCTTGCCTCAGCCTGTGGCAGACCACACTGGCCTTCTGTCAGGAGCCCAAGCTTGCGTCCTGCGGGGGCAGGAGGCAGGCCTCCACCTGCAGGGCCAGGTCTGGGGTCAGTGTCATCTGCCTGGCACCCAGTCTTCAGCCTGGCATGAGAGGCACCCTGGTGAGATGTTGTGAGAAAGACTGCTGATTGCTATCATCCAACCCCAGGCCAGTCTGAGCATGGGCACGGGCCTGGCTGTTAGCCAAGTGGGGCTCCAGACCACAAGATTAACTTGGGTAGCCTTGTTGAGCCAGACAGATTCTGAGCCTGCCACAGACTTTGCTGGAAGAAGCTCCAGCTGCCCAATGTGTCAGGCCAGTTCCACCCCTGGGCTTCACTCTCAGCTGGTAATTGCCGTGGTCTAGACAGAGCACGCCAAGGACCACAACAAAAAAAATAGGGATCTAGTTCTAATGGTCTTCGTGGCTCATGTGCTCAGTCATATCCAACTCTGCCATGCTAAGACTCCGTGCCCCCCGATGCAGGGAGCCCAGGTTCGATCCCAGGTCAGATAACTAGATCACACGTGCCACAGCTGAGACACCTGGAGTAGATGGCACACCTGAGAGGTGGCCTACATTATGATCTGCCTTCTGCCACTTGCCATGTGGCCCTGGGTCTGGTGTCTCTTTTCCAGCATAAAGGTTTCATTCAAGCTAAGTGGTTTCAAGTCCAGCATAACGGAGTAGGGGTCAGGTTTTAAAATGAGATTTGGATTCCATTGTTGAACTGTATTAAGAAGAAACACGAGCCTCAGGGACTTCACCAAGGGGCCAGTGGTTAAAACACTTCCTCTTCCAATACAGGGGGTATGGTTCGATCCCAGGTTGGGGAGCTAAAATCCCACATGCCTTTAGGCCAAAAAACCAAAACATAAAAACAGGAGCAATATTGTAACAAATTCAATAAAGACTTTAAAAATGGTCCACATGAAAAAAAAAGAATGTTTAGGGCTTCCCTGGTGACCCAGTGGTGAAGAATCTGCCTGCCAGTGCAGGGGACACTTCGAACCCTGCTCTGGGAGGATCTCACTTGCAACGGAGCAGCTAAGCCCATGAGCCACTACTGCTGAGCCTGTGCTCTGCAATAAGGGAACCATCGCAATGAGAAGCCACGCACCCCAGGGAATAGTAGGTCATCATAGCAAGAGAAAAGCCCACACAGCAATGAGACCCAGCACAGCCAAAAATAAAATTATTTTTGAAAAGAGACGTAGTGCCAAATGTAAGGTGACCCTTGATTTCAAAAAATATTTTAAAAAGGAAAAAAGAAACATGAGCCCTCAGGCGTGTCATTGGCCCCCGTAAAGCAGTCAGTTCACTAGAAATGTTGGTTCATTAGGTTCTTATTAATCAGCATCATCACTTGCAGCCAGTCCAGCCCTCCTCAGCAGGAGGATCCTGTAATAAGTTCCCCCCTCCCCCTCCTCTGTTGGGAGAGTGTGTTGAGAGTGCAGGGCAAGTGGCCTAGAGACCTTTCCTACTGGCAGGTTCCTTGGTTCCTTGGTGAGTATTGTCTCCTTTTACTTGTACATGAGGCTGGATTTTTCCTGCATTACACAGCCATAAATCTGACACTTAAGATTGATCTCATAGCAGTGGATGCCCGGCAGGTGGAGGCTCTTAGTAAATATCTGTAAGTGGAACTGCCCTAGACATTTCACCTTTCTGATTCTTGAAATGTCCTTTACTTTGTAAATGGGTCAAAAACTGAACCTAGAAAGTAATTTTGTTCTAACGTCTTTTGTAAAAAATAAGGATACGTGGTTTTGGTGGGGTTTTTAGACATTTGTTTATTTGGCTGCATCGGGTCTTCATTGCGGTGCACAGGATCCTCGGTACAGCTTGCAGGTTCTTCACCGTGGCTCAGGGGCTTCTGTAATGGCAAAGCACACTGAGCTTGTGGGCTGTCATCATGGCGTGTGCGCTTAGTTGCCCCACAACATGTGGGGCCTTAGTTCCCCAGCCAAGGATCAAATCCATGTCTGCCTGTCATGGAAGGTGAATTCTTAACCACTGAACCATTAGAGTAGTTCCTGGACTAATAGCTTTTTAATATGTTTCATTATTTTATTTTCAGGTTTCATGTATGATGTGCATATATCTTGAGATGCTGTATCAGATAAATGTTCTGCTGCTAGATCAGTTCTTAATATCCTGAGCTGCACCTATCTGGGGCTTCCCTGGTGGCTCAGATGATTTAAAAAATCCGCCTGCAGTGCAGGAGACCTGGGTTCAATCCCTGGGTCAGGAAGATCCGCTGGAGGAGGGCATGGCAACCCACTCCAGTATTCTTGCCTGGAGAATTAGACCCAGCATGGCCAAAAATAAGTACAATTATTTTTTTTAAAAAAGCACCAGAGTCCCCCGTGGGTGATGAAGGGCCCCACCGCATGCACCATGGCAGCTTCACCCGGGCCTGGGGGCCACTGCTCAGACCCTCTCAGCATTCGCCCTCTGTCCTTGCAGGCGCACCGAACACCTTAATTAGAATCAAAAAGCAGATCTCTCTCCAGGGGAAAGATTGTGCCTTGATTTGTAAGAAAAACCGGGGCAGAGTCACAAGGCCCGGGCAGGTTGTTGAGCCAAAACATTCTCTAGGAGAGGATGCCCCAGTTGGCTCCAGTCCCCTCAGCATGGGCCGCTGGGGAGAAGGGAGCGGGCGACGGTGGGCGGACTTGGAGCCCTTTCCTGAGCGGGCAGGGAGGCCTGAGGCCTCTCTTGCCTCAGCCTGTGGCAGACCACACTGGCCTTCTGTCAGGAGCCCAAGCTTGCGTCCTCCGGGGGCAGGAGGCAGGCCTCCACCTGCAGGGCCAGGTCTGGGGTCAGTGTCATCTGCCTGGCACCCAGTCTTCAGCCTGGCATGAGAGGCACCCTGGTGAGATGTTGTGAGAAAGACTGCTGATTGCTATCATCCAACCCCAGGCCAGTCTGAGCATGGGCACGGGCCTGGCTGTTAGCCAAGTGGGGCTCCAGACCACAAGATTAACTTGGGTAGCCTTGTTGAGCCAGACAGATTCTGAGCCTGCCACAGACTTTGCTGGAAGAAGCTCCAGCTGCCCAATGTGTCAGGCCAGTTCCACCCCTGGGCTTCACTCTCAGCTGGTAATTGCCGTGGTCTAGACAGAGCACGCCAAGGACCACAACAAAAAAAATAGGGATCTAGTTCTAATGGTCTTCGTGGCTCATGTGCTCAGTCATATCCAACTCTGCCATGCTAAGACTCCGTGCCCCCCGATGCAGGGAGCCCAGGTTCGATCCCAGGTCAGATAACTAGATCACACGTGCCACAGCTGAGACACCTGGAGTAGATGGCACACCTGAGAGGTGGCCTACATTATGATCTGCCTTCTGCCACTTGCCATGTGGCCCTGGGTCTGGTGTCTCTTTTCCAGCATAAAGGTTTCATTCAAGCTAAGTGGTTTCAAGTCCAGCATAACGGAGTAGGGGTCAGGTTTTAAAATGAGATTTGGATTCCATTGTTGAACTGTATTAAGAAGAAACACGAGCCTCAGGGACTTCACCAAGGGTCCAGTGGTTAAAACACTTCCTCTTCCAATACAGGGGGTATGGTTCGATCCCAGGTTGGGGAGCTAAAATCCCACATGCCTTTAGGCCAAAAAACCAAAACATAAAAACAGGAGCAATATTGTAACAAATTCAATAAAGACTTTAAAAATGGTCCACATGAAAAAAAAAGAATGTTTAGGGCTTCCCTGGTGACCCAGTGGTGAAGAATCTGCCTGCCAGTGCAGGGGACACTTCGAACCCTGCTCTGGGAGGATCTCACTTGCAACGGAGCAGCTAAGCCCATGAGCCACTACTGCTGAGCCTGTGCTCTGCAATAAGGGAACCATCGCAATGAGAAGCCACGCACCCCAGGGAATAGTAGGTCATCATAGCAAGAGAAAAGCCCACACAGCAATGAGACCCAGCACAGCCAAAAATAAAATTATTTTTGAAAAGAGACGTAGTGCCAAATGTAAGGTGACCCTTGATTTCAAAAAATATTTTAAAAAGGAAAAAAGAAACATGAGCCCTCAGGCGTGTCATTGGCCCCCGTAAAGCAGTCAGTTCACTAGAAATGTTGGTTCATTAGGTTCTTATTAATCAGCATCATCACTTGCAGACAGTCCAGCCCTCCTCAGCAGGAGGATCCTGTAATAAGTTCCCCCCTCCCCCTCCTCTGTTGGGAGAGTGTGTTGAGAGTGCAGGGCAAGTGGCCTAGAGACCTTTCCTACTGGCAGGTTCCTTGGTTCCTTGGTGAGTATTGTCTCCTTTTACTTGTACATGAGGCTGGATTTTTCCTGCATTACACAGCCATAAATCTGACACTTAAGATTGATCTCATAGCAGTGGATGCCCGGCAGGTGGAGGCTCTTAGTAAATATCTGTAAGTGGAACTGCCCTAGACATTTCACCTTTCTGATTCTTGAAATGTCCTTTACTTTGTAAATGGGTCAAAAACTGAACCTAGAAAGTAATTTTGTTCTAACGTCTTTTGTAAAAAATAAGGATACGTGGTTTTGGTGGGGTTTTTAGACATTTGTTTATTTGGCTGCATCGGGTCTTCATTGCGGTGCACAGGATCCTCGGTACAGCTTGCAGGTTCTTCACCGTGGCTCAGGGGCTTCTGTAATGGCAAAGCACACTGAGCTTGTGGGCTGTCATCATGGCGTGTGCGCTTAGTTGCCCCACAACATGTGGGGCCTTAGTTCCCCAGCCAAGGATCAAATCCATGTCTGCCTGTCATGGAAGGTGAATTCTTAACCACTGAACCATTAGAGTAGTTCCTGGACTAATAGCTTTTTAATATGTTTCATTATTTTATTTTCAGGTTTCATGTATGATGTGCATATATCTTGAGATGCTGTATCAGATAAATGTTCTGCTGCTAGATCAGTTCTTAATATCCTGAGCTGCACCTATCTGGGGCTTCCCTGGTGGCTCAGATGATTTAAAAAATCCGCCTGCAGTGCAGGAGACCTGGGTTCAATCCCTGGGTCAGGAAGATCCGCTGGAGGAGGGCATGGCAACCCACTCCAGTATTCTTGCCTGGAGAATCCCCATCGACCAAGGAGCCTGGCGGGCTACCATCCATGCGGTCACAGAGAGAGAGTCAGACACAACTGAGTGGCTAAGCACAGCTGCTCCTGTTTAGGACCCTTGCTGATAACATTTCACATTTCACTGACTGAGAGTCAAAAGAGAAAATGCCCCAGGGTGAGAAGATGGTATCTAGAGGTCTTAGGAAGATCTGCACTCTAGGAAGCAGAATGGTGTTGAGGGACAGGGCGGTGCCAGTAGTAGGATCTGCCAGGAGCGCCATCTTGAGCTGGCTGCTTCTGCCTGCCTGCGGCTCTCAGTGCTCAGGAGAAGAGTGCTGCTGTGACCCGTTTGCAGTGCCTGCCCTTGTCAGGATGAGCAGTGGGAGGCACCAAGCTGTATGGTATCATCCCCGGTACAGACATCCTTCCTGTTTTTAGGATTCATACCAGGGCTCAGCAAACCAAATCAGCAGAAATAAGATCTGGCTCACCACTTGTATGTGTATAGTCTGAATTAAGAATTTTTTCTTAGATGAGTTTCGGAGAATCAAAAGAATACTACTTTGGGATGTCCCTGGCGGTCCACTGGTCAGGACTCAGAGCTTCCACTTTAGGAGGTCTGAGTTTGATCCCTGATCAGGGAACTAAGATCCTGCAAGCTGTGTGACGAGGCCATGAAAAAAAGATGACAACTATTTCGTGGTATGAAATTATATGAAAATCAAATTTTGGTTTTTTATAAATGAGGACACCTGGATAGTGTATTAAAACCTAGACTGCATATTAAAAAGCAGAGACATCACTTTGCAGCAAAGGTCCGTATAGTCAAAGCTATGGTTTTTCCAGTAGTCATGTATGGATGTTAGAGTTCGACCTATAAAGAAGGCTAAGCGCTGAAGAATTGATGCTTTCGAATTGTGTTGGAGAAGACTCTTGGGAGTCCCTTGGACTGCAAGGAGATCCATCCAGTCCATTGTAAAGGAGATCAGTCCTGAGTGTTCATTGGAAGGACTGATGTTGAAGTTGAAACTCCAATACTTTGGTCACCTGATGCGAAGAGCTGACTTACTGGAAGAGACCCTGATGCTGGGAAAGACCGAGGGTAAGAGGAGAAGGGGGCAACAGGATGAGATGGTTGGATGGCATCATCAACTCAATGGACAGGAATTTGAGCAAACACTGGGAGACAGTGGAGGATGGAGGAGCCTGGCATGCTACAGTCCATGGGGTTGCAAAGAGCTGAACGTGACTTAGCAACTGCAGAGCAACATAAATGAGGAACACAGCCAAACTTGCTTTGCCTACATATTCTGTGTGGCCGCTTCGGTGTAACAACGGCAGAGCTGAGTCATTGTGACAGAGTGGTATGGCACACAAAGCCTGTAACATCTGCACTAGCTGTTCACAGGTGAAGCTTGCTGACCCTCGATTTAGAACAGCGTGAGGGAAAGGATCGGGGAGACCCCTGACTGGGCCGAGGCGGCCTGTGCTCAAGTCCTGCCTGCCCCCAGTTCCCAGAGTCCGGGCCAGCTCTCATAACTGCTCTGGTTTCTCCGTCTATTTGAATGGCATATCCAGTGAATGATCTCTTAGATCCTGAGAATCTTTTTTTTTTTTTTTTAAGGCTTTCGTGTGTTTACTGCTTGGGGTCTTCGTTGCTCTGTGCAGGCTTTTCTCTAGTTGCAGTGAGCGGAGCTACTCTCTAGCTGCCGAGCGCAGGCTTTAGAGCTCGGGCTCAGCAGTTGTGGGGCACGGGCTTTATTGCCCCTTGGCACGTGGGATCTTCCCAGACTAGGAATCAAACCCGTGTCCCCTGCATTGGCAGGCTCATTGGACCACCAGGGAAGTCCTCTGATTCTTTATTTCTCCTTCACGTGTTGTAGTTTTTTTTAAATATTTAGTTGTTTATTTGACTGTACCGGATCTTAGTTGGGGCCTGTGGGATCTTAGTCCCCTGACCAAGTGCCCTGAACCTCAGCCCCCTTCATTGGCAGCATGGAGTCATAGCCACTGGGCCACGAGGGAAGTCCCCCACATGTTGTAATTTTGTTTCAAGAACACGTCAAAGGATGTGTCATTTAGACTTTGGGGCTCTCCCCCACCGTGTGGTCAGACTGGCTGCGACAAACCTCATTTGCCCTGAACCTCGGCCCCCTTCATTGGCAGCATGGAGTCATAGCCACTGGGCCACGAGGGAAGTCCCCCACATGTTGTAATTTTGTTTCAAGAACACGTCAAAGGATGTGTCATTTAGACTTTGGGGCTCTCCCCCACCGTGTGGTCAGACTGGCTGCGACAAACCTCATTCAGTAAGGAAGGACCAGTGGGCTAGATGTGGGAGAGGGTGAGGCTGCAGGCAAGGCCCTGGTCACTCAGGCCCTCGGTGTGTCATGTCCCGTTGTGATGGGGACAGGACAATGAATGAGGGAGAAGGTCCCTGCTGTGGGAGCTAACATCTAGAGGCAGGAGATTGATTTCGTTGTCACAGGTAACAGCCGCCGCCGTTGCTGCCAGAGCAGGTGACAGGGCAGGCTGGGGGCACGAGGGCCGTGGCGGGCGCTTCCGTTCTTTGTGTCTGAACTGGCGTCATGGGAGGGTCCTGACAGCCTCGAGATTCTCCCAGGCTCCTTCACGCCCCTCCCCTCCGCTACCAGGCGGCCGGACACAGAGCAGGGCTGGAGATGGAGTTCCAAGCAGCTCTGCCTGCAGAAGCTTCTTTAGAGCCAGTCCTCACAGCAGCACGCCCTCTGGGCAGCGGGGTTCCTGCTGTTGCTGCCAGGGTCCTTTCTGGAGCAGAGTGCTGTATGAATGACCATGCAGGGGCAGGGCAATGGGGCATCCTTGCTCAGAGACGGCCCTGCTGAAACCTGAGTTTGCACACTGCTCTGTGACCCTAGGGCTTGCACCCTGAGCAGATTCTTCATTTTAAAAATGTGTATTGAGCACCTGTTGTGTACCAGGCTTTATTCCTGGTGCAGGAGAGAGAGCAGCAAATAAAACAGGCAAAGCCTCTGCCCTCGTGGCTTGTGTTCCAGCTAGTAAAGCCAGGCAGGATATGGTAGGGAAGATGATAGTTGCTGTGGACAAAAACTAACCAGGATAAGCAGCCTCATGCCTAATAATGTGAAAAGATTAAATCAGCAACGCTTCCGGGGACTTCCCTGGTGGTCCAGTGGTTAAGACTCCATGCTTCCACTGCAAGGGGCTTGGGTTCAATCCCCGGTCAAGGAACCAAGATCCTGCAAGCCTTGTGGCATGGTAAAAAGAAAACTAGCAAAGTCTTCAAGAAGAAAATGCAATACTTCCATGACCTTGGGGTAGACAAAGATTTTTTCACAAGACAAGAAACACCAGGTATAATAGGAAATATTGGTAAATTGGACTCAGATTAAAACTAGGGCCCCTTCGTCGAAAGACACCATCAAAGGAGTAAGAAGACACACCGTGGGGGACCTCCCTGGTGGTCCAGTGGCTGTGACTTCATGCTCCCAAGGCAGGGGCCTAGGGTTCAGTCGCTGGTCGGGGAACTAGATCCCACACACCACAACTAAAGATCCTGCATACATAGCTAAGACCCAGTGCAGCCAAAATTTTTTTTTTTTAATAAAAGACACGCCATGCACTGGAGATGTTTATGATGAATGTGTCCTACACAGAATTCCCAGAAGGAAAAGTAAGAAAACAAGGACTGCCTGGGAGAGGTTATCACATGACCAGTGTACCTGTGATGATGTGCCCGGTTTTGCTGCTCATCAAGGAGACGTGAAGTAAAACCACAGGAGAACCTATGGCTGTACCACCCTGAGTGCACACGAGCTCGTCCGATCTCGGAAGCTAAGCAGGGTTGGGCCTGGTTAGTACTTGGATGGGAAAACAAGAGATGCTGGTGGATGGCTCACCCACAGCTGGAGGAGTGAACGTGGGCTCAGTTGCTACCAAAACTGAGCGCCCCTGCCTCCAGGACCAGGTCCCCCACCCCCCAGGGACCTTCCCACACGATGCAGGCCAAGAGCTGGGACACAGTGTCTGCGGCTGCTCACCATTTAATATCTCAGACCATAGCCCAGGTTCTTGTCTCCATCAGGGACAAGCAGGCTGTGGCACGTGCCCACCATGGAGCATGTGGCACAGCACAAGGGGCAACAAGAGCCGGCCTCAGAGAGCCATGCAGGGGAGTGGCCACGCCTGGGGCGTACCCTGTGGGATCTCATGACGCGAAGTTCAGGAAGAGGCCAGGCTTGGCCAAGTCCTGGAGGCTGAGGAGGCTCACAGGAGTGAGTAAATGAAGATTTGTGCCTTTTTTTTCCCTTTAATATTTATTTGCCTATTTGGCTGCCCCATATCTTGCTTGTGGCATACAAACTCAGCTGCAACATGTGGGTTGTAGTTCCCTGACCAGGGATTGAACCCTGGGCGCATCCCCCTCCCCTGCATTGGGAGTGTGAAGTCTTAGCCACTGGACCACCAGGGAAATCCCCGTGCCTTTCTGTCTTTCACCTCAGTCATCCATTTTTATTACAAGGTGTCGTGGAGGTGATGTTTATATTGAGACAAGGGCGGGAGCCAGGGTTCCCTGGGGGACCAGCCTCCTGGGTGATTCTGTGGTGACTGAGCAGGTAGAGAGAGGCACTGACATCGGCGGTTGTGGGCCGCCCATCCTGGAGAGCCAAGCAGCCCCCAGAGCGCCGTGGATTCTGTTCCCAGCAAGGAGGGACTTGGTGAGCAAGCCTGGAAGGCTCGCAGCCCTGGTGCATAGGGGGTGGGGGGGAGGTACTCTCCAGGGGATTTCTGAAGACAAAAAAGGATCTCTCAGCACTTTGGCAACCATAGTTTTGCAGCAGTAGCTTTCCAAGAGGTCTGCATTGTCAGGATGGTTTTCAGAGTCCCCATGGCCCTGGCACCCTGCCCTTCCCTCTCACATGACCGGTCCCCGGCCATCCACACTCGGCACAACGCACCAGACAACGGTTTTCAGGCCGGGTGGGTCTTCATTCCTCAGGGAAAAGGTTCCCCCAGAGGTTGGTGAAAGGGTTTTTACTATGAAATGTTCCTCTGTGTAATGGTGCTAGAGTTCCCCTTCCTGAGTTCCCTGAAGAGCTCTGTGTACCCTGAGGCCAGTCACCTGTGTGATGCTACAGGCAGGCACGTAGCCTTGGCACCATGTGCATGCCCGTTAGTGAGCTGCAGAATGAGTTTAGTGGATTTAAAACTGGCGTTTCGTTTTCTTTATTTTGTTGTTGTTATTGTTGTTTTCCTTTTAAATTATTTGTTTATTCAACTTGGCTGCATTGATTCTGCACTGTGACACACGGGATCTTTAGTTGCGGCATGCGGGGGTATAGTCCCCTGACTAGGGATCAAACCCGGCCCCCCTGCATTGGGAGAGCAGAGTCCTAGCCACCGGACCATCAGGGAAGTCCCCAGACTGGTGTTTCTTAAAAAAAGTGAAGTAAAGCCGGAATTACTAGCATCCATTACTGTGCTAAGCACTTGAGTTACTTCACACCCGCAGGCCCATGTCCTGCTCAGGTGTAGAATGACACTGCAGTCAAGATGATAACGGAGAGCCCTTTGCTCAGAAGGTTCCATGGGGAGGAACAGGGCCTGTGTGGGTTGAGGAGTCAGGGGTGCAGGTCTGGGCTCTGCTGGAACATCATAAACCAGTTTTCCCAGAGTGAGCGGGGTTGGCTTGTCTCCCATCACCCTGAGTCCACTTATCTGAAGTAGAGGCCCCAACATGTTTCATGCCTGTTCTCGTTTTTTGGGAATTTATGTGAATAAATTACAGTTTTCCTGTGCCCAAACCACCCACCAGCCTGTTCATGAGAGAGAGGACACCTGTGCCCCTGGGGAGGGGCCCTTGGGTGGAGACAGTGGCCTGGAGCTGGCCTCCCCTCCCCACCCCCAGCGTGTGACCTGCCAGCCCCACACAAGGCAGGAAGTGGCTGAGAATTCAGCTCGGAGGAAAGGGGGCTGGCCCTCGGTGAGCACAGGCGACCGCACTTCACGCTGGGCAGGGAGGCCAAGACCAGCAAGGCTGGTGTTCAGGCCGGGCTGGAAGAGCTTCTCACCGGTTTCCTCATTACAGTTGGTATAACAGAGTCCATTGAAAACGTGTGTGTCATGTGTGTGGCCCAGAGATGCTAGTCATCCGAGGCCAGTAATGTGCAAGGCCCAGATTCCAGCCCCCTGTTCCCCCGAGTGTAAGAGGGGGACCAGGGGCAAATGGCAGCAGCTTCTGGGGCGGGTAGTCCTGGCCAAGCTGTTCCCTAATGCCGTTGTAAGATTGGGCATCTGGTGACAAAACGTGAGAAGCAGTCAGGTCATCACTGCTGTCTTCCTGGCTGGTAAACCAAAACCAGGGATGAGATGTGTTCAGGACGTGCAGACAGATGGACACGCTGCCACCCTGTTCCCTGAGAACTGTCCTGAAAAGATCAGGAAAGCAGCAGTGCTGGCGGGAGGCGGTGCGCCACTCCTGGTGCCCCCAAGACCGAGTCCACCATCTCAGACCTTCCCTGGAGGAGCCTGTGTTGTGAAGCAGCCAGGAGGAGCCCAGGCAGTGAGCGGGACCTGAATGAACCCACAGGCAGAGCACGTGGGGCCCGGGTGGAGAGAGTGGGAACGGAGGGTGACCAGGTCCCCAGCCCCCTTGTTGGCTGCGCAGGGCCCCTGCTACCATCTCTCTGGGGGTCAGGAACCCCATCCTGGAGGCTGAAGGGATGCTGGGGGTGGGTGCCTCTCGGTTCATCCCATTCCTTGTCCAGGCCCCCGGGGGGCTGTCGCCTCGGAGCCCAGTGCTTGGGTTCCTCATTTCATGGCCACTGACAGCTCACCTTTCCTCTGTTCCCTGGTACAAAACCAGCGCTGCTTAGTGGAAAGAACTAGGAAACCGCCTAGTCACCCATTAGCATCTTGTCAGGAGGCGTCTCTCCTTGGGTTTTTGCCTGGTTCTCTGAAGTTCACTGCTCATGAGCGCTACCTGAGAGAGGCATAACATGCTTGGAAAACCCATCTCTGAAAACGCTGGCACTTAACGCTCCCGACACAAGCACACTGATTTCTGTGTCGTTCTCCCTCGTGCAGGTGCCGAGGCTCTTGCTGCACGTGGCACGTGATGCTGTTTCCTCCAGGGCTAGGGTTGGGGGAGGTGGGTGAGTTCAGAGCCTCCAGACAGATGCAGCAGCAGACCTCTCTGCTTGGCTGCCCCTCGGGAATGTTCCAGAACTCACGAGTCAGCTCACATACAGGAAATGACTCCAGAGTGGACTTTAACATTTCTAACCGTCTCGGTCCTCCAGCGCCCAGGGTGGGGTGGTGGTGGTTGGGGGGAGGGTGCCAGGCAGAGGTAGGGGCTCCGTGGCAAGCAGGGCCCGCAAGTGATGCAGCCACGTTTCTCCTTACAGCAGCAGTGGACGCCAGCTCAGCGAGGTGTTCATCCAGCTGCCGTCCCGCAAGGAGCTGCCCGAGTACTATGAGCTCATCCGCAAGCCTGTGGACTTCAAGAAGATAAAGGTAACCCCGAGTCGAGTGCTTAGAGCTATGGGACGTGGGAGCAGGGGTTCTTGGTCTTGGGAGCCCCCAGCAGGGGCCCTGGTCATTGGCCACTGGGAGCCTGAGGGTGTGGCAGGCGACCCCATCACCCACGGCTGGGCCCCCGAGTCCACACACAGCCAGGGAGTTCCACTGTGACCTCGCCTTAGGTGCCTGGGACCCTGGGTGCCAGGGGACCCCGAGATAAGGCCGCTTCTCCCGCCTCCAGGAACGCATCCGCAACCACAAGTACCGCAGCCTCAACGACCTAGAGAAGGACGTGATGCTGCTGTGTCAGAACGCGCAGACCTTCAACCTGGAGGGTTCCCTGGTGAGCGGTCCTGGGCCCCTACTCTCCCACCCCCGTGAACTGACCAGTTCAGAAAAAGGTTCCCTGTACCTCGGAGTACATCGGTCATTACAGAGGCTGTATGTGTTCATTACTGAAAACATAGCAGAAGATATAGATGAGCAAAATAGAAGAAATAGACTGAGTCCCGTCCGTCCGCGGGGCCCTGGGCACACTCTGAACATCCTGGAATCTGTTACGCAGTCATTCAGGGACACTCTTGAAAGGACGTCCAGCTCTGTGCTGGGTCCTGTCCTGTGATGAGATTCACACACACACAGCCTCAGCCTGGCAGTTTTCCTCATTGCTGGGATGAATGCCTCCTGGCAGAGAGAGTCACACATGCCAGGGAATGCTAGCTTCAGCAAGGCCGTGCGTCTCTGACGTTAAACTGCAGGCCCCCTCAGAGCCTTTAACCGGGTGCTCGCTGTGATTCTTCAAGGGGAGGGAGGGGGACTTCCCTGGTGGTCCAGTGGCTAAGACTCTATGCTTCCAGTGCAGGGAACCCAGGTTCGATCCTTGGTCAGGGAACTAAATCCCCCATGCCACAACTGAGAGTTTGTGTTCCACAACTATGACCCAGCACAGCCAAATAAATAAATACTTAAAAAAAAGAGGAACGCTGACCTGCTGTCCAGGACCGTTTCATTGAGCTGTCCCTCTTCCGGGACCAGGTGGGCGGGCAGGCAGCCCCTCATTGGGCCCCCGACCTAAGCCCCGTGTCTCTCTACCCAGATCTATGAAGACTCCATCGTCCTGCAGTCGGTCTTCACCAGCGTGCGGCAGAAAATCGAGAAGGAAGACGACAGTGAAGGGGAGGAGAGCGAGGAGGAGGAGGAGGGCGAGGAGGAAGGCTCCGAGTCAGAGTGTGAGTCCTGGGGGTGGGGGTGGGAGGCCACATCCACCCCAGGACACCCTGGGGCCCCGTACTCACGTCTCCTTTCCTTCTGGTCCCCTCCCCAGCTCGCTCAGTCAAAGTGAAGATCAAGCTCGGCCGGAAGGAGAAGGCCCAGGATCGGCTCAAGGGGGGCCGGCGGCGGCCAAGCCGTGGGTCCAGGGCCAAGCCAGTGGTGAGCGACGACGACAGCGAGGAGGAGCAGGAGGAGGTGAGGTCCCTGCGCCCCGGGGCGGGCGGGTCACTGGGTGTCCATTCCTCTTGCCAGGTCCTAGACCTGTGGGATGTTTTCAGACCCCCAATCCACAGACGAGGCTCAGTGTTACAGAGCATGGGACTCAAACCCAAGTCCATGCAGCCCTGGAACCAGTGCTCTTGGAGCCACTGGGCGTCTGGGGTTCAGACGGCATCCCTCCTCCCCACCCGACCCCCACAGTTCCCACTGCACAGCCCCAGGCCAACCGTAGGGGGCGGGAGGCGGGGAGCTGGAGATGCCCTCAGAGAGACCGCCCCCACTCCCCCAGTGCTGTGGCAACCTCACCACCCTGTGCTCCCCAGGCCTCTACTTGTGGCTCCGTCCTGGCCTGTCTCAGCGGGTTTCCAGATAGTGGTGGTGGGTTGAGTAAAGCAAACAGAAAGTGAAAGTCCCATAGACCACAGTCATATAAACGGGAGCTGACACCATGGACGGGGCTGTGAGTGGTACCTCGGTGATGTGATGGCCCCCCAGGCACACCAGGGAGGAGCCACAAGAGCCGCAGGAGCATTGAGCCTGTAGAGTCTCGTGGGCCTGGGGGCAGCAACAGACTCGCTTGCTGCGTTTTAATAATCTTTGCCCTCTGGCTCCCACCTGGATGCCTGGCCCTTCCCTGCTGCAGGACCTGGGCTGTTTGCTTCACCTCTGAGCCTGCCTCCACTTCCACAAAGCAGGGAGGTCAAGTGCGTTTCACGGGCCCCAGCTCCCAGCAGAAAGCTTGACAAGCACCATTTCATCATCGTTAGTCTTCTTGTAGAGCTATTTGCAGTAACAGCAAAACCAGGTGCCTCAGAATAATCCTGACCGCTGACGTCTGTGGTCTTATGGGGACGTTAATGACATTCTGAACATGGGAAGTGGTGGCCTTGTTTGTGGCCAGGAGAGTCTGGGCTGTACAGCTCCCTGTCTGCCCAGTCTGGATCCAGCAGCACCTTCTATGGCCCTTGCTAAGCTGTTTAAAATGTTTACACAGAAGGGCAGAGATCGTATGTGGTCAGGAATAGCCAAGGTGGTTTTAAAGCCTCAGGTCAGGGGAATTCCCTGGTGATCCAATGGTTAAGACTCACCATTTTCACGGCTGAGGGCTTGGGTTTAATACCTGGTCAGGAAACTAAAATACCACAGACCTCGAGGCTCAGCCACAAAAACAAACCCCCGCCCCAGGTCAGGGGCACAGAGACAGGCAGACAGCAGTGGGACAGAGCTGAGACGGCCCAACCTGCTTCCCAGGAACCAAGAAGGAGTCAATGTGAGGGTGCAGGGGCCGGTCCTTGGGAGAAAATGACATTTGGGTGTGACCTTGGCAGCAGGGACTGAGGGCAAAGGTCAGCCCACCCCACCCCCAGCCTCAGCGTGGACAAGGTGGTTCTGCCTGCACTGGTGATTATATTTAAAGCAGAGGTCGGGGACTTCCCTGGTGGTCTAGTGGTTAAAACTCTGCACTTCCACTGCATAGGGGCACAGGTTCAATCCCTGCTCGGGGGACTAAGATCCCACATGCTGTCTGGGTACTCCCAAGGGCCAGGCTGACTCTCACTCTCTCCTCCTGTCCCCCTCCCAGGACCGCTCAGGAAGTGGCAGCGAGGAAGACTGAGTCCCGACATTCCAGAGTCTCGACCCCGAGCCCCTCGTTCCAGAGCCGAGACGGTGTTAGCCCTTAGCAGTAACGGGTAGCAGCAGATGTAGTTTCAGACTTGGGATAAAAACTGTATAAACGAAAATCTTCCATATTTATACGGCAGAGAAGATGTAGGACTGTCTGTGTCTGGCCCTGTCCTGGCATCAGTAGCGTTTGTAACAGCATTAACTGTTTAAAACGAGAAAAAAGGAGAAAAAAGCAAATTATGAATTGGGGAACACACGACACCTGTCTTTCCTCCCTTTCCCTGGCAGTACTGTTTCGGCCGCAGTTTGGAATCACTGTAGTTTAAAGCTGTGGATGCATGTGTGTAGCCGTCCACTCCTTGTACTGTATTTTATCGGACAGGTCAGACTCGCCGGGGCTGGGGTCCACAGGCCCGGCGAGGGTATGTCAGTGTCACTGGATGTCAAACAGTAATAAATTAAACCTCCAACAAGTCTTGGCTTCTGCTGGACGCATTCCCGGCCCCTGGCATGGGGTGAGTGTCTGCAGCCACCTACCCAAGTGATGCAAGGCCCTGGGGCCTTGGGTGGGGCCTCACTGTGTCTGCGGTCCTGTCCACCTGTCCCCAGATCCCGGGGGGGCCGTTTCCCAGGGGAGGACACTGAGGCCCAAGCACAGGGAAGCCTTGCCTGGATGTCACACCATCTTGACTAGCAGCCTGGGCTCTCCCTGGGTCTCTCACCACTGCCATTCGCCATCATTTGTTTAAGCCCACATGTCTTGCAGAGAGCAGACTGATCAGCCCCTGCCCCTTTGAAGCCATGGTGGGGTCGGGAAGACAGGTAAACAGGCAGGTGCCTGTCAGCAGTCTAAGTCCTGACATAGGGAGCCAGGGCATTGTGGGAACCAGGTGATAAGGGAGAGCTTCCAAGTCCAGGACTTACTTTAGGTCCTGTTCTGTAGTTCTTGTGTCTCCCTTAAGATCTTATGAGTCACTGTCATCATATTTGCCATTATTAGTTTTATGAATACTTATATGGACTGCTGTGGGTGCAACATCTGGGCTCCCTCAGAGAACATTTCTATCAACTTACTTTTTTTTCCTCAGGGTAGGTCACACTTAGCTCTTTCTTCACATGTCATGCTGCCTTTTCTTTCTTTCTTTTTTTTTTTCAGAAACAGGCTTTTTTTTTGGACCATGCCATGTGGCCTGTGAGACCCCAGCTCCCTGACCAGGGATTGAACCTACCTGCCTGGTAGTAAAAGAGCAGTGTCCTAACCACTGGACCACCAGGAGACTTTCACAGAAGTGGACATCTTTGGGGACTTCCCTGGCTGGCAGCCCAGTGGTTAAGAATCTGCCTTGCAATACAGGGGATGTGGGCTCGATCCCTGGCCAGGGGTCTAAGATCCCACACACCACAGGACAACTAAGCCCACACGCCCCAGCTAGGGAATCCATGTGCCACAACAAAAGATCCACATGCCCCAGCCAAGATCCAACACAGCCAAGTAAATAAATGATTTTAGGAAACGGACATTTTTTTAAATAATAGGTTCTAGCAACTCTGAATTCCTCTTCCCCAACACACACAGGGAAAGTGGTATCCTGGTGGTGTTTTTGTTCTGTTTGTTTTCGTAAGTACTGAGCCGACTCTGTAGAGTCCCTCTCCCCCACGATATCCAGCTGTTGATGTCTCTGCTAAATTTTTGAGTTTCTGCTTTTCATTATTTTTAGGATGACCCCCTCTGGGAGTCACCCCTGGTTCGGTCTAGCTCCGGGGCCAGCTAGCGATGGCTTGGAGGCTGTGCACAAACCCCTGAGTCAGTGAACCCCGAGCCTGGGGCCTGTGCTCGGGCCAGTTTGCAAGCCAGACCTGCCTTTGCTTCTTGCCCGTCCCTCTTGCATTTTCTCAGCATGTGCACATGGCCTCCTGCGGGGCAGGTGACCTGCATTTGTGGGTTGATGGGGTCTCTCTGGCTCTCATGCAGCATGGTGCATGCTGCTGCTGCTGCTAAGTCACTTCAGTCGTGTCCGACTCTGTGTGACCCCATAGATGGCAGCCCACCAGGCTCCTCCGTCCCTGGGATTCTCCAGGCAAGAACACTGGAGTGGGTTGCCATTTCCTTCTCCAACGCATGAAAGTGAAAAGTGAAAGGGAAGTCACTCAGTGGTGTCCGACTCTTGGTGACCCTATGGAGTGCAGCCCACCAGGCTCCTCCGTCCATGGGATTTTCCAGGCAAGAGTACTGGAGTGGGGTGCCATTGCCTTCTCCAAGCGTGGTGCATACATGTGCCTTTTCAGACCCTCAGGATACATGGGGCCAGCTATTTCATTCAACCTCCTGACTGGATAGATGGTACACCAGCAGCCATATTGGGCCATGAAGTGATGCTGTGCATAGGGGCGGCAGATACTAAAGGAACAACATAGAGGCTGTTCTCCAATACCGAGACACCAACTCCAGGCTTTGACATGAGAGAGATCATCTCTCCTGACTAGGTTACCAGTCTGTTGCCACCAGGATCTCAGCCTCAGTGAGGAGACCTTGGCCTTCCCCATACACTCCACTCAGATCTCTACTGTACCCAATTCACCCAGTGGCCTGAGGTGTTACTTGGCTCCAAGTCAGCTCCCTCCCACGGTGATGTTCACGGCGTGTCCTGGCCAGTAGGAGCTGTAAGCCAGAACCCGCAGTCTCCCACTGTTGTTGCCTTCCCGTTTAGTACTTACTCTTGAGTAAATCTTTCTTCACTTGTTGAATCTGTGGAACCCTGCAGTGGGTTGTTTTGGACAACTCTACTTTTATGGTTGCCTCTTTGGAGTGCATTTGCCAAGATACACGTCATTTTGAAAGTCTGCTCTTGCAGGGGGTGCTTCCATGGCTGTTCAGTGGCTAAGCCCCAGAGCTTTCAATGTAGGAGGGCTGGGTTCGATCCCTGGTACGGGAACGAAGGTCCCTCATGCCGAGTGTGTGTGTGCGCTTAGTCGCTCAGCTGTGTCTGACTTTTTGTGACCCTGTGGACTCAGGCTCCCCTGTCCATGAAAGTTTCCAGGCAAGAATACTGGAGCGGGTTGCTGTTTCTTCCTCCAGGGGATCTTCCCAACCCAGGGATAGAACCTGCATCTTTACCTGGGAAGCCACATGCCATATGGCAGAGCCAAAAAAAGAAAAAATACACATTTTTGTGTGTGAATGACTTTGACTTCATTTTAATAGATTTAGGTTTGTTTTAATGTTTACAGAAAATCAACTCACAAGCCCTTGATTTCATAGTATTCAGACTGAGGCCAGTGTTAAAAAGAGTCCCTTGGTGGGGGACGGGGGCAGATGGGAGAAGTGTATGTGGAATTTGAACAGGAGAAAATATGTATCTGATGGGCTTCCCTGGTGGCCCACTGGTTGAAAATCCATCTACCAACGCAGGAGACTTGGGTTTGATCCCTGGGTCAGGAAGTTCCCCTGGAGAAGGAAAATGGCAACCCACTCCAGTATTCTTGCCTGGGAAATCCCATGGACGGGAACCTGGCAGGTACAGTCCACGGGGTTGCAAAAGAGTCGGACATGACTTAGTGGCTAAACAATATCAATGTGTCTAATTACAGTTTGTTGGGGAATGGATGGCAGAGAAATTCAGAACAATGTTGACTTGTTGGCCATGAGTTCATGTCATGCCTCTCTCATGTCAAAGTCTGGAGTTGGTGTCTCAGTGTTGGAGAACAGCTTCTATCTTGTTATTTTCAGCATCACCTCATGACACAATATGGCTGCTGGTGCTCCATCTATCCATTTCACATCCCACCCATCAACGAGGAGGCAAGGGGAAGGAGAAAGGCCCACCCATTCTTTAGAGATCCTCTCTGGAAACCAACACTTCACTTTCTTATGTGCTGCAATATAGTCAAATGGCCACACCGCTAGCTGCACAGGAAGCTAAGAAATGCAGTCTGTCTGGTGCCGATGTGCCTGCTAAAGTGGGCACACCACTTGCTCACTGCCTACTGTGCGTTGGTTAGCGCCAGTCTTCAGATGAGTAAACAGGCACGGAGAAGAGAAGGACTTGCCCAAGGCTGTATGGCCAGTCCTAGACCCAGTGGTTGTCAGGCTCTGTTCACCTTCCTCCCAAGTTGGGTGGTCATGGGTTTGAATTCTGGCCCTGCCATGTCCAGGCTGTGTGGCTTTGGGCAACTCTCTGCACCTCTGAGCCCACTAAGAGATAACCCAAAAAACCTCCTCATGGAGGTTTTTGTTTTTCTTTGGGCATTTTTTTTTTCCTAGGGTGACAATGAAAAGAGAAATAATTTTTCAGAGGAAAAAAAATGAAGGGAATCAAGAGGAACTAGTTGAGCTGAACTTCCTCACTTGCAAAGCCAAAGGTGATGGTGACCCAGGGGCAAGTGGGCTGTGGGAAGGGCAAGAGCTCAGCCCCCTGGCCTGGCTCTCCCACACTGACCTTGACTTGAGGTCCTGGAACTAGCCTGGCTGGCCCTCGTGTGGATGCTGGCCATGAGCCAGGGACCTCCACCAACCTGAACTCCTGTCGCTCCTGGTGACAGCTGCTAACTGCCCTCATGCAACCCCTACTGGCCTGTGCTTCCAGCACGCCTCTATCCAGACAGTCCTTTCCCCTCCATCTCTGTCCTGCTGGCCGGTGCCTTCCTCCCCCATTTATCCCAACAATCCTGTGGGGTGGGGGCCTTCCTTCCTATTTCACGGAGGACACAAGTGAAGCTCAGAGAGGTTGAGGCACTTGCCAAAGGGCCACACAGATTTGGGCCCAGGTTTGTGGGGCCCAGGCATGAACCCTTGGAGACTGGGACCTCTGAATCTGGAGGAAGGCCCTGGGTCTGGCAGCGTAAAATAGCCCCTGGAAAGGGTGAATTGAGTAATGGAACACACGTCTTTGTGTCCTCAGTGGAGCAGGCAGGCAGGCCCCAACAAGACAGACAAGCAAGTTCTTTGGACTGGAATGTCAGATGGTCAAGGCATAATGGGAGTCCCTGGGGTGCCCTGGCACAGCCAGGACTCGGGGAAAGGCAGTCAGGAAAAATACGGAGCATCACGTGACAGATGGTCACATTATCTCCCTCCCCACATGCACTTCTGGAACCTGGTAACTACATCATCAAGGCATGGAATCTAGGGGCTTCCCTGGTGGCACAGTGGATTAGAATCCACCTGCCAGTGCAATGGACAGGTTTGATCCCTGGTCCGGGAGGATTCCACATGCAAGGCAACTACGCCCGTGAGCCACAGTTACTGAAGCCTGTGTGCCTGGATCCCGAGCTCTGCAACAAGAGAAGCCAGCACAATGTGAAGCCCACCCACTGCAAAGAAGAGTAGCCACTGCTCACTGAAACCAGAGGAAGACGTGAGCAGCAAAGAAGACTGAGCACAGCCGTAAATCAATTTTGTTAGAAAAGAGTCTGAAAAAGAATAATGAACAGGTATGCATACACTGTACGCTGAAACACCATTGTAAGTCAACTACCGTTGTTGTTAAGTTGCCAGGTCATGTCTGACTCTGTGACCCCGTGGACTGCAGCATGCCAGGCTTCCCTGGCCTTCACTATCTCCCCGAGTTTGCACAAACTCATGTCCATTGAGTCAGTGATGCCATCCATCCAACCCCCTCATCCTCTGTTGCCCCCTTCTCTGCTTGCCCCCAATCTTTTCCCAGCATCAGGGTCTTTTCCAAAGAGTTGACTCAGCAACAGATGGCCAAAGTATTGGAGCTTCAGGTTCAACATCAATCTTCCAATGAATAAGGTTGATTTCCTTTAGAATTGACTGTTTGATGATCTTGCAGTCCAAGTGATTTTCAAGAGTCCTCTAGCACCACAGTTTGAGAGCATCAGTTCTTAAGCGCTCAGCCTTCTTTATGATCCAACTCTCACATCCATACATGACTACTGGAAAAACCGTAGCTTTGACTTTATGATCCTTTGTTGGCAAAGTGATATCTCTGCTTTTTAATACGCACAGATTTTCTTCCAAGGAGCAAGTCTTTAATTTCATGGCTGCAGTGATGAAGTTAAAAGTCTTAATTTCACCATCTGCAGTGATTTTGGAACCTCAAGAAAATAAAGTCTCCCACGTTTCCACTTTTCCCCATTTATTTGCCATGAAGTGATGGGACTGGATGCCTTGATCTTCATTTTTTGAATATTTGAGTTTTAAGCCAGATTTTCCACTCTCCTCTTTCACCTTCATCAAGAGGCTCTTTAGTTCCTCTTCGTTTTCTGCTATTAAAATGGTATTATCTGCATACTTAAATTTTAAAAACTGATGCAGGAGAATGACTGGATCTAGAAATTAATTAAAGAACTAGACAAGACAGTGTATTGGAGGGAAAAAAGGACGGAGTCTAATTCTTCCTTTGACTTGGGCTTGGGACTCTGATAAGCAGTGGAATGCAGGAGAAGCAACACTGTGCCTGCTAAGAAGGGGCCATACGAGGCACACAGCTTGCTGGGATACTCCCTCTGGAAGCCCTCATCTGTCATGCCACAGCCCAAATGCCTAGAAGCCCCCGTGTTGTGAGAAAGCACAAATAAGCCCATGCCAAGCCCACCGAAGGGGCAAACCCCCAGCTGTGGGCACTCACCCGGCTGAGCCCTTCCCATTTTCCTGACGCACAGAAACCATGAGAGAGAATAAACTGAATGTTGTTTCAAGCCACGAAGCTGTACCATGATGGTTTTTCTACACAGTGATAGCAACTGGAACATCCTAAAACAATTTTTCACATGACATGGGTCTAATTCAGCTGACATGGAAAGGACTTTCCTGGTGGTCAAGTGGTTAAGAATCTGCCTGCCAGTGCAGGGACACGGGTTTGATCCCCGGTCCAGGATGATTCCACATAACGTGGGGCAACTGAGCCCGTGCTTCACAGCTACTGAGCTTGAATTCTAGAGCCCAGTGCTCTGCAACAGAAGCCACTGCATCACAACTAGAGAGTAGCCCCCACTCACCTCAGCTAGGGAAGCCCTCACGCAAGAACAAACCCCGCACAGCCAAAAATGAAAGGAAAGCTAACATGGGAAGATC
This sequence comes from Oreotragus oreotragus, assembly GCA_006410675.1. Lineage (NCBI taxonomy): Eukaryota > Metazoa > Chordata > Mammalia > Artiodactyla > Bovidae > Oreotragus > Oreotragus oreotragus. Next base: position 102,523 of record SJYX01003516.1, read on the forward strand.
TTTAGAACAATGCCAAGGCTAGAAAAGCAAGCTGCATAATGAAGTGTCCAGCAAGATGCCTTTTCTGGGCCCATACACAGGATTGCATATATTTGTTCTGGACCGTGTCACTGCCACACAGACATTTAGAGGAAATATATTTGTCAGGATATACCCCCAAACACACTATATCCTGAACAGCTGGAGGCAGGGGATGAGAAGATGGAGTTGGGAGCTTCTCCAAGTCATAAGGTTCTAGACATGTCCTTTTATGGCGTTTATTTATTTTTTAGTTTTGGGGTTTTTTGGGGTTTTTTTTAGGTTTGTTGGGTTTTTGGTTTTTTTTTGGTCACAGGATGCAGCATGCAGGATCTTAATTCCCTGACCAACGAACGAACCTTCGCTCCCTTTCCCTCAGCCTCCTCCATCCTGCCCGTGCCCAGGTCAGCGCATTTTCCTCTCAAAGTGTACTCAGTCCGCCCACCTCTTCTCCACCCCTGGCCTCTCCCTGATCCACCACCACTGCCATCTCTGGTCTGCACCAGTGTGGTCCTCTCCTCCCTGCTTCCCCACCCTCACTTCCCACCAGGAGTTTTTCCCACATGGCCAGAGACTTCTAAACCCCAACTCCTGAGCGCACGCAGGGCTCTGATCATCTGAGCCTGGCAGGCCTTCCTAAACCTCAGCCACACTGAAATTTCACACCGCACACTTACAGGTGTTTGCACATGTGTGTCCCTCTTCCCGTCACGTCTCACCTGGCGAGTCTCCTTCCTCTGAGCCTCATCTCAAATGTCACTTTCCTGCCCCTTCTCACCTTTTGTTGGCAATCTAGGGGAGGAAGTATGTAGGCCCTCCCTGCAAGAATCCTCGGAATGTCTGTTTCCAAAACATTTCTCAAGACACCTGTGAAAGCTTGATAAGTAACCAACAGGAGGGGGATGAGAAAGAAATGCTAGCTTGTTTGCTTTCTGTTTGCTGTTTTTCTTCAAAAGGCTCACAGAAGAATGACAAAAAAGAAATATGAATGTGTGTATGTGGGGGAAAAAAGGGCTTCCCTGGTGGCTCAGCAGTAAAAGAATCCGCCTGCAATGCAGGAGACGCAGGTTCGATCCCTGGGTTGGGAAGATCCCCTGGAGGAGGAAATGACAGTCATTATCCTTGCCTGGGAAATCCCACGGACAGAGGTACCTGAGCTACAGTAGGCTATAGTCCCTGGAGTCTCAAAGACTTCTAGCAACTGAGTGTGTACGCACATACATGAAAAAAAGAATATAACTATTTCAACCACCAAGTAAAGGCAAATTAAAACTAAATAAAGGCAAACTAAAACAATGATGAAATCTTTATTTTTGTTTGGCTTCAGTTCAGTTCAGTAGCTCAGTCGTGTCCAACTCTTTGCGACCCCATGAACTGTAGCACGCCAGGCCTCCCTGTCCATCACCAGCTCCCAGAGTTCTCCCAAACCCATGTCCATTGAGTTGCTGATGCCATCCAACCATCTCATCCTCTGTCATCCCCCTCTCCTCCTGCCCTCAATCTTTCCCAGCATCAGGGTCATTGAAAATTATTAAAGAATTTTTAAGTGATAACGGAATGTTGGCAAGGTGGTAAAAAGGTGGGGCTGGGGAGTCCATACCAAGGTCACAGGTGTGGAACCTTGTACCAAAGCCACTGATTTGGAGCTAGAACCAGGGTCATCTCTGGAACTGACAGACCCACTGTGGCCCCTGCCAAGAGCCCCCCCGATCCCAGAGAGCTCACTGACCCCATATGAGGTAAAAATACCCACCCTAACCAATCAACTAACGCCACTCTTCCAGCAGGAATTTTCTTTGTCTTGAGGCTATCAAAATCGGCTCCTAACCCACGAAAAGTCTCCCCTCTTCCTGGTCTTTCAGGAGATTGCCCTGAAAGATAAGCAGTGCCCCTCCCCCCTTATCTCTCTCTGCTCTTTATTTTTCATAAACTCACTCTTTTCCGAAACACTCTATGTCTGGAAATTCTTTTCCAACTTGTGCTCAGACTATGACAGGTGCCTGGATGTGGCTTTCTAAAAAATAATTTGAGGAGCTTCCCTGACAGTCCACTTGTTAAGACTGAACACTTCCACAGCAGGGGTGTGGGTTCAATCCTTGGTCAGGGAACTAAGATCCCACACGTCACACAGCGTGGCAAACAAATTAAAAAGCAGTTTGACAAAATGACCTAAATATGTCTAGACCCTTTCCTCAGGAATTTCTTTTACGGAAATCATTAGGGATACAAAAGTATTAATACATGTACAGGTATCATTTCCGTGTTTTTGGTGGAAATGGCACAACAATGAGGCATTGGTGACACCTGCTAAGGATCACCTGGAAGATACCAAAAAGTCATTAAACATCATAACAGGGACATGAAAAGGGGCTTATATATGAAAAAAGAGAGGATACAGGCTGCTCACTTTTATTGGTTTATAAAATCAGAGTTAAGTCTATGTATAATTGCACTGTCCTAAGATCAATTTCCTGGTTTAATAAAGTAGTGATGTAGATGTTACCCATCACTGAGGAAGACTGGGGAGAATATCCAAGGGACATCTCTGTACTATTTTTGTGACTTATTTTAAATCTGTAATTATTTCAAACTAAGAGGGGGAATAATTGTATCAGTCATGACATGCTGGTTATACGCTGCTGTAACAAACAACCCCATCATCTAAGTGATGAAAACAGATGGAATTTAGACCAACCTCAGAGAAATGGTCTAAGTTGTAGATCCTGAGGTTGAGAATTTGCAGAGGTGAAATCAGTGTTTTTCCTAGCCCCAGATATGGGTTATTTCATTCACTGTTAGTCTAATAGATGTTTTATCATGTAGAGTTCCTGCTTGCAAATGCCTCAGACCAGCTTGGGTTGTTTCAGAATCTAAGGCAATGGATATTAGAGCCACAGTCCTGCCCAGGAGTCAAATTCCTGGGTGTGAGGCTATGACTGGCTGAGTCCAGGTCATATACTCACATTCTTGTTCAAAGGATACTGGGAAAGTGAGTATCTGGCCTTTGGAATTTCTAAAGTTGGAGGTGGAAGGTAGGCCTCTAAATACAGGAAAGGAGTTCACATGTTGAACAGGCAAAAGGAAGGGAGGGTACCAGATGGTGACTGCAGCCGTGAAATTATAAGACACTCCTTGGAAGGAAAGCTATGACAAGACTAGACAGTGTATGAAAAAGCAGAGACATCACTTTGCCAACAAATGTTCATATAATCAAAGCTAAGGTTTTTCCAGTAGTCATGTGCAGATATGTGAGTTGGACCATAAAGAAGGCTGAGTGCTGAAGAACTGACGCTTTTTGTGATATTGTGATATTGGAGTAGACTCTGGAGACCTTTGGACAGCAAGGAGATCCAAACCAATAAATTCTAAAGGAAATCAACCCTGAATATTCATTGAAAAGGTTGTGCTGAAGCTAAAGCTCCAATACTTTGGCCACTTGATGCGAAGAGCCTACTCACTGGAAAAGACTCTGATGCTGGAAAAGACTGAAGGCAGGAGAAGAAGGGGACAATACAGGATGAGATGGTTGGATGGCATCACCGAGTCAATGGACATGAGTTTGAGCAAACTCTGGGAGATGGTGAAGCTCAGGGAAGTCTGACGAGCTGCCGTCCATGAGATCACAGAGTCTGACATGACTGACTGAATAGCCACAATATATCAGAATAACTTTACTGTACAGCAGAAACTAACACAACATTGTAAATCAGCTATACTTAGACTTAAAAAGGAGGAAATACATTGGTTCCTATAGCTGAAAATTCCTTAGGGTGCCTTCAGGCATGGCTGTATCTAGGTGCTTAGCTCTAGCTATGAGGTCAAGTCTCCATGTCTTGTTTGTTCTTACCTCTCTGTGGCCTTCCTCTCAACAAACTCTTCCCTGATGGTGTCAACCAAGATGACTTCCCCATTGCTCCATCCTCCCCAACTCAGCTACCCCAACAGGAAGCAAGTTCCTTTTACCCTGGTTTGAGTCACAGGTCCATTATTGAGTCAATCTCTGAAGTTGGGGGGTGATTTATTATTCTAACTGGTCAGGCCCAGGTCACATGGCCAATCCTTTACTGTTGCCAGGCTATTCCTTGCCCAAAAATGCATGGACTGAGTATTAGGGAAGAGTGGTCCCTCCCTCCCTCCTGTTACCAGAAGTAGGAGGAATGGCTGATGGGCGGACAAGATCCCCCAAATGCCCAAAAAGGTTGGATGGGGAGATTAGAAGGAAAGGCATTTCTGGGAGAGGGAACAGAATAAACGAAGGCAGAGCCTGTGGCACTCACTTAGAGACAGGCTTCCCACTTGGCACTAGTGGTAAAGAAACTGCCTGCCAATGCAGGAGACACAAGAGACACAGGTTCAATCCCTGTGTCGGCAAGATCCCTGGAGGAGGGCACAGCAACCCAGTCCAGGATTCTGGCCTAGAAAATCCCACAGACAGAGGAGCATGGTGGGCCACAGTCCACGGGGCCATAAAGAGTCGGACATGACTGAAGCGACTTAGCATGCACACACACATGCACACATGCTCAAGATGGGACGGAGAGGACTCGAATGCCAAGTGAGGACACCTGGCAGCCCAGGGAATGAGCTGGCATTGCCACAGCAACAGTGGTAACAATAGTAACAATAATGGTGAGACAGGCTGGCACTTGGGACACTTTGCTGCAGTTCTGCAAGGCTTCCACCCAGACACACCTCTCCTCCAGCAACAAGATACAGAGAAACCATATGGGACTAAAAATAACTGCAGAATTCTGCACATCTCAACTAGATAGTAGCCCCCCAGCTCACTGCAACTAGAGAAAGCCTGCAACAAAGACCCAGCACAGCCAAAAATAAACACTCCTTAGAAAACAGGGTGTTGAGATCAAAAGCAGGGTACTGCGAATGCCCTCTGTACTCAAAACCCCCAGAGGGGTAGGCAAAACACCTAAGCCACCCTTCTGACCCAACCCCTGGACACACGTCTAGCCTCACCCCATATAAAGAATAAGCAAGGGAGCCTGTTACTTGTTCTCACCCCCCAGCTGCAGCAGGGGCCACAGTGAAGCCTTGTCCCAGTTTCTTTTCTGGCCTCTAGTCAATTTCTGGGCTTCCCTGATGGCTCAGATGGTAAAGAATCTGCCTGCAATGCAGGAAACCTGGGTTCGGTTCCTGAGTCAGAAAGAGCCCTTGGAAAAGAGAATGACAACCCATGACTAACACTTTTAATTTCTACTGGTTGGAGATGGTGAAGAACCTTGGTCAGGAACAATAGCAGCTAATGCCATTTCCTCCTGTGATGCAGGTACTAATCTCTATAAGCAAGAATCATCCTCACATCCGTTTGATGCCTGAGGAGATCAATCAAGGTCACCCAGGAAGTGGCAGAACTGAGGTTTGTGCTCAGAATGGGTGGTTCTCCACCCACAACCCACAAAATCAAGGCAAGGGTAAAACACGTAGTCAGAAGGCCCCTGGGCTTCCCTGGTGGCTCAGTGGTGAAGAATCCACCTGCTAAGAAGGGGACTTGGGCAGAATGGCTGCGATCCAAAAGTCTGCAGGCAATAAATGCTGGAGAGCGTGTGGAGAGAAAGGACCCCTCTCACACTGTTGGTGGGAATGCAAACTAGTACAGCCACTATGGAGAGCAGTGTGGAGATGCCTTAAGAAATTGCAAATAGAACTGCCTTATGACCCAGCAATCCCACTGCTGGGCATACACACCGAGGAAACCAGAATGGAAAGAGACACATGTACCCCAGTGTTCATCGCAGCACTGTTTATAATAGCCAGGACATGGAAACAACCTAGATGTCCATCAGCGGATGAATGGATAAGATAGCTGTGGTACATATACACAATGAAGTATTACTCAGCCATTAAAAAGAATACATTTCAATCAGTTCTAATAAGATGGATGAAACTGGAACCGATTATACAGAGTGAAGTAAGCCAGAAAGAAAATCAC
>SJYX01003516.1:110886-172984 GCA_006410675.1 Oreotragus oreotragus
GACTCTGAGGGAGAGGGAGACGGAGAGGGAGAGGGTGGGATGATTTGGGAGAATAGCATTGAAATATGTATATTATCATGTAAGAAACGAATCGCCAGTCTATGTTCAATGCAGGATGCAGGATGCTTGGGGCTGGTGTATGGGGATGATCCGGAGGGATGATGTGGGGTGGGAGGTGGGAGGGGGGTTCATGTTTGGGAGTTCGTGTACACCCGTGGCAGATTCATGTCAATGTATGCCAAAACCAGTAGAGTACTGTAAAGTAAAATAAAATGGAAGCTCTAAAAAAATATATATATATTTCCAGCAAACAAAAAAATAAAATAAAAAAATAAAAAAGAAGGGGACATGGGTTCAATCCCTGGTCCAGAAAGACCCCACATGCCTTGGAATACCTTAAGTCCATGCACAACTACTGAGCCATTGCTATAGAGCCTCAGAGCCACAAGAAGAGAAACCGAGGCGATGAGAAGCCCGGGCACCTCAGTGAAGAGTGGCCCCTGCTTACCCAGCCTAGAGAGCGCTCGTGCACAGCAGCGAAGGCCCAGCGCCGCCAAAAATAACATAAAGAAATCATGAATGAACAAATGAATAAATCTTTAAAAAAAAAAAAAAAATGGTCCCTGGAAGACAGGTGGTATTTTTTTTTAACTTGGATTTGTTTATATCAGTCAGCATCAACTTCAGCTGCACACTGTAAAAAAACGACGAATTTACAGACTTCTCTGGCGGTGCTGTGGCTAAGATGCTCCCAGTGCAAAGGGCCGGAGTTCGATCCTGGTCAGGGAACTAGTTCCACTACGCCAAAACTAAGACTCCGCGTGCCACAGTGAGATCTCGAATGCCTGAGCAGCAACCAAGTCCCAACTCAGCCAAAAAATAAACAAATAAGCATTTAAAAAAAAGCATTGAATTTCAGGATTTCCCTGGTAGTCCAGTCTTTGAGACTATGTGTTTCCAAACCAAGGGCCGTGCGTTCATCCCTGGTCAGGGAATTAAGATCCCACATGCTCCGCAGCCAAAACAACTAAAGTTTCCAAATAAAATAAAAAAAAATAAAAAATTGAATTAAAATATGATCAAAACAAGATAAAATAAAATAAAATTGTATTTTCACCAGGGCAGAAATTTCCACCTGCTTCATTGGTTTTGGGGACTACCACTAGCAGCAAGGGATTCTGGGAAATAATTTTAACTGGGCACATTATAGCCTGAAACAGGACTGAGATTCTATAAATAAAAGAAAAGAAATGTAAAACGGTGCAGCTGCTGTGGAAAATAGCATGGAGGTTCCTCAATCAATTAAAAATAGATATGATCCAGCAACTGACTTCTAGGTATATATACACCCAAAAGAATTGAAAGTAGGGACTCAAAAGAGATTTGCACACCCATGTTCACAGTAACATGATTCACCACAGCCATAAAAGGCAACCCAGGTGTCCATCAGTGGATGAATGAACAAGATGTGGTGTATGTATACCAAGCAATATCATTCAGCCTTAAAACGAAGGCAATTCAGACACACGCTACAGTATGGATGAACCCTGAGGTTACCGTGCTCACTGAAACAACCCAGTCACAAAAAGACAAATACTGGATGCCTCCACTTATATTAGGGGGATGTGTGTGTGCTCAGTCACTCTAAGAGTCACACACAGTCTGACTCTTTGCAACCCCATGGACTGTAAAACCCGCCAGGCTCCTCTATCCTTGGAATGTTCCTGGCAAGAATACTGGAGAGGGTTGCCATTTCCTTCTCCAGTGGATCTTCCCAACCCAAAGATCGAATTTGCGTCTCTTGCGTCTCTTGCATTGGCAATCGGATTCTTTACCACTGAGCCGTCTGTAAAGTCCCTATTAGGTCCCTAAAGGAGTCAATTTCATAGAGGCAGGAAGCTGAATTATGGGTGCCAGGGGCTGGGGAGGGAGGATGAGGAGTTAGTATTTAGTGGGGACAGAGTTTCAGTTTTGTAAGATGACAGGGTCTTGGAGATGGATAGTGGTGGTGGTTGGACAACAATGTGAATGTACTTAATGTCACTGAAATGCACAATTCCTTCCCCCCCCACCCCACGTGTGGAATCTTAGTTTTCCAACCAGGGATCAAACCCACATCTGCAATGGAAGTGCAGAGTCTTAACCACAGGCTGCTGCTGCTGCTGCTAAGTCACTTCAGTCGTGTCTGACTCTGTGCGACCCTATAGACGGCAGCCCACCAGCCTCCCCCGTCCCTGGGACTCTCCAGGCAAGAACACTGGAGTGGGTTGCCATTTCCTTCTCCAATGCATGAAAGTGAAAAGTGAAAGTGAAGTCGCTCAGTTGTGTACGACCCTCAGCGACCCCATGGACTGCAGCCCACCAGGCTCCTCCGTCCATGGGATTTTCCAGGCAAGAGTACTGGAGTGGCTTGTCATTGCCTTCTCTGCTTAACCACTGGAGCTCCAGGGAACTCTCTAAACTGCACCTTTCAGATGGTTAATATGGTACATTTTATATATTATGTCCATTTTAGCATAAGTATTAATTAATTAAATTTTTAAGTAAAAAGGAAAGACGCAAAAGGAGAGTGCTCTATTTGCAGGCAGCTCACTCTGGCCAGCGCACCTGTAGTCAGGTAACTTCTCCCCCTGACCCAAGATGAATAGTTGCCATCCAACCGAGGAGGACAGAGCCCAGATTCAGGGCAGGGCAGCAGGGTGGCTGTGTGTCCAAAGATGTTGAATTGGAAGAGAAGGCATCTGTAGGGATTTCTGATGGGTTTTTTCTTCCTGCATTCTCATAGATTCCTGGCAGTGGGGAGAGAGTGGCCTGAAAGATCTGAGAGGCTGTGCTGCCCTTGACATTGACTCTGAGGCCGTGGCTGACGTCAGAGGCTAAGGGAGTCGAGGTTACACGTGTGGCTTGCAGCAGCTTTTGGCAAGTTTCTTCCCTCTTTCTTTCTTTTTTCTTTCTCTTCCTTCCATCCCCCCTTTCTTTCCTTCTTTCTTTTCTTCTTTCTTTTCTTTTTTCCCCTTCCTCCCTTTTTTCCCTCCCTCCTTCCGTTCTTCCTATTTTTTTTCTTTCTTTTTAAATGTTTAAGCATGGCAAAAGACACATAACAGGGACTTCCTTGGTGGTCCAGCGTTTAACATGGGTTCAGGGAATGTGGGTTCGATCTGTGGTTGGGGACTTAAGATTCCACCTGCTCTGCAGTGCTGCCAAAAGATTACCAAAAAAAGGCATACAATTTCCCATCTTCATCATTTTAAGTGCACCATTCAGGGGCATCACATGCATGCACATTTTCAACCAGCGCCACCATGCATCTCCAAAATATTTCCATCTTCCCCGACTTAAATTGTCTCCCTACTAAAAAATAACTCCCCAGTCCCCCTCCTTCAGCCCCTAGAAACCATCATCTTACTTTCTCCTCTATAGAAAGTTGACTCCTTCTAGAGACCTCCTGAGGGCTTCCCTGGTGGCTCAGCTGGTAAAGAATCTGCCTGCAATGCGGGAGACCTGGGTTCGATCCTTGGGTTGGGAAAATCCCCTGGAGAAGGGAAAGGCTACCCACTCCAGTATTCTGGCCTGGAGAATTCCATGGACAGTATAGTTCTTGGGGTCGCAAAGAGTCAGACACAACTGGATGACTTTCACTTTCACAGAGACCTCCTGAAGGTGGACTCATACAGCATTTGTCTTCTCGTGACTGGTTTGTTTCACTTTTTTCTTAATCACACAAGTAATAAGTAATACAGGTATGCCTCATTTTATTATGCTTCACTTATTTTTTAATATTTATTTAGTTATTTGGCTGCCCCAGGTCTTAGTTGCAGAGCGTGGGATCTAGTTCCCTGACGAAGGATGGAACCCAGATCCCCTGCACTGGGAGCATGGAGCCTTAGCCACTGGACCACCAGGACGTCCACTATGCTTCAACTTATCGTGCTTTGCAGACACTACAAATTTTTTACAAACTGAAGTTTTGTGGCAAGTCTATAATCACTGTTTTCCAACAGCCCTTTCCCATAACTGCCTAGCCTGCCAGCCTCCCCCGCTCTCCCCATCCCCACCAGAATGGTGTATCTGGCACCACTGATAAACCTGCATTGACGTATCTTCATCACCCAGAGTCCATAGTTGATATTAGGGATCACTGTGTTGCACAGTCTATGGGTTTGAATAAGACATCCTGGAATGTGAAGTCAAGTGGGCCTTAGAAAGCGTCACTACGAACAAAGCTAGTGGAGGTGATGGAATTCCAGTTGAACCATTTCAAATCCTGAAAGATGATGCTGTGAAAGTGCTGCACTCAATATGCCAGCAGATTTGGAAAACTCAGCAGTGGCCACAAGACTGGAAAAGGTCAATTTTCATTCCAATCCCAAAGAAAGGCAATGCCAAAGAATGCTCAAACTACCACACAATTGCACTCATCTCACACGCTAGTAAAGTATGCTCAAAATTCTCCAAGCCAGGCTTTAGCAATACATGAACCGTGAACTTCCAGACATTCAAGCTGGTTTTAGAAAAGGCAAAGGAACCTGAGATCAAATTGCCAACATCTGCTGGATCATGGAAAAAACAAGAGAGTTCCAGAAAAACATCTATTTCTGCTTTGTTGACTATGCCAAAGCCTTTGACTGTGTGGATCACAATAAACTGTGGAAAATTCTGAAAGAGATAGGAATACCAGATCACCTGACCTGCCTCTTGAGAAACCTATATGCAGGTCAGGAAGCAACAGTTAGAACTGGACATGAATCACAATTGCACTCATCTCACACGCTAGTAAAGTATGCTCAAAATTCTCCAAGCCAGGCTTTAGCAATACATGAACCGTGAACTTCCAGACATTCAAGCTGGTTTTAGAAAAGGCAAAGGAACCTGAGATCAAATTGCCAACATCTGCTGGATCATGGAAAAAACAAGAGAGTTCCAGAAAAACATCTATTTCTGCTTTGTTGACTATGCCAAAGCCTTTGACTGTGTGGACCACAATAAACTGTGGAAAATTCTGAAAGAGATAGGAATACCAGATCACCTGACCTGCCTCTTGAGAAACCTATATGCAGGTCAGGAAGCAACAGTTAGAACTGGACATGGAACAATAGACTGGTTCCAAATAGGAAAAGGAGTACATCAAGGCTTTATATTGTCACCCTGCTTATTTAACTTCTATGCAGAGTATATCATGAGAAACGCTGGGCTGGAAGAAGCACAAGCTGGAATCAAGATTGCCGGCAGAAATATTAATAACCTCAGATATGCAGATAACACCACCCTTATGGCAGAAAGTGAAGAGGAACTAAAAAGCCCCTTGATGAAAGTGAAAAAAGAGAGTGAAAAAGTTGGCCTAAAGCTCAACACTCAGAAAACTAAGATCATGGCATCTGGTCCCATCACTTCCTGGGAAATAGATGGGGAAACAATGGAAACAGTGGCAGATTGAACTGAACTGATACACACATCCTGCCCTGTTCTCTCTCCTGCAGTCCTTGACGGTGAGGTGGTGTCATGGTCAATTTTGAACCTCCCCAACTATGGATCCGGGCTTTTGCCATGTTCTAAATATGGGTTTGCTTTCAAGTCTGCGGTTCTTAAAGAAAGGAGTGGCAGTCCAGGACAAATTTGAGTTATGGATGATCAAAATCCCATCAAACCAGTCAATCCTAAAGGAAATCAACCCTGAATATTCATAAGGACTGATGCTGAAACTAAAGCTCCAATACTCTGGTCACCTGATTCGAAGAGCTGACTCATTGGAAAAGACCCTGATGCTGGGAAAGATTGAATGCAGGAGGAGAAGGGGACGACAGAGGACAAGATGGTTGGATGGCATCACCGGCTCAATGGATGTGAGTTTGAGCAAGCTCCGGGAGATGGTGAAGGACACGGAAGCCTGCCGTGCTGCAGTCCATGGGGTCGCAGAAAGTCAGACAGTGACTGAGCAACTGAATAAGAACAATAGCGGAATTCAGAAGCAGGGCATCTATAATGCTGTTGGCAGGCACATCAAAAATGATATCACTTATTTTCACTTATCTATTTAGCCCTTACTACATGTATGGATGTGAGAGTTGGACTATAAAGAAAGCTGAGCGCCAAAGAATTGATGCTTTCAAACTGTGGTGTTGGAGAAGACTCTTGAGAGTCCCTTGGACTGCAAGGAGATCCAACCCGTCCATCCTAAAGGAGATCAGTCCTGGGTGTTCATCAGAGGGACTGATGTTGAAGCTGGAAACTCCAATACTTTGGCCACCTGATGTGAAAAGCTGACTCATTGGAAAAGACCCTGATGCTGGGAAAGATTGAGGGCAGGAGGAGAAAGGGATGACAGAGGATGAGATGGTTGGATGGCATCACCGACTCAATGGACATGGGTTTGGGTGGACTCTGGGAACTGGTGATGGACAGGGAGGCCTGGCGTGTTGCAGGTCATGGGTCACAAAGAGTCAGACACGACTGAGCGACTGAACTGACTGACTGCTAGGCACTAGAGATACTAACTATATAATAATGTCTCTGCCCTCACATGGCTTATAGGCATCTTATGGAGATAAACTGATGGCTACAGCGTCAAGTCTGGTCTCTAAACGCACCCACTGGGAGGCACCAAGGCACCTGTGGTTACTCGCCCTCTCTGACTGCTGAGTTCTGTTTCAAAGGCAGCTATGAAGACTCACCTTAGCCAAAAGACCAGGCTCTTTTGGGTGGAGACCGATTTTGGTCTGAGCCTCCTGGTGACTTAGAGAGGTGGAAACCTGGACAAAGAGCATCAGCACGAGGAAAGCACCTGCCTTGGGTTTAGATGACTTTGCAGGCCTAGGGACTTTTAGATGAAGCGGATTCCATGGAAGGTTTGTTTTTAAGTGCCTGTGAGGAAGAAAGTTTCCCCTGAAGAGAAGAGTGATGAAAAAAAGAAGATGTCATTGCAAAGACAGGCAAAACCAAAACAAGGAACCAATACACTGTGGTCATTATGTGCCAGACAAGCATATGGCTCCAATATGTGTCCAACTCTGCAACCCCATGGACTGTGGTCTGCCAGGCTCCTCTGTCCACAGGGTTCTCCAGGCAAGAAAACTGGAGTGGGTTGCCATGCCCTTCTTCAAGGGATCTTCCTGATCCTGGGATTGAACCTGTGTCTCTTATGTCTCCTGCATTGGCAAGTGGGTTCATTGCCACTAAGGCTATCTGGGAAGCCCCCAGTTGCATATACATATATATATATATATACACATACATATATATATGAGAAGGTTGGATGGCATTACCAACTCAATAGACATGAGTGTGAGGAAACTCTGGGAGTTGCTGATGGACAGGGAGGCCTGGTGTGCTGCAGTCCATGGAGTCACAAAGAGTTTTACACGACTGAGCGACTGAACTGAACTGAACTGAAACATATACGTGACACATATATATAATCATTTATATATAAGATCATTATATATATAATTCTTTAGAACGTCCCTCATGGCACAGTGGATGGGAATCTGCCTGCCAATGCTGGGGACATGGGGTTGATCCCTGGTCTCAGAATATTCCACATGCCATGGAGCAACTACTGTGCCACACACATGGAGCCCATGTGCCGCAGCCACTGAAGCCCACGCTATCGTGCCCAGGAGCTGCAACTACTGAGCCCACGTAGCGCAACTCCTGAAGCTGACTTGCCCAGAGCCTGTGCTCGCCACCAAATAACTCCGACCATGTGCTCGCTTCGGCAGCACGTGTACTAAACCTGGACCGACACAGAGAAGATGAGCGTGGCCCCTGCGCAAGGATGACAGGCAGACTCGCGAAGCCTTCCATATTTTCAGCAAATGAAACAATTGACAAAGGATTAATTCCCAAAATATACAAGCAGCTCATACAACTCAATACCAGAAAAACAAACAACCCAATCAAAAAGTGGGAAAAAGACCTAACAGACATTTTTCCAAAGAAGACATACAGATGGCTAACAAACACATGAAAAGATGCTTAACATCGCTCTTTATTAGAGAAATGCAAATCAAAACTGCAATGAGATATCACCTCACACCAGTCAGAATGGCCATCACCAAAAAGTCTGCAAACAATAAATGCTGGAGAGGGTGTGGAGAAAAGGGAACACACTTGCACTGTTGGTGGGGGTGTAAATTGATACAGCCACTATGGAAGAAGGTATGGAGAGTCCTTAAAAAACTCCTACTCCTAGGCATATATCCTGAAGAAAGCAAAACTGAAAAAGACACATGTATCCCATTGTTCATTGCAGCACTACTTACAATAGCTAGAACATGGAAGCAACCTAGATACCCATCAACAGATGAATGGATAAAGAAGCTGTGGTACATATACACAATGGAATAGTACTCAGCCCTAAAAAGGAATGCATTTGAGTCAGTTCTAATGAGGTGGGTGAACCTAGAACCTGTTATACAGAGTGAAGTAAGTCAGAAAGAGAAAGATAAATACTGTATTCTAACGCATATATATACAGAATCTAGAAAAATGGTACTAAAGAATTTATTTACAGGGCAGCAATGGAGAAACAGACATAGAGAATAGACTTATGGAAATGGGGAGAGGGGAGGAAAGGGTGAGATGTATGGAAAGAGTAATGTAGAAACTTAGATTACCATGTGTAAAATAGATAGCCAATGGGAATTTTCTGTATGGCTCAGGAAACTCAAGCAGGCATTCTTTATCAACCTGGAGGGGTAGGATGGGGAGGGAGATGGGAGGGAGGTTCAAAAGGGAGGGGATATGTGTATACCTACGGCTGATTCATTCGGAGAAGGCAATGGCATCCCACTCCAGTACTCTTGCCTGAAAAACCCCATGGACGGAGGAGCCTGGTAGGCTGCAGTCCATGGGGTCGCGAAGAGTCGGACACGACTGAGCGACTTCACTTTGACTTTTCACTTTCATGCACTGGAGAAGGAAATGGCAACCCACTCCAGTATTCTTGCCTAGAGAATCTCAGGGATGGGGGAGGTTGGTGGGCTGCCGTCTCTGGGGTCGCACAGAGTCGGACACGACTGAAGCGACTTAGCGGCAGCAGCACGGCTGATTCGTGCTGAGGTTTGACAGAAAACAACAAAATTCTGTACAGCAATTATCTTTCAATAAAAAGATAAATTAATTAAAAAAAAAAGTCTGAGCACTGCAACGAGGAGCAGTCCCTGTTTGCTGCAACTGGAGAAAGTCCAGGCATAGCAAAAGACCCAGCACAGTCAAAAGTAAAAATAAATAGAACACACAACAGTGCTATATATAATTATTTATATAAGTAATCATTTTATATAATCATCATATATGTTCTTGCCTGGAGAATCCCAGGGACGGCGGAGCCTGGTGGGCTGCAGTCCATGGGGTCGCACAGAGTCGGATACGACTGAAGCGACTTAATAGCGTATATATATATATATTTACTTAATCCTCACAAAACCCTGAGTAAGTTACAGAAGAGCATAGGGAGGCTCCAAGGTATATATATAAGGCAATGGCAACCCACTTCAGTACCCTTGCCTGGAAAATCCCATGGACAGAGGAGCCTGGTAGGCTGCAGTTCATGGGGTCGAGAACAGTCGGACACGACTGAGCGACTTCACTTTCACTTTTCATTGTCAGGCATTGGAGAAGGCAATGGCAACCCACTCCAGTGTTCTTGCCTGGAGAATCCCAGGCACGGCGGAGCCTGGTGGGCTGCAGTCCATGGGGTCGCACAGAGTCGGATACGACTGAAGCGACTTAATATCCTGACTTTGAAGTTGGGGGGTTGGGGTTGGGGGTGGGGAGGACCATATGTTAATATGTTATAAGGAATGGAATGGAGGGTGATACAATCATAAATGTTGCAACTCCCAGAACTTGCCCATCCTTGTCAATTTCTGCAGGTAAGATTATTCATGATTTCATTTTGACCCTGACACTGAACCTGCCAAGTAAGGGAAGTAAGCATTACTTTCTCCCTGGTTTTTACCTCCTTCCCCCACTCTGCCCTCTCATCCGCTGCCTTGAGGCTTACGGGATCTTACTTCCCTGACCAGGTATGGAACCCACTCTCTCTGCAGTGAAAACATGGCATCCTAACCACTTGACCACGAGGGAAGTCCCAATGTCCCATTATTTTAATTGGCAAAGCTAAGTGACTCGCCCAAATTCTGTATGATTCAGAAGCTGGGGCTCTATACTGCCAGACACTGTCTATAAGTTTCTTCTCCTGGATTAATTACTGTTTTTCTTTCTGATAGTTCAATTATCTCCTCTCTGCCTCTTTTCTGCCTTCTCTCCTGGGTTTCTCTGAAAGCCTGCTGAGAGGTTAGTATGCCTGCTAAGCTCAGTTTGTAAAACCTCAGAGAACTCTGCTCATTCCGGAGAGAGCCCTCCTAAACTGCCAGACTCTGTAGGAGGGCTTTTGGGCAAGGGACCCTGGCAAGTTCATGAATCTCCACCAAAGAGACACCCTGATTTTTAAAAGCTGTTCACCATCAGCTCTTGGTGGTTTAGGCATTCAGGTTCAGCTCTGAAATCTCTAGTTTGTTTTGATTTGGCTTTGGGGAGAGGAAGTGGCCATTCTGTTCAACCCTTTCTCTGAATAAGATAAATCAATATTTATGTCCAGACCTCAGGTATGAGGTCAGTTGATTTCAGAGATGTTTTGGCCCGTAATTCATCCAAGTGCTGGATCCCACAAAACAAAACCAGTCTTTGCCTGTACTTTTGTGATGATTTTATTTAAATTCATCACTGATAACTGTTTTATGGGGCAATTTGAAAGAACCCTCTAAAACCATATACGGTGAAACAGTTAAAGTCTATAAACAGTTCCTAGAAAGGAGAAGGCAAGTAGAGAAAAGTGGTGGGGGTTAAGTTTCCAACATCTCTAGTTTTTGGTTTTGAGTCAGAGGGGAGATGTCATTGGCCAATTAGACGATTTGGAAGGGCAGATCGAATCTTCTTTGGGCACCAAAGGGAATCAAAATTTGAGAGAAATTTAAAGGAGATGCGGGATTTCATTTTGAGGGTGGGCGTGGGGGCGGCTCAGCTCTTCCTGCGACAAACCCTGCAGCCTGTCCGGGACCAGCTTTGGAAAGAACTGGAATCTGAGTCAGTGCTTCATGGGTTAAGGAGCCCATGTCACATCGGCCGTTTGAAACTCCTCCTCTCCAAACTCCTCCTCCCACAGTGAGGTGAAGATATTTGAAAATCACCCCACTGCAAACTCCTCCCTCTCCGGGAAACCTCACATAGAAATGCTGCAAATGACTGGGGCCCCGCGTGCAGTCGCGTCCGGGCCGCGCGAAGCCCGGGTTTCCAGAGCGGTCACTGCCAGCGGACAGCGGCCTGGGCCGGGTCGTGACAAGCGGAGGCTGGGATCATGAGGCTCGCGGGCTGGGGACTGCGCTGGGCCATCGCCCTGCTCATCGCTGCGGGGGAGGCTGCAGGTGAGGCTGGCTCCGGAAGCCCGCGCGGGATAGGGTGAGCTCCTGAATTTGGGGAGCCCCTTGGTATTTTGGGGGGCCGGCGGGAGATAAAATGAAAAATCATTCAATCCATGGAAGACGTGGGAAAATGGCACAAAGTCCTTCCCCAATGGCTGGATTGGGAAAAGGGTTCGGGGGATAGGTGTCTGGGGGGTCTGGGAGGGGAACGCAACGCGGCTTTCTCCACAAGTATCCCCCCAATGGGGGACCACTCTCCTTTTCTTAGAGCCGGATACGCTTTAGGAGGAGGTACTCCCTCCCCGAGTTATTCCAGGGGAGGAGACGGACCCGAAAACCGGCTGCTCAGCCTGGAGGCCCTACGGGCGCTCCCCTACATCGCTTCACCTTCAGGGGTTACGGCGGCGGTCAAGTTTGGCTTTGTGCTTCCCAAGGGCCGCTGCTGCCTCTGGAAGCGGAGCGGGATTCGTCTAACCTGCACCAAGCTTCCGCCCTTAGCCACCTCCTCCAGCCCCGCCTTCAGCCCTGTGGGCCCTCCCCCGAACTCCCATTGGACGCCACTCGAACAGGCGAGCCTCGAGCCACACCCCTCGGCCAATGGGAGGCGTTGGTTGGTGAGGCCGGGGCGGCGCGGGGCGGGGCTGGCGCACGCCACGCGCCACACCTAAATCTCCGTGAGGATGTCGAAGGCTATTCCTCGAGTCGTTCAGGGCTCCGGTCACAAATAATGCGACAAGTCCCGGGCCCCTGGAGAAACTCTGCAAGCATAGATGAAGTGCCCGCTGAGCGCTTGAGCCCCACTCGGCCAAGGCCTGTTTCCTCCTCTGTCTGCAATGATGCGTCCGTACCCACTTTGTCCTCGGGATCTCTGACCCCGCCCGACTGGGACCAGTTCGCAGACGTGACCCCCAGGCCACCTTCAAGGCCTCAGTTCCTTCCCAGTCTGAAACGTTGCCTAGAAACTCTAGTCCTTCCCGGATCGGACGTGAAAGGCACTTAATGGAGACTTTCATCCGTGCCTGGGCTGGGACCGAGAGTTGGGGACCAAATGGAACCCTTTGGGGTTGCCTTGTTTGTTCATAGGCGCTAAAATGAGTTCAGTTGAGCTGCTCTCATGACAACATGACAACCTTTTATTTTAGGGGGTTTGAAATTTAGATTTGGGCAAGAGGCTGCTGCTGCTGCTGCAAGAGGCTAGTTGGTGCAATATCCTGAGTTATCCAGTGGCTGAGAGAGACATTTGACCTTGCCCTGGATAATAAAGAAATGGTCCTTTTCCAACTTAACAACCAGCTGGGCCTAGAAAAGTATTGGAATTGTCCCGTGAACAGGATGCAGGAAGCTGTTTTTTTAATGGAGGGGAGGGGTGGCTTTGAGCGGAGAACTTTGAACTCTTGGAATCAGTACCTGTGACACACACATCGCAGTTTCCTCTGGGAGGAAAGGAAGGAGGATTTCAGCCACATGGCAGAGGGTTATTGTAATGATTCGGCCATTGGGTTGTGTGAAGCAGAGGGATGGTGGCTTGGAAAAGAGACAGTTGATGAGCCGTGTTTCACACACAGATCCACTCCTTCCCTAAGAGGATATTAATGGCAGTGAAGTTTCATTGAGCAAGATATGTTGCTTCAGTTTCCTTTTTCACTGGGCAGCTTGAGGATCTGATGTATTTTGGTTCTCAAGGAGGCTCTGAGTCTGGGTGTGTTCCCCAAATTCCTGAGAGAGTGGGCAGCTACTAAATATCTGCCTGCATTGTGGGAGACCTGGGTTCAATCCCTGGGTCCAGAAGATCCCTGGAAAAGGACATGGCAACCCACTCCAGTATTCTACTGTGTTTTCCGCTAAGTATCTACTCTGGCATTAACTTGGTGATAGACATGTGTAGCAGCCCTGGCTACTCCAGTTTGCCCCGAGGGGGTGGGAATTTCTTGTCTGTTTATTTTGGGAATGGTAGTAATTGGAATCTTAACTGCTTGCTTTCCTTTAGCAAAATCAAAGTCACTTAATTGACAGTTGGGTGGGGGTTATCAAATATGCCAGGGACACACCCAAATTCAGAAAATAGAGTGTTCCCACTAACTTGTGTCTGCTTTAACAGAGGATAAGATGGTTAGATAGCATCACTGACTCAAGAGACATGAATCTGAGCAAATTCCGGGAGATAGCAGAGAACTGAGGAGCCTGGCATGCTGCAGTCCGTGAGATCGGGAAGAGTCGGACACAACTTAGTCATTGAACAACAACTGCTTTAACAGCAAGCCCCAGGGGGATTCACTGGTCATTGTCAGGCATATTTATCTTTCAGGGCAACACTCATTAAAGACAGGGAGAATGTTTCTGAGACTGCAAACCTTTAAGAGAAATATCTGCCTCATTCTATCTTTCTAGGGCATTCCTGCTCATATCTGTAGGGTTCCTCCCCTAATAAGACCCAATTCCAGATGCCTTTTTTGCTCAGTGCTTTGATTGTCTTTCACATTCCACATTCAGTATGTTAACAGCATCCACAATCTGCTCCGCTGTCTAGCAACTAACCATGTGTTGCTAAGACACCATGCAAGTAGTCAGCAGTGAACAGTGATAGAAACTAGCTACCCCTCAAAGGAGCAGATGACAAACTACCGCGGAGATCACCTCTGGGGAAAATACCTTGGTGGTCCCTCTTGTGGGAAGGAGCACTGGTAAAAGGATTTTTCATTCATTTTCTGGTAAGACTCTTAGCTTCAACCATTTTTCTCTCTTTTTTTTTAAAGGTTTTTTTGGTGTGGAACATCTTTCTTTGAAAGTCTTTATTGAATTTGTTATGAAGTTGCTTCTGTTTTATGTTTTGGTTTTTTTGACTCTGAGGCCTGTGGGATCTTAGCTTCCCAACCAGGGACTGAACCCACATCCCTTGCACTGGAAAGCAAGGTCCCAATAACTGGAGTGCCAGGGAAGACCCAGGCCATTTCTTTTTCAAGAAAATGATTCCAAGTATTTATTTTTTAGTTTTTTTTTTTTTTTTTTGTCCATGCCTCTCGACTTGTAGGATCTTGGTTCCCTGGCCGGGGGTTGAACCCAGGCCCTGGCAGTGAAAGCACTGAGCCCTAACCTTGGGACCACCAGGGAATTCCCTCCATGTATTATTTTGGTTTTCCTGAACAACCACTATCTTCAGTATCCGCTGAAGGAAAACCTTGAAAGCATTTACCACCTCATATGTGTGCTGGCGAAAAAGCAGAAATGTATATTCTCCTTTTCTGTTTCGATAACCTTGTTCCTGATTCCTCACCCGTGACAGGAGAGGTCTGCGGGCTAGAGTTTCGATTGTTTTCTGGTTTTGTGAGGGAGAGGGATGTTGCTTATGCAATTTTAGGCATCCCCAGTATGAGGAGTTATGGGATCTGGCGCTCTGGTTTGCTTTTGCTGAAATTCAACTGAAACTGACATACAAAACCCAAACCTTGCTTGTGGAACTGGGAGGAAATAAGAAAGAGCTGTTTGTTCTTGGGGCTGTGGTGTTTGAGGTAGGACTAGCTCTGACTCCTTGCTCAGGTCGGGGTTGCCCACTGCCGGGAGACCTATCTTGAGCTACTCTTCTGGGTGCTCACTGTCCTGTATCCTCGGCCGTATGAGCAAGGCCACGAGACGTTTCCCAGCCGACTGCTGTTGGTAATGGTGAAATCCATTCACTTCTCATTCACACGTCACAGCTGATGGCCCGCTGTTGGATGAACAGCTGTTCAGGTAGAAATATGCAGAAGTAGGCTCTTCTTGTTGGTAGGGTCTTCAGCCATCTATGACAAGAAAATATTTGATTAACTGTTGCCCAGGGGAGGGCTCGTTGGTGTCCAGGGAAGGGGGTAGTGGTTCTTTCTCTCTCTTACTTTTGTTATTATCGTAATTTTTATTTTTGGCTGTGCTGGATCTTTGTTGCGAGGTGGGGGCTCTCTAGTTTGTGGCAACGTGGGCTTAGTTGCAGAATGTGGGATGTTAGTTCCCCAGTCAGAGATCGGACCCAGCGCCCCAGCACTGGGAGTACAGAGTGCAGAGGACCACCAGAGAAGATCCTCTTTATCCCTATTTAAAGGGCTTTAAGATGGTTTAACGTGTCTAGCCTTTCCAGTAGGGCTTCCCTGGTGGCTTAGACAGTAAAGAATCTGGCTGCAGTGCAGGAGACCTGGGTTTGATTCCTGGATCAGGAAGATCCCCTGGAGAAGGAAATGGCAACCCCCTCCAGTATTCTTGCCTGGAGAATCCTATGGACACAGGAGCCTGGTGGAGTACAGTTCATGGCGTTGCAAAAGAGTTGGACACGACTGAGCGACTAACACTTTCATTTTTGTACATTCAAAATGGTTTAATATTTTTAGCCTTTCCAGTAACACATTCTGCATGTGAGATGGTTCCTTGGGCAAAGTGGATTAGCGATGATTGAAACTGCCATCTCCTGGATGGGAGAGCAGATGGCAGAAGTTCCTCCTCCAGAATCTTCCTCCTCTGTAGAGAATGTCCCTTGCCTGAACTTCCTTTTTTTTTTTACCTTTTTTTTCTGAGAGTCCTGGAATTTTGATTGCTTTTTACCCACCCCATGCGGGAAGCCAGAAGTGAGTCATTTCCTTTTTCAGGCATACTCACAATTCAGCTGTGAGTCAGTGGGTGTGGGGTATATTGCAGAGGCACCTCAGAGGGCGATGTCCTGTCTGGATCAGTAGCTGGGCGATGTATTATCAGTCTGTCTTCTGATAGCGGCAGATTCTAGAGCTCAGCTCATTTGAATCTCCTTAGCTCTCCACTGGGTTACCTCCAGCTTGGTCTCTTTGTAAGTTCAGTTACCAAGTTCTGTTGATGCTTCTAAACACTCCTTGTATGTATTTCTCTCTTTATCACCTACAGCCTCCTCCACCCGTCCACTCATTTCTCTCCTAACCTCACCTGACTGTTCCTCTGGGAAGGAACACTGGACAATGAGCTTTGAAGACCCAGAATTTGTTTCTTTTGAATTAAAGGTGCAATTGACATACTATAAAATCGACAGATAAGAGTTCAGTGAGTTGTGATAGACATCTACTTCCGTGTAGCCACCTCTCATTAGGACCTAGAGGACTTCTCTCCCCACCAGGAAGTTCCTAGCTCTCTTCAGTTTACTCACCTGCCAGACACAGACCAGAGGCACCTCTAATCTGATTTCTGTCATTGCGAAAAGTGAAAGTGTTAGTCACTCAGTTGTGCCGACTCTTTTCAACTCCATGGACCCTCTAGGCTCCTCTGTCCATGGGATTCTGCAGGCAAGAATACTGGAGTGGGTTGCCAGTTCCTTCTCCAGGGGATTTTCCTGACCCAGGAATCAAACCTGTGTCTCCTGCATTGCAGGCAGATTCTTTATGTCTCAGCCACCAGGAAAGCCTAGTTTCTGTCATTATCGGTTAGTTGTGCCTGAGCTAGAACCGGCACATGAATAGTATGTACTTGAGAAAAAAACTGGACAGGGAATTCCCTGGCTGTCCAGTGGTTAGGACTCTGAGCTTCCACTGTAGGGGGCAGAAGCTTGATTCCTGGTTGAGGAATTAAGATCCCAAACCACACTGCTCAGTGCGGAAAAAAAAAAAAAAAAGCTTTGGACCTTTTTGAACTTGACATTGTTATACACCTGTGTTAATAATTCTTCTGGGTCCCAGGGACTTTGCACTTTAAAATTTAACAGATTCTGCCCTGTTGCGCTCCAAAGAGATGAAACTAGAAGAGTTCCACTTTTCCAAAATCTTTGCCCAGGAATATGATGGACCTGTCTCTGATTGGGGCATACCAGCTGAACAAATCTTGTTTTGACTCAGGCCTTGGGCTCTGACGGTTTCATGCTGAAAGGAAGAAAAAGACATTCCTTACTCTCCAGGAGTTTAAATCTAGGCTGGGGGACTTGGTAAACAAATGCTTTCGATCTTGTATGTTAGGAGTGAGAAATGGGTGTTTTAGGAGATCTTGTATGCGTGCGTGCTAAATCACTTCCAGTTGTTTCCATCTCTTTGCGACCCCGTGGACTGTAGCCTGCCAGGCTCCTCTGTCC
This sequence comes from Oreotragus oreotragus, assembly GCA_006410675.1. Taxonomy (NCBI): domain Eukaryota; kingdom Metazoa; phylum Chordata; class Mammalia; order Artiodactyla; family Bovidae; genus Oreotragus; species Oreotragus oreotragus. The sequence continues at coordinate 128,350 of SJYX01003516.1, forward strand.
ATGGGATTCTCCAGGGAAGAATCCTGGAGTTGGTCGCCATGCCCTCCTCCAGGAGATCTTTCTGACCCAGGGATCGAACTGTGACTCTTCCCATCTCCTGCATTGGCAGGTGGGTTCTTTATCACCAGCACCACCTGGGAAGCCCACGGGCTGCTAAACCCAGTTTCGGGGAAGGTTAGCGTCAAAGCTGAACTGTTAGGCAAGTAAAGAGGAGGGAGTTAGGAGGGGACGTTGTACCAGAAGGGACTGCAGAGCTTTGGGATCTGAGATTGTGAATTTTTTTTTTACCAGATCCAGCATGTTCTCCTTAATATAATTATTTGTCATATACCTATGCTATCATCTAGTGTACATTAAAAACCATCATTATACAGAAAAGCGATATGTTAGAACCATAATTATACAGAAAAGATATATGTTAAAAAGGTGAGCTAAAAATCAAACACACAACATTTTAAAATATCTTGTTATTTGTAATGGCTTCCTACTATAGTTAAAAATCTCAAATCATGATGTAGTGGGGGCAAGGTTTCTTTTTTTCCTTTATATCTCTATATATGAAGTAACATATATATATGTATATATATATATAGTAAAGTATATTTGATTTACAATGTTGTGTTAGTTTCAGTGATTCAGATTCTTTTTCAGTTTTTTTTCCCTTACACATTATTACAAGATAATTGAGTATATAGTTCCCTGTGCTACATAGTAGGTCCTTGTTGGTTATCTATTTTATATATAGTAACGTGTATGTGTCCATCTCAATCTCCTAATTTATCTGTCCCTCACTTCTTACCTCTTTGATAACCATAATCTGTTCTCTATGTCTGTGGGTCTAATTTTTGTTTTAAATCAGTTCATTTGTACCTTTTTTTTTTTTTTTAAAGATTCCACATATTGTAAGTGATATTGTATAATATTCATCTTTTCTCTACCTGGCTTACTTCACTTAGTATGATAATCTCCAGGTTTATCTATGTTGCTGCAAATTGCATTATTTCATTCTTTTTTATTGCCAAGTGTTAAGGGCAAGGCTGATGATTAGCAGCTGGACGCAGGGAGCCATACATCAAAGAGTGCCTTTGATCGTTCTTATTTTTATGGCTTGACCTTCCACCATATCTAATTAGGTCTGTACGTTGAGGGTAAGAGGGGCAAAATGCTCACTAGTAGGAATCAACTTGTCAGTGCCACCCTCTAAGGTTGTGAAGTTTGCACATTTACTTTCACTCACAGCTCATTAACTTAAACTTGGTCCCATAGCCACACCTGGCCGCAAAGGAAGCTGAGAAATTATAGATCCTCCCTTGGGTAATGTGCTCAGTTAAAACCTGAAGGTCTCAAACTTCCCTGGTGCTCCAGTGTTTAAGAATCCACCTTGCAATGCAAGGGACATCGGTTGGAGCCCTGGTCTAGGATGATCCCACAAGGGACATTGGTTGGAGCCCTGGTCTAGGATGTTCCCACATGCCACGGAGCAACTAATCCTGTGCACCACATCTACTGAACCTACACGCCAGAGCCGGTACACCGCAACTAGAGAGCAGCCCCTGCTCACTGCCACTAGAGAAAGCCCTCACATAGCAACGAAAACTCATCACAGCCAATATGCAAATAAATAAATCTTTAAAAAAACTTATGAGTGTTTAAAGAGAATGTGCATGCGTGAGTGCTCAGCCATGTCCAATTCTTTGCGACCCCATGGACTGTAGCCCACCCAGCTCCTCTCTCCATGGGATTCTCCAGGCAAGAATACTGGAGTTGGTTGCCATTTCCTCCTCGAGGGGATCTTCCCGACCCAGGGATCAGACCCAAGTCTCCTGTGTCTCGTGCATTGCAGGCATATATTCTTTACCATCTGAGACACCCGGAAAGTCCACTTAAAAAGAATATCAAGGGGAAAAAAATCTGAATACATAAAAAGACACGAAGCATGTAAGATCTTGAATCTTCTCCCATATGCAGAATGAAGGAAGAAGAGACTTCTTTCATGAGAAGAATCATTCAAGGATCAAGGATCTTTTTGTCTGGAAGCTTCTCCCAGGAATGAACTAATTCTGGAGACATAGTTTATGCCTTGTGCATGAAGAGTTCATTAATTGCCTTTGTGCAAAATGAGCAAATGAATACATTTTGTGCAAACTATTAAACTATTTTTTTAGGGGGGTTTCAGTCAACATTCAAAATAAAATGATAAAAGAAAAAAACATTCTTCTTACGAAAGTAGTGAAAAATATAATAAACGTAGCCATCAACCCAAACTTATATTTTACATATCATTTGCCTTCAGAATATCTGACTCATGAGGAAATTTCTGCTAGTTTCTTCTTTCTTGGTCTTATTTCCTTATCCTGAGATAAACTGGATCATAATTTTTATTAACTGTGTTACTTTAGATTACGAAGGGGATCAAAGTCTCTATTTAGAGATTAAAGGAGTAATACCAATTTTATTACCGGCCAATAAAAGTTTATTGGAAGCCTGGTGTGCTGCAGTCCATAGGGTAAGAGTCTGACACAACTGAGTGACTGAAATGACTGACCCACTCCAGTATTCTGGCCTGGAGAATTCCATGGACTGTATAGTCCATGGGGTCACAAAGAGTCAGAATGAGCAGCTTTCACAATAAAGCTTGCTTTGACCATAGCTCACATGTAACAGTGACCCTGAACCAAAGCGTGATACCTGAAACTGAACGCAGTCAGTATTGTTTTGCTCTCTTTGTGTGCCTGGTCTCTCAGTCGTGTCTGACTCTTTGCAACCCCATGGACTGTAGCCCGCCAGCCTCCTCTGTCCATGGGGATTCTCCAGGCAAGCATACTGGAGTGGGTTGCCTCGCCCTCCTCCTGGGAAGCCTCCCCATCCAGGGATCATTCCCAGGTCTCCCGAATCGCAGGCAGATTCTAACCCCATGGACTGTAGCCCGCCAGCCTCCTCTGTCCATGGGGATTCTCCAGGCAAGCATACTGGAGTGGGTTGCCTCGCCCTCCTCCTGGGAACCCTCCCCATCCAGGGATCATTCCCAGGTCTCCCAAATTGCAGGCAGATTCTCTACCATCTGAGCCACAAGCTGTAAAAGTCGTATACTTTAGAGGGGCTTCCCTGGTGGCTCAGGAGTAGAGAATCTGCCTGCCAATGCAGGAGACACAATTTCGATTCCTGGTCCGGGTAGATCTCACGTGCCTCGGAGCAACTAAGCCCGTGCGCCACAACTACTGAAGCCTGTGGGCCTAGGACCTGTGCTCCGCCACAAGAGACGCTAAGACAGTGAGAAGCCGGAGCACCACACCTGCAGAGCAGCTCGCACTGCGGGGGACAGTGAAGCACAAGGAAGCCTGGCATGCTGCTGTTCACGGGGTGGGAAAGAGTTGGACGCAGCTCCGCGACTGAACAGCAACAACCCGTTTCTTTAGATCTGAAATTTAGTTATATGATTACCTTCTCTGCTGGATCTCTGCTCGCTGACCTCTACATGAATAATTTCTCATAACTTATATACCCTTTTTGTGGGGGCTGTGTTGGGTGTCAGCTGCATCACGTGGGCTTCCTGGGGTGCACGAGCTTAGTTGCCCTGTGGCAGGTGGGATCTTAGTTCCCCAACTAGGGATCAAACCTGTGTCTCCTGTACTGTAAGGTTCTTAACCACAGAACCACGAGAGAAGTCCCAATTTTTATCTCTTTAGTTCCTTTCTACCTACTGGAGAAAGCTTTTCAAGTTTTCCTCCAGCTTAGTGCTTTTGCAGTCTCAATTTTCCTTGGCACTGTCTCCAATACAGGCTTTTGACATGCTAAATCAGGTCCTTTTCTTTGTTATTGTGCATCCAGGTTCTAATATTTTGTCCCCATCGCCCAATGGATCCACACTTTGGACTCACCAACCATGATGTTAGAATCTCACACTGGGGATGAATCTCTTTTTAGGAAGTGTTCTTCGCATCCTCCACTATACTTTTGGTTCACTCAGTTTAATTGTGCGTGTTTGATTTCCTGGAGACCTGACTGCTGCAATAGGATTGTATTTCTGGTTCATTCTTCACTTGGCAGGAAAGAGACACAAAGAATTCGGTCATTTTGTGATCCAAGCCTGATTCTTCCTTCTCCTTTCCTTCTCTTTAGTGAAAGACAACTGTGGGAGAAATGAGTTTCAGTGCCGAGATGGGAAATGCATCTCCTATAAGTGGGTTTGTGATGGGACCACCGAGTGCCAAGACGGCTCTGATGAATCCCAGGAGACGTGCAGTGAGTATCTCCCCACCTTTGGACATGACATGTGTCCTAACCTTTTCTTTTTAACTCCTTTTTTAAAAAAAAAATCTAAGTATAGTTGTGTTACACTTAAACATTTTCAATTTTAATTTTCAATGTGTTAATTTCTATTGGATGGCAAAGTGATTTGATGATAGTGGGTGACAGACGTGGTAGAAATTGACAAGCATACTAATGTATTCTTCTATGAATTAGGAGATGGGCTGAGAAGATATTGCGCTTTCCAGGTGGGTCAGAGGTAAAGAATCCACTTGCAATGCAGGAGATGTAAAAGACTCGGATTTGATCCCTGGGTCGGGAAGATCCCCTGGAGGAGGGTATGACACCCCACTCCAGGATTCTTGCCTAGTATTCTTCCATGGACAAAGGAGCTTGGCGAGCTATAGACCGTGGGGTCGCAAAGAACTGGAGAGGACTGAAACGCTTAGCATGCACACAGACTCGATATTATTGGAACTTGCCTTTAAAGGCTCTTTTTTATTTTCTATTGAAGTTCATGTTACACAGATTAGCCCTTTTTTAAGATTTTTTTTTTTTGGTGGACCATTTTTAAAGTCTTTATTGAATTTGTTATAATATTGCTTCTTAATGATTTAGGTTTTTGGCTTCAAGGCATGGGGGTCTTAGCTTCCCAACCAGGATCGAACCTTCACCTTGTGTTAGAAGGCAAAGTCTTAACCACTGGACTGCCAGGGAAGTCTCACAAATTAGCCTTTTTGTGTGTTTGTTTTTTGTTTCCTTGGCCACTTCAGGTGGCTTTTGGGATCTTAGTTTCCCAACCAGGGATCGAACCCATAACAGCTGCAGTGGAAGCTTAAGAGTCCTAACCACTGAATTAGGCCACTGGGGGTAGGAATAAAATAGGAATTTGGGATTGACAAATGCATACTACTGTATATAAAATAATCAGCAAGGGCCTACTGTATAGCACAGGGGACTATATTCAATATCTTGTAATAACCTATAATGGAAAAGAATCTGAAAAAAAATACGTATATATATACACACACACGTATAACTGAGTCACTTTGCTGTACACCTGAAATTAACACAACATTGTAAATCAACTGTGTGATTTTTTTTTAAAGCCACCCCAAAATTTTAAATAAAAAAAAAGTGACCAGTTTAGTAGCATTAATATATTGCAGCCACCACTTCTATCTCATTCCAAAACCTTTGCAACACCTAGCATCTAACTTAAAAAATTATTTTTCTGCACTGGGTCTTAAGTGCAGCATGCAAGACCTTCAGTCTTCCTCGTGGCATGCGGGATATTTAGCTGTGGTATGTGGTATCTGGTTCCGTGACCAGGGACTGAACCCAGATCCCCTGCACTGGGAGCATGGAGTCTTAGCCACCAGACCCCCAGGGAAGTCCTCAGCAACTAATTTTTAATAAGTTCCATGAAATTTCCTTCATTTTGGTCCAGAAAAGTGAGCCTGAATCTCCTACCAGAAAACTCTAGGTTCTTCCCTTGCAGAGCTTGGAGTGGCAAGGCGGTCTTGTCTCTGAGTTAAGCTTCAGTTCTGTTTCTCCCAAAGAGTCTGTCACCTGCAAGATAGGGGACTTCAGCTGTGGGGGCCGTGTCAACCGCTGCATTTCAGAGTCCTGGAGATGCGATGGCCAGAAGGACTGCGAGAATGGCTCGGACGAGGAAGGCTGTCGTAAGTGGGGTCCCTTGTCTGGTGGCCCGTGGATCCTAGCCGTGTCCAAGTGACCTGACTGGGTTCCCGGCTGAGGTCAGAGTTTGTTCCAAACCATAGAGAGTTTCAGACGGGAAGGCACTCTGCAGCAGGTTCTTTCTTGCCTCTTTGATTTTATTCATTATTTATAATTTCTTTTCTAAGTGTGTAGATTTTTTAAAAACAAAATAAGGCTCTTAAACACCCTGGGGGAAATTTAAATAATTGAGATCACATCAAATCTTCAAGTTGACAAAATATGAAACCCCCCGAGAGAGTATTAAAAAAAAAAAAAAAACTAAAAAGTGAGTGTTTGCTTAGTGATGCATATCTAACCTTGGTTCTCACTGGGGAGCATTTTAAAATAAAAGGGATTGGGCCTCTTTTCCAAAAGTTTTATTTTTTCTTCCGGCTTTACTGAGATATAATTGACATGTAACATGGTGTGAGTTTAGTGTCCAGTGTGATGATTTTATATATATTGTGAAATGATTACCACAATAAGGTTATTTAACACCTTCATCATTTCACATAATTACTGTTTCTTTTGACTCTTTAATACCAGCATAAGCAACAAGGTCCTATTGTATAGGGCAGGGAAACTATAGTCAATATTCTGTGGTAAACTATAATGGAAAGGAATATGAAAAAGAATACATTTATGTATAACTGAGTCAACTTGCTGCAGAGCAGAAATTAACACACCATTGGAAATCAACTATACTTCAATCCAACTTTAAAAAAAGAATTATTAAACTCCTTGCACAATGGGGGGGAAAAAAGATTGACATGTATGTACAATAAACCTGAAGAAGTTAAAAAAAAATAAAAAAATAATAGTACCATCAAACCCAGGAGGTGGGAGGATGAGGAAAATAGAGGAGGGAGATTAACAGGAACCAACATCCTCCTGTAAAATAAATAAGTCACAGTGATGTGATGCACAGCATGGTAAATGTAGTCAGTAAGATGGTGACAACCTTGTAGGGTGACACACAGTAGGTAGACTTAGATTGGTGATCATTTTGTGCTGTCTAAAATCACTGAGTCTGTCACCTGGAAACTAACACAGCTTTGTAAGTCAATTACACTTCAACTTAAAAAGTCCAATATGGGCTTCCCTGATAACTCGGTTGGTAAAGAATCTGCCTGCAATGCAGGAGACCTGGGTTCAATCCCTGGGTTGGGAAGATCCCCTGGAGAAGGGAAAGGCTACCCACTCCAGTATTCTGGCCTGGAGAATTCCGTGGACTGCATAGTCCATGGGGTCGCAAAGAGTGGGACACGACTGAGCGACTTTCACTTTCAAAAAGTCCAATGTCATTGTAAATAAAAACAAGCAAACAATAATAATAACGGCAACAGTTTTTATTTTTATTTTTGGCTACTCTTGAGTGGCTTTTGGTATCTTAGTTCCTCCCCCAGGAATGGAACCTGGGCCCTTCGCAGTGAGAGCCTGGAGCGCTAACCACTGGACTGTCAGGGAAGTCCCCAGCCATTTTTTGGTTTTGTTCTGTTTTTCAAAGCCAAAATTACCTCCTTTCCATTTTATAAGCAATACGACGTGACATTTAAAGTGCTGTCTCTATGCTTCCTCTGAACCTGAATGCATTATTTTCAGGGAGATATTTGAGCTGAAGGTCAAGGAAGATGATCACATTTACTATCTGGTATTTCAAAAACAACTGTTTCTCTAGTCGGATCAAAATATTCTACTTTACCCATTTCCAAACGTTCAGGACGTTTGGAACGCTCAAGGACCACTAATAACATGAAGGAGGCTTTGAATAGTAAAGTGAAGTGAAAGTCACTCTCTGTGACCCCATGGTCTGTACAGTCCATGGAATTCTCCAGGCCAGAATACTGGAGTGGGTAACCTTTCCCTTCTCCACGGCATCTTCCCAACCCAGGGAACAAACCCAGGTTTCTCGCATTGCAGGCAGATTCTTTACCAGCTAAGCCACAAAGGAAGCCCTTTAATAGTGAAGGAACACTTAATTATAAGTTGCCTGCGAGCATGCTCAAGTCCCTCAGTTGTGTCCGATTCTTTGTGACTCCGTGGACTGTAGTCCGCCAGGCTCCTGTGTCCATGGGATTCTCCAGGCAAGAATACTGGAATGGGTTGCCATTTCCTACTCCACTCAGCCATTTTTTTTAAACTAAAGTATATTTAATATTTAATTTACAGTGTTGGGTTAGTTTTAGGTGTAGAGCAAAGTGATTCAGTTACACACACTCACACATACATTCTTTTTCCTATTCTTTTCCACTATATTTATTATACTGACTATAGTTCCCTGCGCAAACTCTTAAATATAGGTTCCCGTGTACCTTTACACCCCAGTCTTCACAGTAACGCTTTGAGATAGAAACAGATGAGGAAACTGAGGCCCAGAGGGGGCCCAGGAACTGGGTGGTTGTCACCCAGGTCCTCTGACCACTGCCCGGAGTCCACTCACTGCGCTCTGGCCTCTCCTCAGCTCAGTGTCCCCATCTGTGCAATGGGTTGGTGTCGGGATTGGAGAGTGGTTTTCCCGGTGACCAGGCTGTCCTCTCCTGTCGGTCCCCGCAGCCCCCAAGACGTGCTCCCAGGATGAGTTCCGTTGCAATGACGGCAAGTGCATTGCCCCGAAGTTCGTCTGTGACTTGGACCTGGACTGCTTAGACGGCTCGGATGAGGCGTCCTGCCCCATGCCCACCTGCGGCCCTGCCAACTTCCAATGCAACAGCTCCATGTGCATCCCCCAGCTCTGGGCCTGCGACGGCGACCCCGACTGTGACGATGGCTCAGATGAGTGGCCAAAGCACTGCGGGAGCCCCCGCCCCTCAGGCCCCCCGCAGGACGACAACCCCTGCTCGGCCCTCGAGTTCCACTGCGGCAGTGGCGAGTGCATCCACTCCAGCTGGCGCTGCGACCATGACCCTGACTGCAAGGACAAGTCTGACGAGGAGAACTGCGGTAGGGGCGCCTCGGAAGTCCCCTCACCCAGGCTGGGGGCTCCCCCGGCAGGGGGCGGGGGTGGGGCAGTGCCTTTAGGTGGTTACATGATTCCGCATCACACAATAAGAAAGTCAGTCCTGGACTTCCTTGGTGGTCCAGTGGTTAAGACTCTGCTCTTCCAGTGCAGGGGTGAGGGTTGGATCCCCGGTCAGGGAACTAAGATCCCATATACCTTAGCTCCGTCAAAAACAGAAAAAGGAACATTGCTTCCAAAGGTCTTATCTCCAACTATAATAAATCCTTGATGGAATGATTCAGATACAAGAAAAGAAAGAGCTAATATCCTGCATAAAGAATATGATATCCAAAGATATCTTCAGATTATATTCAAGGCAACATGGTGTCAACAAAACATGATAAGCACCTAACTAAAAAAAAAAACCAAAAGTCGGTCCCATTTCATGTTCCTTTCGGTCTTTCTGATCACACAGAGGAAACTGTCTTCCAAAGGAGTTCCCTTTGGAACGCCTGTTTATTTATCTTTAAGACTCATTATTACTTGAATTCATTTACCTACATTCTGGTTGTGTTGGGTCTTCACTGTTGCATGAGGGCCTTCTCTAGCTGTGGTGTGTGGACTCCTCTTGCTGCAGAGCAGAGGCTCTTGGCGCCCAGGTTCAGTACTTGCAGCACACCGGTTTGGTTGCTGTGTGCCGCAGAAGACCTCCCCAGACCAGGGCTGAGACCCATGTCCCCTGTACTGGGTGGTGGATTCTTATCTACTGTACCACCAGGGAAGCCCCTCGAACCCCTGTTTAATTTATCTCTTGCCAAGAGGAGCAAACTGCAGCATGCTGTATTATTTTGGTCCAGAAAGGATCCAGGCCTGACTGGTGATGTCCAAGCTGTGTGACCCTTGGCCGGGGACGTAGCCTTACTGTGCTTTGATCTCCTCCCCTGTAGATGGGGCAACGGTGTTGGCCTCGGTGGACCTGGGTTACGACATAAGAGCACACACACACACAAACGAGTTCCAAACATTTGCATACTTATTTATCACCTTTTTTTTTTCCCCCACCGACCTCTTGAAATTGGATTTTCACATTGTCAGCATTTTTATAGTGAAATATAACCCACGGGAAAGTGCAGAAAGCATAAGCTTAGAGCTTAATGAATTAGGGCAAAGTGAAAACCTGTTTGAGGTCAAGGTCTAGTCTGCGGTTAGAGTGATCCTATTCTAGTCACCATGTACATCTGTCAAGATTGCATCATAACATCATTCTTTTCACTTAGTGTCAGCTCAGAAACATTTTTCATGTTCATAGTCTGAGTCATTGGAAGGGCTGTATGATGCTCAGTAGTAATGACTTTTTTGAGAGTGGGGTTGAGCAATGGGCTTCACTGGTGGCTTAGTGGTAAGGAATCCACCTGCTAATGCAGGAAACTTGGGATCGATCCCTAGGTCAGGAAGATATTAATTCCCTGGAGTAGGAAATGACAACCCACTCCAGTGTTCCTGCCTGGGTAACCCCATGGACAGAGAAGCCGGGTGGGTTACAGCACACGGGGTCGGAAAGGGTCAGACACAACTGCGAGACTTAACAACAACAGCATCATAACTTAACCTGGCCAGGCTTCTGTCTAGATGGGGACCACATCATTGCTCTTCTGCCAAGAATGGCCTACTAGCTCTGCCAGCTTTTTTATTTATTTATTTACCTCTGCCAGGTCTTAGCTGCGGCATGAGGGAGTTAGCTTCCTGACCGGGGATTGAACCTGGGCCCCCTGCATTGGGAGCACAGAGTCTTAGCCACTGAACCACCAGGGAATTCCCCGATCTGCCAACTTTTTAATGAATTTCCTGCATGCAAGGACAGACCGGAGAGAAATCTATGAAAATGTAATGGTTGTGTTAGGGTGCGCTCCCTTTCTTATTCTCCACACTTGGCTCTTTCTTTCCCAGCTGTGGCCACGTGCCGGCCTGATGAATTCCAGTGCTCGGATGGGACCTGCATCCACGGCAGCCGGCAGTGCGACAGGGAGCCTGACTGTAAGGATCTGAGTGACGAGCTGGGCTGCGTCAATGGTGAGCCCCACCCCTCCAGGGTCCCGGGCTGCGGGGAGATGTGGGGGAAGAGCACAGTGCCTCCCAGACAAGGGAGGAGCCTCCTGTGTGTCCTCGAGCAAGTTACTTGAGCTCTCTGAGCCTCACTGTCTCTAATCTGCAAAATGAAAACACCCACTTCAGAACTGTGAGATTCAATGAGGATGGAGTGTACATAGCTCATGAGCCTAAGCTGAGAGGTACGTGTACAGAACAATTCCACTTTGCTGAGTTTATAGCATAGCAGTTCTGCTCCTGGGAAACTTGTATCTGTGCACTGGGAGACAGGCTCTAGAATGAGCAGAGCAGCACTGTCCTAACAGCAAAGCAGAATGTTCATCAGCAGTAGAATTAGTTTATCTATACCTATATATATATATGCCATGTTGCACGACATGTGGGATCTTAGTTCCCTGACCAGGGATCAAACCCAAACACCTTGCATTGGAAGCTCAGAGCCTTAACCACTGAACCACCAAGGAAGTCCCAGCGGTAGAATTAATGTAAAAAAAAATTTTTTTTTAATTGTGGTGAAATACATCTAGAGGCTTCCCTGGTGGCTCAGATGGTAAAGAATCTGCCTGTAATGCAGGAGATGGGGCTTTGATCCCTGGATCGGGAAGATCCCTTGGAAAAGAGAACGGCAACCCACTCCAGTATTCTTACCTGGAGAATCTGGTGGGCTACAGTCCATGGGGTCTGAAAGAGTCAGACAGGACTGAGTGGCTAACACAACAAAAATAAACACATGTAACAAAATTTACTGTCTTAACCATTCTTAAGAGTATAGTCCAGTGGTGCTAAGTCACCATCCTCACCATCCATTGCCAGAACTCTTTCATCTTCCCAAATGGAAACTCTGTCCCCATTATACACTCACTCGCTATTCTCCTTTCTTGAGCCCCTGGTACCCACCGTTCTACTGTCTCTACGAATTCCATTCCTATGGCACCCCACTCCAGTGCTCTTGCCTGGAAAATCCCATGGACGGAGGAGCCTGATAGGCTGCAGTCCATGGGGTCGCTGAGGGTCGGACACGACTTAGCGACTTCACTTTCACTTTTCACTTTCATGCATTGGAGAAGGAAATGGCAACCCACTCCAGTGTTCTTGCCTGGAGAATCCCGGGGATGGGGGAGCCTGGTGGGCTGCCGTCTCTGGGGTCGCACAGAGTCGGACACGACTGAAGCGACTTAGCAGTAGCAGCAGCAGTATTTGACCTTACGTAACTGGAATCACAAATTTGTCTTTGACGGGTTTATTTCACTAAGCATCCTTTCCTCAGTGTGCATCCGTGTTATAGAAGGTGTCAGAAATTCCTTCCTTTTTAAGGCAAACTAATACTCTATTGTGTGGATGGGCCGCATTCTGTTTGTCCAGTCACCCGCGGATGAACGCTTGGGTTGCTTCCACGCCTTGGTTGCTGTGAATAGTGCTGCTGTGTACAGGGCTGCATGGAAGTAATTTTAAACGGCAGTGTCCTCACAGAGTGGAATATCATACAGCTGAGAAAAATGAGGCTACAGCCCCTGTCAGCAGCCCAGGCGAACTTTCATAACCTTGGGGTTGCAAGCTAGAAGGAAATTGTGGGAATTTAGCTGGATACAGTTATTAAGACTCAAAAGCAAGCAAAAATCAACAGTAGATTGTTCATTCATATATGTTTGATAGAACTATTAATGAAAAAATAAAGAAATGGTAATCAAAATTCAAGATTATCATTACCTCCGGGGGTAGTAGAATGGGATGGCTTAAACCACTATAATAGTTTAGGTCGGGGCTGAAGAGTAGGAATTTTCAGCTCTGCAGGCCATAGTCTCAATTACATCTGCTTGACTCTGCTGTTATAGCATGAAGTCAGCCACTGACAGTATATGAACCAATGGGCAGCGCTGGGTGCTAATAAAACTTTTATTTAAACAAATAGGCATCAGGCCAGAGTTTACTAGCCCCTGCTATTGGTGATATTCTAATTTTTAAGCTGAGTGGAGGCTTCATGTATGATCAGTAACTATTCTGTTTTACCACCAAATACATTTGTATCTATTCTTGCCTAAATAATCATATTAATAAAAAGCACTAAGCCACCTGCTGTCACCTGGAAGCACCTGACCCTCCTCTGTGGTTCTCATAGTGACTCTTTGTGAGGGGCCCAACAAGTTCAAGTGCCAAAGCGGTGAGTGCATCTCCCTGGACAAAGTGTGCAACTCCTTCAGGGACTGCCAGGACTGGTCGGACGAGCCCCTCAAGGACTGTGGTGAGCCCTGGGATGTGGGCAGCTGGTAGTGTTGAGGGTGGGATCCACCACGTTGAGACGTGGGTGCTGTGGTGCTGTAAGGGGCCAGCCCTGCCCAAGCCACAAGTGCTGTGGCTCTGGGGCTGGACAGATGTTAGACGGGAGCCTGGGGATAAGTGGATTGGCTTCTAAGCCTCAGTTTTCCCATCTGTAAGATGGGGCAGTAACTTCCCAGCCATCCTAGGGCTGCTGGGGGTCAGGTGTTGCAAGTATTTTCAGTAGCACTTTGACCCATGATTTGGACTTTCCAGTCCATAGGGTCTCTTTCACAGCTCTTCTATCTGGCCTTTGTAGCAGGAGAGCACCCACCCAAGCCCATACATGTGCATTTGAATGCCTAGGGCCATGCTCCAATGTTCTATTATGGATACAGACACTCGAATTTCATAGAACTTTTGAAATATTTTGCTTTTGATTCTTATTTTCTTTTCAACTATTTTAAAATGTAAAAACCATTCTTAGCTGTCAAAGAGCAGGGAGGGGGAGGCTGGCTTTGGTCCACACTTGGTACAGTGGGTAAGAGCATGGATTATGGAGCCCAGTCAGTGCCCTAGGTTTGCGTCGAGCTATGTGATCTCAAACAAACTGTTTAACCTGGCCATGCCTCGATTTCCCCAGCTATAATTCTCTTGCCTTTAAGGTCATAGGGAGGATTTTGTGTGTGTGTTAGTCAGTCACTCTGTCCTGTCCGACTTTTTGTGACCCCATGGACGAGCTCCTCTGTGCATGGGATTCTCCAGGCAAGAATACTGGAGTGGGTTGCCATTTCCTGTAGGGAGGATTAAGTGAGTTAATACATGTAACTGTAGTAAGTGGTATGTGGCTTTTATTTTTTATAATTAAAACATTTTTTAATTATGGTAAAAAAAACACACGAAATTCATGGTTTTAACCATTTTTTGGTGTAGAGTTCAGGATGTTTTAAGTACATTCACAGTGTTGTGTGACCATCACCATCCATCTCCAGACTATTTCATCTTGCAGAGCTGAGTCTCTGTCTCCACTGAACACTAACTCCCCCTCCCCCAACCTCTGCACCCACCCTCCTACCTTCTGTCTCTATAAATATGACCCCATTCCTCACGTGGAATAGTGCAGTATTTGTCCTTCTGTACGTGGCTTATAATTCACTCATTGTAACACCCTCATAGAGCTTCCCTAGTGGCTCAGCGGTAAAGTGGCTCGCTTGCCATTGCAGGAGACTCAGGTTCGATCCCTGGTTTGGGAAGATCCTCTGGAGGAGGAAATGGCAACCTACTCCCAGTATTCTTGCCTGGAAATCCCATGGAGAGAGGGACCTGGGGGGCTACAGTCTGTGGGGTTGCAAAGAGTGGGATAAGACTTAGCGACTAAACAGCATCCTCATGGTTCATTCACGGTGTCACATGTGACAGTGGCTCTAAGACCTCTTAGGAGTCATGGTAACTTCACCAGCCATGCAGTCATCGCGTTGGTTATGATGACTAGAAATAGTGCAGGATGTTGGACGAGGGGTGGCTGGGGGCCAGAGTGTGACCGCTGCCCCTCCCGCATCTGGCACAGGGACCAACGAGTGTCTGGACAACAAGGGCGGCTGCTCTCACATCTGCAATGACCTCAAGATCGGCTATGAGTGCCTGTGTCCTGAAGGCTTCCAGCTAGTGGACAAGCACCGATGCGAAGGTGATTCCCAAGCCCCTGGCCCTTTCCTTGGAAGAAGAGGAGGGTCAAAGCCTCAGCCTCAGTTTTCCCATCTGTTAAGTGGATGCAGATGCCATTTCTTCCTCACAGGGCTGGTAGGAGGCCAGGTGTTTGAGCCAGCTGTCGCCAGCTTGGCCCTTGGGGAACACTTGCTTTTGCCCTTTGGGGATTAATAATTAAGAAAGAAATCTCAGCTGATGCAACTTTGCCCAGTTGACTGTGCCCTGAAGTGAATGGTGAGGTTGGGGTCACTGTTAGAGATGATGCTTGGCCATTTTCAAGATTTCGGTGATCAGGGACTTCCAGTGGCTCAGACTTCACGCTCCCAAAGCAGGGGGCTTGGGTTTGATCCCTGGTCGAGGAACTATATCCCACATGCTGCAATTAAGAGTTCGTATGCCTCAATTAAAGATTTCACATGCTGCAACTAAGACCCGGTGCAGCCAAATCAATAAAAGAAAAAATATTGGTCAGAGCCTCCTGTCCTAGAGGTTTTCCCGCCATTTGCCACAGGGAGGCATGGCTCTTGGTCAGAGCCCATGGCTCCATCTGCGCCCTGCTGGAAAGATGCCCCGGTACTCTCTGTGTCCCAACTCTCAGATATTGATGAGTGTCAGAACCCTGACACCTGCAGCCAGCTCTGCGTGAACCTCGAGGGCAGCTACAAATGCGAGTGCGAAGAGGGCTTCCGACTGGAGCCCCTCACCAAGGCCTGCAAGGCCGTGGGTAAGTGCAGGGAGGTGGCAGGAGGGGTAGGCCATGTGGTGGGACTTCCACCATCCAAACTTTGTACCTGGGGGTAGAGCGTTTGCTTCTGAGACATCTGGCAAGTGAACACACAGCCCAGTTAGCAGTCAGGCTAGGCGGCTGCCCACGCTCGTCCGGCTTCTCTGAAGATGCAGATCAGTCCCACCGGGGATGGTTTGCAGCTTCTGGTCTTGCAGGGGCTTCAGGGGACAAGAGATGGGAAGCCATGAGCCAGACAGCCTATACCTGCCCCAGCAAAAGGAATTTATACCAAAAAAAGCAAGTCCAGGACTTTCCTGGTGATCCAGTGGTTGAGACTCTGTGCTTCCAATGCAGGGGGCTTTAGTTTGATCCCTGGTCCAATAACTAGGATCCTGCATGTGGCATGGCCAAAATAAAAAGAGAGAGAGAGAAGGGGAAAAAAAACAAATCCATTGAAAAGAGACCAAAATATAATACCTCAAAATGAAACAAAATAGGTGGCACTGGGGGTAAAGAACCTGCCTGCCAGTGCAGGAGATGTGAGAGATGCGGGTTTGATCCCTGGGTGGGGAAGTTCCCTTGGAGAAATAAATGGCAATGCACTCCAGTATGCTTGCCTGGAGAATCTTGTGGACAGAGGAGCATGGCAGTCTACAGTCTATGGGGTCAAAAAGAGGACTAAATCAATTTAGCATGCAGTGAAACAAATAGACATCATTGAGTTCCTTCTACCTGAAGTTTAGGTTAGAACTGCAACCATGCAGTGATTCTTAGAAGCACCTAAATCAAGGGATCCCAGGTTTCTGGAGGTCTGGGTCCCTTCCTCTCCGCTGAACGACCCCCTTCCCGGCTCCCCAGGCACCATCGCCTACCTCTTCTTCACCAACCGCCATGAAGTGAGGAAGATGACTCTGGACCGAAGCGAGTACACCAGCCTCATCCCCAACCTTAAGAATGTGGTCGCCCTGGACACGGAGGTGGCCAGTAACAGGATCTACTGGTCTGACCTGTCCCAGAGGAAGATCTACAGGTGAGCCTGCCCGCTCCCCGAGCTGCATGCAGCCCCAGTCCCTGAGTGGATGGAGGGCCCCTGGAGCTGACACTGACCTCTTCCTTCTCCTCTCCCCTCAGTGCCCAGATTGACGGAGCCCCCGGCTTCTCCTCCTATGACACCATCATTGGTGAGGATCTCCAGGCCCCCGACGGGCTGGCAGTGGACTGGATCCACAGCAACATCTACTGGACAGACTCCATCCTGGGCACTGTCTCCGTGGCTGACACCAAAGGCGTGAAGAGGAAGACGCTGTTCCAGGAGGAAGGCTCCAAGCCACGGGCCATTGTGGTCGACCCCGTCCACGGGTGGGTATTCCTAGGGCTGGAGTTCACAAATGGATCAGAGCTCCAGATGGGGGGAGGTTTGGACTTAGGTAGACCAGATCACCACACCAGACCAGATTAGCCTTTTGTTTGTTTTTTGTTTGTTTGTGGGCTTTTTTTGGGGGGGGCACGGGCTTTTCTTTGTCTTTATTTTCGGATGCTTGGCTCTTCATTGTTTCGTACAGGCTTTCTCTAGTTGTGGGGCACAGGCTTCTCACTGTTTCTCTTGTTTTGAAGCACAGGCCATGTGGGCTTCAGCAGTTGCGGTTCCTGGGCTCTAGAGCTCAGGCTCAGTAGTTGTGGCACATGGGTTTACTTAACTCCGAAGCATGTGGGGTTCCCACATCCCCTGCACCCTCAGTGGGAAGGGGTCCGTCATGGTGGGAATTTTATCATCTGAACTTTGCACAGGGTGGGGGGTGTCGACTGTTCGCTACATCCCGAAGACCTCTCCCAAGTGAACACACAGCCCAGTTAGCATGAAAACAAGAGAGACAATGTCCTTAAGAAACACTTCACACTTAAGGGAAAAAAAAAAAAATACACTCTTCAGGCCAGCATTAGCCAAACAATTTTTGCAAACGAAGTGAAGGTCGCCACCCTGTGGCACGCCCCCTGCAGGTGGGACCATGGCTGACTCAGCAGCTCCCGTGTCCACAGGGATCCCTGTGAAGGCAAGGTCTCGTCCCAAGTACCATGCCCTGCAGAGAACACCTGCTCCAGCACATTACATGTGTGTCTGGGAGGGCCTCTGGGGCTGGGAATTTCACAGACCCGGGATGGGCAGCCTGTTCTGGCTGCAATCACTGGAGGAGAGGGAGCGATGGGCCTCAGAGAGAAAACATTGGCGAACTTCGCTGTGCGAGCAACAGTGTCCACGGCTCAGATTGGAGGGACCCTGGGATGAAGGTGGGCCCAGCAGGCCTTCATCCAACAAGACTAATGCCCTCATTTGGTGGAGGGTCATCTGGTCTATCCAGATGCCAGGAGAGAGAGATCCTCCCAGACACACACTCCACTTAGACTTGTCTCACTTTTATATGCTCTGCTTTTATATTCCTCCCCCTAAACAGCAGACACCACCACCTGGCTCTTCCATTTGGTCTATGAATTTCCTTTCCTTCGGCCTGATGGGCCGTGATTTATTTAAACTGTTCTCCAGCACATGGAAATTTAAGTTTTTCTTCCCTGCCTCATACAAAGTAGCCATGAATAGCTTTGAATGCCTTTGAACATGAGTCCTTGCAATTTATCTGCAGGATAACATACACTTAACCTGGTGGTCCAGTGTTGATACTCTGTGCTCCCAATGCAAGGGGCATGGGTTCAATCCCTAATCGGAGAACGTAGATCCCACATGCCTCACAGCCTTAAAAAAATTAATAAGAATAAATAAATAAATTCGTACTTTACCAAAACAAATTTATAAAAGCCCTCAGGCTCAGAAAGCAGTGTTCAGAGAGCAGATTCCAAGGCCCCAGTCCCAAAACTGGAATGAAAACCTCCTCCTGTTCTCCAAGGTCCCCGAATCTTGCCAGGTCTCACCAGGTTGCAGGCCCTGGAACCGGCAAGGTTGGTGGGGTTTAGTCGCTAAGTCAAGTCTGACTCTACGACCCCCTGGACTGTAGCCTGCCAAGCTCCTGACTGTCCATGGAATTCTCCAGGCAAGAATACTGGAGTGGGTTGCCATTTCCTTCTCCAGGGGATCTTTCCCACCCATGGATGGAACCCAGGTCTCCTGCACTGCAGGCAGATTCTTTACCACCTGGGCCGCCGGGGAGCAGCAAGGTTAAGTTAGGGGACCAGAAAGAATCCATCCAGGGCCTCCCCTAGTAGGGACTGCAGGGGCAGGGGTTGGGGGGTTCCTGGCCTGGCTGATGCCAGGGAGAGAGCAGCTCTTCTGGTGGTCACAGCTTCCCTCCCTGATGTCCCCCTGTCTGTCCTTCCCGCTGCCTCCCCAGCTTCATGTATTGGACCGACTGGGGCACCCCTGCCGAGATCAAGAAGGGGGGCCTCAACGGCGTGGACGTTTACTCGCTGGTGACCGAGGACATCCAGTGGCCCAATGGCATCACTCTGGGTACATTTGGGAGACAGTAGTCCTTGGGGTCAGGCAGGGTCTGGAGGAGAGATGACCAGGGGGCTCCGTGAGAGTGTTGAACCGAAAACTCAGCTCCCCTCTCCCCACACCACACCTGCATGTGGTTCGGGTGGGAGAGGGGTGTGGATCTGAATGGCTTTCCCAGGTGCTGGGTCCGGTTGGGTAGGGGGTTGGTTCCCTCCTGCGAAGAGCGGGATGCCCAAGCCCCAAGGCTCGGGCATCACCTGTGACCTCTCCTTGCCCCCACTGTGGGTTCTAGATCTTTCTGGCGGCCGCCTCTACTGGGTCGACTCCAAACTGCACTCCATCTCCAGCATCGATGTCAATGGGGGGAACCGGAAGACCGTGCTGGAGGACAAGAAGAAGCTGGCGCACCCCTTCTCCTTGGCCATCTTTGAGGTGGGGGCTGGGGGCACGCAATCACTCCTTTTTTTAAACTAAGAAATTTTTAAAGAAAAAAGGCTCTGGAAGAGAGAGATGGCCAGGCGGCTCTGTGAGAGTTTATAACCCAAAACTCAGTTCCCTTCCCCCGACACATCTGCCGGCAGTTCAGACTTGCAAGTTGGGGCAGGAGCTGGGGGCATCTGATGATTTTCCCCGGTGCTGGGTCCTCGGGATGGGGCCCTTCCTCCTTCAGGGAGCAGAATGCCCAAGTCCTAAAGCCCCCGACATCGCCTGGGACCTCTCCTTGCTCCCTCGCCCTGCCAGCCACACCCCTGTGGACCCATCTGGAGGGGTGTGGAACCAGTGGTCGTAGCCCGTATGGCTGATGGGGATTGTCATTTTTCTTATGCCCCTGTAGGATAAAGTATTTTGGACAGATGTTATCAACGAAGCCATTTTTAGTGCCAACCGCCTCACAGGCTCAGACATCAGTCTGATGGCAGAAAACCTGTTATCGCCGGAGGACATTGTCCTTTTCCACAACCTCACGCAGCCGAGAGGTAAAGATGGGGTGGCCTCCCCCACTACCTCCACTTCTTTGCCTGTGCTCTGGAATGTTCCAGAATTTTTCTGACCTCATTCTCATCCTGCCTTCCTGCCTTTTCCCACCGCAGGGGTGAACTGGTGTGAGAGGACTGCCCTCCGCAATGGCGGCTGCCAGTACCTGTGTCTGCCGGCCCCACAGATCAACCCCCGCTCCCCCAAGTTCACCTGTGCTTGCCCCGACGGCATGCTGCTGGCCAAGGACATGAGAAGCTGCCTCACAGGTGGGGATCGGCCTTCTGCCACCCTTGAGGGTCGGCCCTGCAGCCTTTCTTTGTTCATCTGTCAAATGGGAGAGCAAGGCCCCTGGAGGCTGTTTAAGGCCTTTCTCAAATGCTGGGTACATCAGCACTGACAAGCAGGGAGATGAACTCAGGTCCAGATCTCTCTTTCCCAGCCCTCTTTGGTGGGGAGGCCCTGATTTTAGTTGCAGACATTAAGGGAGAATGCGGCCCCTTTTTCGGTCTCTGCATCCTCAGAGGAAGTCCCTATTGGGGGTCAGTGTGTCTGTAACACTTACGAATCTCCCGTTTGAAAGACAACTTGTAAGATAATAACGTAGACATTAGTGGGTTTGTATTTTCACTGCATTTATCTTCAGTTATTTCTTTGTGGCCCATGGCACTTGCTTCCTACCTGTTTTCAGCAGCACAGGACACTCAGGAAATGTTTATTCTTTCAGAGTCTGAATCTGCAGTGACCACCCGAGGACCCTCCACGGTCAGCTCGACAGCTGTGGGGCCGAAGCGCACATCCAGCCTTGAGCTCACCACAGCTGAGTCAGTGACAATGTCCCAACAAGGTAAAGCCCGAGGCCACCTACCTCCCTCTCCCTGCACCAATTCATTGATAACCAGCATCTCTGTGAAGAGACAGAGTGGATTTAATCTTGGTTCTTTTGCTGACTGTCTCTGGCATGGCTTGTGTCTGTCTGAAGCCTCAGTTTCCCTACTTGGAGCTAATAACAGTGCCTGCCCACCTCCCTGGAAAAGTGGGGATCACATGAGCGTGGGAAGAACCTGGTTTCAGGTGTCTGCTCAGCAAGGCCAGGACTAGTGTGAGGCAGGTCAGGTACTCCCTGGGGTAGCGCCTAAAGGGGGCACCAGAAAATTCAAGACTCAGATAATATTTTAATGTAATTTATTTTTTCATTTTTTGGTTTTTCTTTTGAAAGTGAAAGTGAAGTCGCCCAGTTGTGTCCAACTCTTTGCGACCCCATGGGCTGTAGCCTACCAGGCTCCTCTGTCCATGGGATTTTCCAGGCAATAGTCCTGGAGTGGATTGCCATTTCCTTCCCCAGGGAATCTTCCCAACCCAGGGATCGAACCCGGGTCTCCCACATTGTAGACCGATGCTTAAATTAATTTATTTCTAATACATTATTATTTTTTAATCAAATTGTGGCCTGTGGGGACAGTCCTGATAAATAAAGTTTGCTTGGTCCCAATGAGGCAGGTTTTGCAAAGTGTATCATCAGATCCTGTTTTCCTAAAAATTTTGCTCTTTTGTTCTTCATGAAATATTGACATTAATTTTTGTTTTTGTTTTTGTTTTCTTGGCCATGCCACGTGGCTTGTGAAATCTTGGTTCCCCAACCACGGATTGAACCCAGACCCTCAGCAATGAGGGTGGAATCCTAACCACTGGACCATCAGCCAGGGAGTTCCCATTGGCATTAATTTTGATTTTTTTTAAAATGCATTATAATGTTACTGGTTTACTGACTTTAGGGAGGAAATCCCTTTAAATTTTGTGACTGAGGCGAGTCACAAGATTGCTGGGAGAAATATCAATAACCTCAGATATGTAGATGACACCACCCTTATGGTAGAAACTCAGAGGTTAAAGCGTCTGCCTCCAATGCGGGAGACCCGGGTTCAATCCCTGGGTTGGGAAGATCCCCTGGAGAAGGAAATGGCAATCCACTCCAGTATTCTTGCCTAGAGAATCCCATGGACAGAGAAGCCTAGTAGGTTATAGTCCATGGGGTCGCAAAGAGTCGGACACGACTGAGCGACTTCACCTTCACCTTCACCTTCAAAGAGGAACTAAAAAGCCTCTTGATGAAAGTGAAAGTGGAGAGTGAAAAAGTTGGCTTAAAGCTCAACGTTCAAAAAACGAAGATCATGGCATCCGGTCCCATCACTTCATGGGAAATAGATGGGGAAACAGTGGAAACAGTGTCAGACTTCATTTTTGGGGGCTCCAAAATCACTGCAGATGGTGACTGCAGCCATGAAATTAAAAGACGCTTACTCCTTGGAAGAAAAGTTATGACCAACCTACATAGTATATTCAAAAGCAGAGACATTACTTTGCCGACTAAGGTCCGTCTAGTCAAGGCTATGGTTTTTCCAGTGGTCATGTATGGATGTGAGAGTTGGACTGTGAAGAAGGCTGAGCGTGGAAGAATTGATGGTTTTGAACTGTAGTGTTGGAGAAGACTCTTGAGAGTCCCTTGGACTGCAAGGAGATCCAACCAGTCCATTCTGAAGGAAATCAGCCCTGAGATTTCTTTGGAAGGAATGATGCTAAAGCTGAAACTCCAGTACTTGGCCACCTCATGCGAAGATCTGACTCATTGGAAAAGACTCTGATGCTGGGAGGAATTGGGGGCAGGAGGAGAAGGGGACGACAGAGGATGAGATGGCTGGATGGCATCACGGACTCGATGGACGTGAGTCTGAGTGAACTCCGGGAGTTGGTGATGGACAGGGAAGCCTGGTGTGCTGCGATTCATGGGGTCGCAAAGAGTCTGAGAGACTGAACTGAACTGACTGAGGCGAGTCACCAGTTCCCTTCTTAGCCTGCCCTCAAGGTCTTTCTCTACCACCTCCCCAGCTTGATTGCTTGGAGACCCGCCGTTCACTGCTTTGTCCAGCAGAGGGCGCCCGACCCCATTTTGAGCAGTCCGGAAACAGCTCAGGCTTTTCTGGCCAGGAAAAACCAAAAAAAGCACATTAGCAAGTTTCAGACATTTTTTTTTCCCTTTCAAAGTAACTGAACCCTTTGTTCCACCATAAAGGGGACGCAACAGGAACTGTATGGTAGAGAGAGGCCCAGAACCGGTTTCGATTGAAGTGCCACTGCTTGAAATACCATTTCACAGACGGGCCTGTCTGGGGCTTCTCGAATTTGGCAAAGGAGCTCTTTTAAAAGAAAAATTTCTCAGGGACACTGCTGCTACTGCCCTAAATCATTTTTGTGGTGAGGTTTCTTAAATAAGCGCAAATGTAAAACTGAGTACAAACTCTGTCCAAAGCATGTATGACAGCTGGTAGATATGGGTTTGAATATGACTGGTGATGGTTACTACCGTTCACTGGCTTATCGTGTGGCTCGGATGTGGCTTTTTGGTCTTCGCAGCACATTGGCCTGTTTGGAGGCCTTTATATTTTCACTCACACGGGCCCTCACGTTGTCTGGCCCAGGTGCACACATGTGATTATATAACGATGTTACCTCCAATATCTCTTTTTTGTTGTTTTATTAGGTTTTTTTTTTTGATGTGGACCATTTTTTTTTTTTTAAGTCTTTACTGAATTTCTTACAATATTGTTTCTTTTTCATGTTTTGGTTTCTTGGTGGTGAGGCCTGTGGGATCTTAGCTTCCCAACCAAGGATCAAACCCACACTCCCTGCATTGGAAGGTGAAGGAAGGTGAAGTCCTACCCACCGGCCCACCAGGGAAGTCCCTTCCCCAAATATTTATTAGCCAGGGCCAGCTGGCACAGGACTATGGGTCTTTGGTGCGATGCAACCCAAGCACTGAAATTGCTGAGAATTACGGGAACAGAAGGTGACCCCTGCCCTCATCCACAATAGGCTCCTTGTCATCAAACGCAGGGGCTTCCCAGGTGGCTTATCTGCCAATGCAGAAGATGTGAGTTCAATCCCTAATCAGGAAGATCTCCTGGAGAAGAACATGGTAACCCACTCCAGTATTTTTGCCTGGGAAATCCCATGGGCAGAGGAGCCCGGGGGACACAACTTAGCAACTAAACAACTACATCAAATGCAGAAGCAGTTTGAAAAATTCCATCAGTGACCTCTCCAGCCCCTGGGGATGTATCCACAACTTTTGGTCTCAGAGACCGGCATCCCCCTTCCCTAGTGCCTCATAAGGCAAGCCTACACGACCCTCTTAAATTTGGGCCATAATCCCAATTACCCGCAAGCGAGGCCTGGACAGAAGCCAGCCTGGCACCACTCAAGCCTGGGAGATACTCCAACTTCCTTTGGACGTTTGAAGACACTGGGAAGTGTCGGATGTTTTCCTCTGCATGTCGACATCATACACCTGTTTCCCCACCCTTTCGCGGTGCATCTGGGCCTCACATTCCTCCCTTCTCTCCCGCAGCCCTGGGCGACGTTGCCGGCCGAGCAGACACGGAGAGGCCCGGGAGCGTGGGTGCCCTATACATCGTCCTCCCCATCGGTAAGCCTGTGGCCGGTCCTCCCCTGGTTCCTTGCTTCCTGCAAAATGACTTCAGCTCCCAGTAAGCCGTTCTGGTCCACCTTTCCTTCAGTAATTGGGTGTGTCCTGATTATGACACACAGTTCCCCCATTGTGTGTCCTGTTTATCACTGAGCAACCCCCTTCCTAGCTTCATTCACTAAACAAATATAGTTGAGCGACTACTGTATACCAAGGCCACTTCTGAGCACTGGGGTCAGAGCCCAGAGAGAAACAAACATCTGCCCCCTTGGAGCTGAGAGCAGAGTGGGACATCTGAGATGTTACATGAGAGGAAGGGGGACTGGGTCAGGGTTCTCGCTGTGATTGATGGGCACTTTCATCAACACCCAAAGGAAGGGAAGGCACAAGCAAGGGTACCTCCTGATGAGTTGTTCTGTTTCGGGGGCAGTTTGGAGGTTTCTGCTTTCCTGGCCTCACCTGTCAATCATGACTTGGTTTGCATTATACCCACTTTTCCTTCTTGAAAAAAAAAAAAAAAATCCTTTCAAGATGTCCTTTCACAGAGACCAGAGATCTAAGTCCCCACCAATTGTCCAGCTGTGGGTTGATACACTTGCCCGGGGAGGCCCTCACCTCCCTTGGGGCTGCCCCAGGGTGATGCCCACCTGGCATCTTCCCACCCTCTGGGCACCAGCCAGGATCTTTTCAGGAAACGGCACCCCATCAGTGATGACAAAGACCCACCATCAATGATGCAAAGAGGGATCCTGCATTATCCGAATTCACGCAGAGGCAGAGTGTGCCGTGGTGGCCCTGAATGTTGAGAACAATCCCATTTGTGAAACAAAGTAACTGACGTGTGACTAATACACAAGAAACGTGGAAAAATTGACAATAGCCTCTTGTCATCAAATGCAGAAGCAGGTTGAAAAATTCCACCAGTGACCTCCCGGGTCACTGGGAATGTGTCCTAAATCTTTGGTCTCAAGAGACGGGCAGCCCCTGACCCAGTGCCTCATAATGCAAGCCTACTATATACCCAACAACAGGTTGGGGGGGTGAGGCAGTCACTGTGGTTTCAAGCTAGAGATTTGTTATACTCAATGATGGATTTTTTTTTTTTTTTTTACACTGGGCAAGTATTGTCTTTTTTCTACATTTTGCCGGGCATTTGGGAAGATCTTAGTTCCCCTACTAGGGTTGGAACCCACTTCCCCTGCAGTGGGTCTTAACTGCTGGACCACCAGAGAAGTCCCAAGTATTAGGAAGATTGGAAAAATACAGATAATAAATTGGGAACAAAAACATTTCCCCGTGAAAGGGCCTGGCGTCTGAAGGCGGCACCCCTCCCCTCTCCCCGCAGCACTGCTCATCCTCCTGGCCTTCGGGACCTTCCTCCTCTGGAAGAACTGGCGGCTGAAGAGCATCAACAGCATCAACTTCGACAACCCCGTGTACCAGAAGACCACGGAGGACGAGGTCCACATCTGCCGCAGCCAGGACGGCTACACCTACCCCTCGGTGAGCCGCCCCGCTGGGGACCTCGCTGGCACCGGCTGTCTGTCTGAGTGTTCCTCATGCCTCCTAAAGGCCAGGCCCTCCTCGAGAGCGGACGATCTCACGGAGTAGGGGGCATGGGCGGGGGGCGGCAGGACCAGAGGATAAGGCAAGAGAACATAGGTCCAAGGGTGAAAGCCGGGAGGGGGACAGAGTTTTTTGTGGGAGGTCTGGGAAGGAGGGGAGGCAACTTTAGATAAGGTGGCCCGGAAGGCTTTCTTGAGTAGGGAGTGTACGGAATGCAGCAGGCAGCGCCTGTGCAAAGGCCCTGTGGCTGAACCTTGCCTGTGTGTGTGAGGGGCAGAGAGTGGGAGGGGAAGGGGCAGATAGAGAGGGACGCTGTCCACCTATGGGAGCACCGTTGCTGGGAGTGAGATGGGCGCCACGGTGCCACGTGTTCAGACTCGGGTGCTCACGGGCGCCCCTGGTGGTTGTGTGAGGAACAGGCCTGGGCCAAGTTCCAGAGCCCCGAGCCGAGGGTGGAGGCCTTCGTGCGGATCCATCGGTAATGAGGGCGGTGGCCTGGGGGACCAGGAGAGAGTCAGGCATGGGTGGCTTGTGGCCATGTTTACTGGATGTTGGACTGATCGTTTCCGGCGCTTACTGTTTTGTTGACAGAGACAGATGGTCAGCTTGGAGGATGACGTGGCGTGAGCCGCTGGCTTGAGTCCTCTCCCTCCCTGGAACCTGCCTCTGGTCACTCAAAGGCAGCAAGAACACTTTCTCCCCCGACCCTTGACCTGCCTCCAACCCTTCCTGAGACCTCCGCGCCAAAAGCACTGTTGGGGACTGCAGCCCAGGCACTGTCTGCCTGTCTGCCAGAGCTTTGTTTTATATATTTATTTTTCTGGGAGGCAGAACAGGCATCAGACGGCACCCACGGGCAGCAGTTGGGTTGCTTTTTTTTCTTCCTTTCTTTACATGCGAAGGAGAAAGGCAGAACAGCTGGGGAATCTGTCTTCCCCGGGAATCTCTGAGCTGCTCTCCTTCGGCACACTCCTCCCTGGAGGGAATGGTGGAGGGACATGGAGCCGGAAAGCTAGTGGCTTTGAAAGCACGAGAGCCGGCGCTACCCACAGGGTCCCAGGTGTCTGCTGCTGCCACCCACCCTCCAGCCCAGGCCCCACACTCAGGACTGAGCATGTTTACTTCTGCCAGGCAAGCCTGCGGGATGGCCAGAGTTGGTCTGCCACCCCCTCGTCAGGGTCAAACTAGGGTTTTCCAAGTTGGGTTTTCCTCCATTTAAGCCAGGAGGGGACCCTGGGTCCAACCTTCCAGGAGTGGCACCTGCTGAACCCTGTTCTTTCACCAAAACCCTGATCATCCCAGAGAAAACAAATGCGAGCCACCAGTCGCCCTTAATGTACATGTATTAAGTGCCTGAGAGCCCCTTACGTTGTGCGTGAAGACGAGCAGCTCCCACCTCTAACTGTATCCCTCTGTCTGGGAGTGGGTGTCTGGACCCCACCCCTGCCCCTTGCACTTTTTCAGTTCAGGGTCGTACACTGTGTGAAGTCGACATTCTATTATTATTTTGCACTACTTTCCGTTCTGGTTCCCTTCTGGCTGCAAAGAGTCCGAGTTGGTGATTGGTACCTACCCGGCCCCTCTCCCAGCACGTAGGGAGACGTGTGTGTGGTGGCTTGATCATGACTTCAAAGCCAAGATTACGACTAGACGATCTGCCTACTGTTTCCACTTCTAGGCAGAGGCCACTGAGCCATTCATATCCTCTACAAGCCTGTCATGGTTGGCTGGCGTCCATCTGAAACAGGCATGGCAGGTCTGCCCTGGAAGATGTGCTCTGGCCGCGGGAATTTCATGGGATTCATTAAACAAGAATGCTTTCTGAAATTGCCACACATATCATATTTATGATCACTGGGGGGTGGGGGTCGGATGGGGGGCAGCCTCCCATGGAAACGTCTGAGTGGATTGACTACCGTACAACCACAGAACACGGGCACGCCTGCCGGAGAGTGTGAACACCTTTTCTCTTTCTAAAAGCATGTAAATAACACCCCCACCGCCGCCATGCAGACAGTGGGGACTTTTTGTTATGTTTGCACTTTGTATATTTGTTGAAACATTTCTCACTTACGTGTGTATATATATAAAAGAAAGATCTATTTATTTTTGCAAATCCTGGTTGCTGCAAAGATGCCTCGTCTTTCTGTACAAAGCTTAGTTGAGCGTGCCGTGCACAGCCCTCTTCAAGAGAATCAGGTTCTGTGTTGTATATATGGGTTGCTTTTTGAGGATGGGTGTCGCTTTTTAAACCACTGTATAGAATGTTTTTATAGCCTGAATGCCTTACTGTGATCAGTTATATTTCTTAAATAAAGTATTTGACTTAACCGGAAGTGCTTTCTTCTGCCTTTCTCTGGCTCCCTCCATCTGTTGATGGATTAGACTACCCCCAGGGAGAAGGATCTGGAGAGGGAATATTTTCCTACAGCATCAACACAGGCTGCAGCCTCTAAGGGGATATTGTGCTCAGCTGGGGAGCAGCTCAGCTGGGTGCTGAACTGAAGTTTTGCTAAATTTCCTGCGTATTCACTCATTCAACAAACATTGGGCACCCGTTGTGTGCCAGTTCATGCTCAAGGAGTGTGGGACACTGCAGTAAGAGTCTATGCCCTCAAGGAGATGACATTTTAGAAGAGGAAACAGACACAAAAAATTATTCTAAAAGATTATTCTAGAAGACTATTTAAAAAGAATGAGACAGAACTGACTGGCAAGAGGCTGTTTTATATGAGGGGGGGCAGGTGTCAGGGAAGGATTCTCTAATTTTTTAATTTTAAGAATCTGCCTCCACTGCAGGTTCTCTCCCTGGGTTGGGAAGATTCCTTGGAGAAGGGAATGGCTACCCACTCTAGTGTGCTTGCCTGGAGAATTCTATAGACAGGAGCCTGAAGGGCTACAGTCCATGGGGTCACAAAGAGTTGGACACGACTGAGCAACTAACACTTTCACTTTTAAGTTTTATTTTGGAGTATAGCTGATTAACAATGTTGTAATAGTTTCAGCTGGACAGCAAAGGGACTCAGCCATACACATATATGTATCCATTCTCCCCCAAACTCCCCTCCCATACAGGCTGTCACATAACATTGAACAGAGTTCCCTAAGCTATATGGTAGGTCCTTGTTGGTTATTCATCTTAAACATAGCAGTGTGTACATGTCCATTCCAAACTCTCTAAATATTACCCCTCCTCCCCATCCTTCTCCTTTAAAAAAACAAAACAAAAAAACCTTTTTTTCCTGAATTTAATTCTATTAAATTCATTGCTAAGATAGAAATAAATTGAGAGGTTTCACATCACAAATCTGGCTTCATTGTGATAACATTTGTCCAGAGCCATAGACATTGGGGTACGTGGACTGCACTCTCCTCAGTCCCCTGCACCCCTATTCTCTTGTGCATCCCAGCTTTACCTGAGTCTGACCTCAAGGGCATTTCAGATCCCTATCTTTGGGCGTGGCAGTCAAGCCACAGATAGTCCTGGCGTTTCAAGTGGGAAACAAGAATACAGCAGGTTATTGGATAGAAAAAAAAAAAATACAAGGAAGTAAGCATAAAAGACTAAATGGGACAAACCATAATGAGATGCCACCTACCTGCCATTCATATGGCTGTAATTAAAAACAAAACAAAACAAAAACAAAAGACTTCCCTGATGGTCCAGTGGTTAAGATCCTGTGGTTCCAAGGTAGGAGGTGCAGCTTGATCCCTAAACAGGGAACTAAGATCCCACACACCTCCTTCATGCCGCAACTAAGACCAGGAACAGCCACAATTTTTAAAAATAAATAAAACTACCATGTGATCCAGCAATTGAAATCAGGGATTTTGATATTTGCACACTCATGTTCATAGTATTATTCACAAGAGCCAAAAAATGGAACAAACACAAGTGTCCATCTGTAGGTGAATGCATAAATAAAATGTGTATATACACAATGCAATATTATCCAGCCTGAAAAAGGAAGAAAGTTCTGAAACATGCTCTAAATGGATGAATCTCCAGGACATTGTCTAAAGGAAATCGGCCAGATCCAAAAAGATAACTACTGTATAATTCCACTTATGTAAAGTCCCTTGTTCAGTCGCTCAGTTATGTCCAACTCTTTGCGACCCCATGGACTGCAGCACGCCAGGCTTCCTTGTCCTTCACTGTCTCCCAGAGTTTGCTCAAACTCATATCCATTGAGTCAGTGATGCCATCCAGTCATCTCATCCTCTGTTGCCTGCCTCCTTCTCCTCTTGCCCTCAATCTTTCCCAGCATCAGGGTCTTTTCCAATGAGTCAGCTCTTCGCATCAAGACTGGAGCTCCAGCTTCAAGCAACAGTCTTCCAATGAATACTCAGGGTTGATTTCCTTTAGGATTGACTGGTTTGATCTCCTTGCTGTCCTTGAAGTTCCCAGTGCAGTCAAATTCCTAGAAACAGAAAGTAGGACAGAAAGTGGGTGCCTGGGGCTGGAAGAGGAGGGGGAGTTGGTGTTTAATGGGTACAGGCTTTCCGTTTTGCAGGAGCAAAGAGCTGGATGGTGAGCAAGGTTGCACAACAAAGCGAATGTGCTGAACGCCGCTGAACTGCACACTTCAATTTGGTAAACTTCAGGGCTGCCTTGGTGGTCCACAGGCTAAGACCCCGTGCTCCCAACACAGGGAGCCTGGGTATCATGCTTGGTCAGGGAACTAGATTCCACACGCTTCAACTAAAGATCCGGCTCAGCCAAATAGGACTTCCCTTGAGGGTCCAGTGGTTAGGAACTCAGAGCTTTCACTACACGGGACACAGGTGAATCCCTTGTCGGGGAACTAAGATCCCGCGTGCTGCACAGCACAGGCCGAAAAAAAAGACCAAATGCGGAGACAATGAGGCATCCAGAAATAACAGCAGAAGGGGTGGCATTACTGGAGCCCAGGAATTGTGGGAGCTGGGAGGAGACCCGTCCATGGCACAGAGAGAGGAGATTCTAGCCTCTCCCCTCCTCCAGGCCCCGCCTCCCGCCGCACCCCGCTCCTGCCAGCGCCCCTTTATGCTGAACCCAGTAAGACGTGGGAAACAGGGTTCCCTGCAGGACCCGGCCCAAGGGCAGAGGACCCGGAGTATGGAGGCAGTGGGTGGGAAAGGGTGCAGACTGGCTTGAGTTGGGTGACTTTGGACCCATCCGAGCCTCCGTTTCCCCACCTGCAAACCGGGCGATGCTAATCCCCGCCTCCCGGGCTCCGCGGGTGGCGCGTGTAGCGGTGGCGGAGGGAAGCACCGGGAGCCGCCGGGACTGCGATCTTTTCTGTGTCCACAGGGTGGCACTTCCTTCCTTCCTTCCACCTTTTGTCTTGGGAAGGTTCCAAACTGCCTCTGGGGGCGAGAGCTGAGCGGACCGCACAGGAAGCGTCCGGGGCCTGCAGGCGGGCGCTCGATAATTGGTTGATTGACTGACTCCATGCTCAGCCGCGTGGCAAACCGGACAAATGAGCCTGAACAGTCCGGGCACGCGCGGGAGGGGCCGGGCAGTGGCCGAGAGAGCAGAGAGGGGAAGGTGGGCAGGACTTGGTGGGGGGTGGGGGGGTGAGGGGTGGTCCCCGGGCAGAGGGAGAGCCTGGGAGAAACTGGAGGTGATGGAAGTTTCTGATCCCTGGCCTGGGCAGTTTTCTGTTGACGAAGGGAGTAGTAACTGAAATCCTTCCTCGGCGCCCCCAGCGTGCCAGTGAGTGTGACACACACACAGGATTAGCGTGTCAGGAAAAATAAGAGCAGACCCTTCTTGGGGATTAACTGTCTGCAGCCTCTCTGTGGCGGCCCAAGGAGGGGCTAGGCCCAGAGCTCATTTTACAGATGGGAAAGGGGAGGCTGGGGTCACTGGGCTTGGGTCCCAAGCTCCTGGCGAGACCTGGATGCCCTGCCTTTTTATCCTTCAACAGCGGCAGCCTAAAAGGCAAGGCCGTGCTAGGGAACCTCTCTGGGCTCACAGGGGCTCCCCTGGGGAAAGGCGTGGTTGCCACTCAGGTAAGATGAGGGGCAGCTGGCCGGCTGCTTGGAGTTGGTCTGTGGGCTCCCCCAAAGGGGTGGGGAGCAGACTGGAGCTTGGGAGCTGCTGTCCCTGAGGACAGGGTGTGGGCAGGTGACTCTGAACTCCCGCCTCTCCAAGAGGCTCAACAGCTCCGACCAACACCAGCCGGGTAGTGGGAAGAATTTGCTCCTCCAAGCCTGACACCCCAATTGACATCCTCTGCTGCCTCCACTCCCCCAACCCCCAGCCCCCACAGGCATCTGAAACCACAGCTGCCTGTGGTGAGTCAGGCTGGAGCCTGCGGGGCTGAGCCCAGGTCCGTGGGAGGAAAGAGGGGAAGGCAGGGAGGGGGGAGAGCTGTCCGCATGCCGGCCCCTCCCCCATGGTGGGGGGCAGCGTCCCCCCACCTCCTCTAGGCAGTGAATTCCCTCAGTGATGAGGAGATGAGAGCGGCTGAGAGTTGGAATTTGAGCAAATACTGGTCACGTCACCCACCCACCCCATGGAGTGGAGTGGAACTGAGAGGCGAGGGAACAGCCCCCAGGACTCCTGGGTCCTGTCCAGCCTCTCCTCCAGGCAGCTCAGGTTTCAGCTCTGACTCCTGCCCTTGGTGGAGGGGCTCCACCCTCCCCAGCACAGCTGCTCTGCTTACACACCACAGCCTCCTCTCCCAAGCTGTGCCTATGATTGGGCAGAAGGCTGGGAGCTTGGGGGTTCAAAGCAAATCTGTTCCCCGAGTCGGCTGGGCCTCTGCACCATGACCTGTGTCAACAGGGCAGTGTCAGACTCTCCTTTCCCAAGCCGCAGCTCTGAGCTCCCCACCCACCGCCGGAATCTGAAAATCCTCCTCATGTCAGTGTGGACTGCAGGCCTGGTTTGATCCAGCCCCATGGCCTCTCATTCTCTCCTTGCTGGCCTCTTTGCTGTCTCTGAACCTTTGTACTTGCTGTTCCCTCTGCCTGGGTCACTGTCTCCATACTTTTGTCCCCTGGGGGCTCAGGTCTGTCTGGGCTCAAATGACTCCTGCTCCCAGGGGCCTCCAGGAGGCTCTGCCTTCATCAGCTGTGACGCTGTTCGTGAGCAGCTTGCCTTCACTGTGCCTTGGTTCCATCACTGCAGGACACTGGGATCCAGCGCACAGCACCTGCTCATGGCCTCCACGGTAGTGTGGGTCCCTGGAGGGGGCTGGCAGGTCACAGATGTCCCCTGCACACTGCTGAGTCAGGCCACCAGGAGGTCCTGGGGCCTTCCTGGCGGTGGTCCACGCACTGCCGTGTCTGTATTGATCCCTGCGGCCAATCTCCCCAGCCTCAGCCCACTAAGCTTGCCAGAGGTCCAGGTGAGAGGTTCGGCCTCTCCATATACCCTTGCCTATTTCCTCCAGAAACACCAATTAAAAGCCAGGTTGCGTAAGAGATATGGGTTCAATCCCTGAGTCAGGAAGATCCCCTGGAGTAGAAAATGGCAACCCACTCTGTAATTCTTGCCTGGAGAATTCCATGGACAGAGGAGCTCAGTGGGCTATAGTCCATGGGGTCGCAAAGAGTCAGACACAACTGAAGCGACTTAGCATTTAGCAATGTAACTTTAGTGTTTTAAAGCAGTCTTCAAACATTACTTTCTGAGATGTCAGTTATGTGAAAATTTATGAAAGCATAGAAAACGGATTGAAAGGCAATCATTGAAATGTTAGCTGTGTTGTCTCTAGGCAAAAAAATAAAAAAGCCAGGTTGGCCAGGTGTGTGGGTACCGGACCAGCAACCACTGATTGCTACGGACTTCAAGTGCTCTGTTGCCTGGCAGGGCTCTACCAAGTACAGGCTTGAGTTCCACATCTTGGTCTCTTTCCACCTGGGTAACCTTGGATAAGAGGCAGGCGCCTGAGTCCATTTCTCACCTATAGAGCCAAGAGTCTCCTCCATGGACCCTGGGGGCCCCCTGCTGGATTCAGCCTCCCAGGGTCTCCTGCAGGGGAGCAGGTGGAGGCTGGCTGTGTCAGCAGGACACAGCCCTGAGTAGGTCCACCTGCCCACCAACCCCCAGGGTTTTCAGGACAGGGGTTGGCACCCAGTATCTACAGGGTGGAGGCCAGGGTTACTGCCAGATTATCCTATGAAGTTCAGGACAGCCCCCAGCAGAGAGTGACTGGCCCCAGCACTGCGAAGGCTGAGGCAGGAAAACCCTGGCCTAGGTCGTCTTTTGCCCTTTGGAGGCCAAAGGTACCAATGCAGGGCTCTGCTTCTTTTTCACATCATAAAACGACTCTGCCAACCTTGAAAATGAAAACAGCCCAGGAGGGCTTATGGGAACACAGCCTTGAATATGTAAAGCCAGGCCCTTGGCATAAAAGCAGGGCCTCTGAAGTTCTGGGAATCTTGTGAGC
Organism: Oreotragus oreotragus; assembly: GCA_006410675.1. NCBI lineage: Eukaryota > Metazoa > Chordata > Mammalia > Artiodactyla > Bovidae > Oreotragus > Oreotragus oreotragus. Next base: position 162,904 of record SJYX01003516.1, read on the forward strand.
CATTATGGCCTTGGGATGCTTGTCATTTCAGTGACACTAATAACCCCTTTTTGGGGTCTATCTCCTGGACCCAACAGGCAGGATTACTTGCCCTAGGACCTCCAAGAGGTACGGGAATGGACTATTTTTAGTGCCCATTTGATGTACTCAGGTGCTGCTAGAACTTACTGTTCCTTCTGCCTAAAAGTGTCCTTCTCTGATCAAGAAATACAAATTGTACTTATTGTAAGTTGTACAGAGGTGCACAAAACCCAACACCCAGAGGTTCATGTAACTGCTGAATCTATTGGCTTCAGGCAAAGCTGTATCCAGGAGGCACTTGATAGCAAAGGGACCCTACTTCTCACTTGCTGCGCTCAGACAGGCAGGAAGGCTGTCTATAAACTTCCTACTGGTAGTAGTACCTCACTGAGGATGGGGGTTAGGTGAATGCATTGATTGGCTGGCCCAGGCTTTGGATGCATGCTCAATCGGTGAGGGTTTATTATGGGTGTCTGTGATAGAAAAACTAAACTAAGAAAGACACACATAGCAGGTTAGCCCCTGCACCCAAGAAGTCCAGTATTTATATCCAGCTCCACCATCAGAGAACCAGGCTCTTATCATCTCTAGAGAATGTCACCCCTCCTCATGTGGCAATACAGCTGCCAGGGCTCCAGCCATCACACCCAAATTCCAGAAAATAGAGGGGAAGGGAAAGGGGATACTCCCTTGCCTTTAAAGGAGAAGTCACATATAACACTTCTTTTTACATTTCATTGTCCTGAATTTAACTGCAAAGGAGACTGAGGAAAGTTGTGTTTTGACTTGGGCAGTTAAAAGGAGTTCCTTACCAAATGGTGAAGAAATATTAGGGAGGCAACCAGTGGTCTCCAATACACAGTCCACCCTGGAGCCAGGGATGGGCCCCTACATACCTCTTTCTTTGTGACTGGCTCTTCCTTTCTAGTCCCAACATGACCACCACCCCCATCCTTTGGGGCAGGTTCCCTTCCTGGCTGAGGTCCCACAGCACCCTGGACACTCTCTAGCCTGAGGGTGGCATCTGATCACTTCTGACTCCTCCGTCGGCTGAAGAGACCCTTGGCACATTCACGTTGTCTTCACCTTGGGCACACTGCAGCACCCAAGAGACGGAACGGATAGAAAAGGGGCCGCACTGGAATCCCAGATGAAGACCTGGAATCTGTTACTGGCTACCACAGTGTCCTGGGCATGCGCTGTTATAGATGTGAAGCTGCAGCCCTGGCAAGGCTAAGATGGTTCTCTCTGATTATCTAGTCCAGCATCCGAGGCCAAAGTCGGGAGGGTGAAACGGGGTTAGGGGTCGGGGGAAAATCAGTAACAAACAAAAACTCATTTATGTGTCAACATTTAATTTTAAGTTGATCTCACCACCGAGGCACTGACCACCCGCCACGGCTGATTCCCACTGAGTGGGGCTGTGTGACGCACTCCCAGAGGCTCCAGGCTACCACTCCGTGTCCACCAGATTCCAGAGATAGTCGCTGATGAACTTCGTAGAGAGCTGGGTGCTGTCCAGGTGGATGGGCTGGGCGACGCTGGGGCCGTGGTGGACTGAGAGCACGGATGTAAGGAAAGCCAGCATGCACTGCCCTCTCCCTCAACCCCATGACAAAAGGATCCTGCCTTGCAATTGTCATTATTAAGATGCTTAGAGGGGCTTCCCTGGTGGCTCAGTGGTAAAGAATCTGCCTGCCAATGCAGGAGATAGAGGTTCAATCCCTGGTCCAGGAAGATCCCTCATGCCACAGAAGAACTAAGGCCGTGCGCCACAAATACTGAAGCTGTGCTCGCTAGAGCCCGTGCCCAAGAGAAGCCGCACACCGCACTTAGCGCAGCCCCCGCTCTCCGCAACTAAAGGAAAGCCCATGCAGCAACAGACGCAACACAGCCAAACAAAACAGAGGACGCTTTAGAGAGAGACTGAAACAAGTTCTCACAAGCAGAAAAGTAAATTCTGACAGTGTACTTAAAAAAAAATTACGGTAAAATCTATGTAATATATTGGCCACCGTAAACATTTTCAAGTGCCCTGTTGAGTGGCATTCAATATATTCACGCTGTTGTGCAACCATCACCATTCATCTCCAGATCTCTTCGTTCTGTAAAACTGAAAAGTCAAAGTCACTCAGTTGTGTCTGACTCTTTGCGACCCCATGGACTGTAGCCTGCCAGGCTCCTCTGTCCATGGNCCTGTTGAGTGGCATTCAATATATTCACGCTGTTGTGCAACCATCACCATTCATCTCCAGATCTCTTCGTTCTGTAAAACTGAAAAGTCAAAGTCACTCAGTTGTGTCTGACTCTTTGCGACCCCATGGACTGTAGCCTGCCAGGCTCCTCTGTCCATGGAGTGGTCCAGGCCAGAATATTGGAGTAGGTACTGGAATATTCTCTAGGGGATCTTCCCAACCCAGGAATTGAACCAGGGTCTCCTGCATTGCAGGTGGATTCTTTATCAGTTGAGCTACCAGGGAAGGGCCTTGTAAAACTGAAACTCTGTCTTCATTAAACACTGACTCCCCCTACCCCACCCTGATCATCCTCATCTTACTTTCTGTCCTCATGAAACTGACTCCTCTAGAGATCTCAGGCAGGTGGAACTATATAGTATTGACTTTTTGTGTCTGATTTATTTCACTCAGCATACTATACCCCGGGTTCATCCATGGTGTAAACTGTGTCAGGATGTCTTCCTTTTTTAGGGCTGAATAATATTCCACCGTGCGGATGAACCACATTTTGTTTATCTGCTGAAAGATGCTTGGGTTGCTCCCACCTTTGGACTCCTGTGAACAGTGCTGCTGTGAACATGGATGTACAAACACCTGTTCAAGTCCCTGCTTTCATTCCTTTGTGGGTACACGCAGAGTGAAACTGGGTCATATTCCAATTCCCAGAAGTGGAACTGTGTCATACGACCATGCTGTTTAGTGTGTGGGATCTGCCATAGTGTCTGCACCGTCTAATTCTCCCCAGCAGTGCCCAGGGTTTCACGTTCCCCACAAAGGATACTGCCTTTGATCATCCCAGGCTCACACTCATAATCCCACTCGACTTTACTAATTCGGCGATAAAGTTGAGCCACGTACCTGTGCGAGAAGACAAAAGAAAAAAAAAGTAAAGAAGTTATTCCAGGGTTAACTCTAGCAAAGATCCATGGGCTACAGACACACATACACACTCACAGGGATATGCACTCACATCACATCTATGGACCTACACAGCTGAAGGAATGGTGACTGTCGTGTCCTCGTCGACTTCCTTCTCTTGTCTTTCGAGATCCGCCTCAATCTCCTTGAGCTCCTCCAGTTCTTTTGTGAGCTGAGTAGAGCAGGTTGTTAAGGATCCCTGGTTTTGGAAGCAGGGCTGCCCACATGCTCACACCTCACATCAACCCTGTCGGCCCCGAGCCACTGGCTCTCGGTGTATTTTCTAGCATGAACAGGCGTCTCCCAGGCAGGGCTGGGGTCCAACCATTCTGCACACGCACGAAAGGATATAGGAGGTTGGCCTTCAGACGGGCGTCCTCCTCACTGGCCCTCTGAAGCTCAGCTTCAAGCTGCCGCAGCTCAACACCACCCTGGTGTGCCTGCTCCTTCGCATCCAGGAGGCTCTGGGCCACCTCCTTCTCTGTGGTGAGGATCTCTGCAGGGCGGAGTGAAGTCTGAGCCCCTCAACTCAGGCTCCCCAGGAGAGCCCCGGAGCAGAGGGCGGCCTCAGCTCCCCCATCTACACCCACTTCCATTTGTGGCTCCCAGACCCATCGTCCTATTTGCAAATACCCACCAGGGTCCCACCTGGAATCTGACTCAGTGTATCCACTTCACCGAGTCACACCTGAATCCATCAGATGAAGAAACTCCAGTCCCTCTTTGTCCACCTAGTCTTAATGTATGACATCACTCTCCAGCCCGTTGCCCGGACAACAAGCCCAGGACTCACTCTCTGGATGCAGTTGGCTATCCATCCTGGCAGGGCCCCTCCTTCCTCGTGCTGGTCCTTCATCCCTCCAGGACCACCCTGTCAGCCGCCCCCCCGCTTTGCTTTGGTTGCTCCTGTTGCTAGCCTGTACTGCTCTCTGCCTTCAGAGTGGCTGCATCAGAGGCTGAATGCTAAGTCACCCCTCTGCTCAAAGACCTCCCAGGGCTCCCCCAGTGTCTCCAGGATAAGGTCTAGGGGCACCTTCGCCCTCCTTGCCCACCTCCTTTCTCCTTGCCTTTCTCCCGAGCACGTGTTTTCCCTCTGTTCTGGCTGCAAAGATGCTTCATTAATGGGTGCAGACATACCATGTTTTCTCACGTGTGTTCCTGGGCCCCTGCCTGCCTGTCCTCCAGGGATGCTCCCATCGGGCACACCCGTTCCCAGCCTGAGGACCTCCTGGATGATGCCCAACTCAGGCGGAATGGACACTGTCCTCTCCCTCCTGGGGCATGACCGTGCTCCTAGCCATCACCCTGGCCTATTTATTTCTTGTCTCTCTTCTTCAAGGCACAAATTGTGTTTTACATCACTAGATATCAGCCAACACCTACTCAGAATAAACGTATTTGTAACAGAACATCTGAAAAGATAAAAAACACTCTAAGAAGGTTACTGTGTTTCTTCTCCATCGAGTCAGAGAAACTGGCCAACCCAGAGAAGACACAGATGACAATGCTTCTCAGAGGGCCAGTGTTCGTTTACAAACTTAGATTCAGTTAATTTTTAATCAAAGCGCTACATGTCTATGGTTGTGAAAATTTAAACACACACTTGCGCATGCACACACACACACACACACACACACACACTCCTCTCTAAGCCTCTCCACTCTCTGAAGCAGCCACTTAAACTCCTCACTGTTTTCTCTGGCATCAGCCTTCATATTTCTAAATAATTTGCTTATGCTGCTATTTCTTGACCTGTGTTAGACGGTGCCTGCTGACTTCCTGTCGGAGAGCTGGGGGTCTGGCTCTCTTAGGCAGCCTTCCCGCCCCTTCTCCAGGCACCGTCCGAACCACAGCCAAGCCTCCTGGATATTCAGTCTAAGCCGTCACTGCTTACATGTGTACTCTGGCCACGGGTGACCAGGGAGCTCTAACTCACTGTGTACTCTCATAACCCTCTGAGGGCGGCTTAGCTCTCCTTGCATTCGAGAGGCTATGAACAGAAGTTCAAAGAAGTGACTTGTCCACAAACTTAGCTCCGAAGCTGGGATCTGAACTGGATTCTTTATTTTGGCCACGTTGGGCAGCGTGTCAGATCTTCCCCGACCAGTAATCGAACCCGAGCCCCCTGCAGTGGAAGCATGGGTCTTAACCACTGGACTGCTGCCAGGGAAGTCCCTGAACTGGATTCTTTGATCAAACCCCAGCGCCCTAGAATGCTGACTCTTCTCTCCTTGCCCCAAATCCATCCATTCTGCTGAAACCCAGGCAGGTTGGGTTATGCTGATCTTCTCCCCAACCACCTATGGAAGTAGAGTTAATGGAATGGGAGAGGAGAAAAGGAAGGAGGAGGAGGAAAGAGAAGAACTCCCGGCCGAGGACGTCCACCACGCTTAGTAGTTGCTGTTTTAGTTGCTAAGTCACGTCTGACTCTTATACGACTCCACGGACTGTAGCCCACTAGGATCCTCTGTCCAAGGGATTTCCCAGGCTAGAATACTGGAGCAGGTTGCCATTTTCTTCTCCAGGGGATCTTCTCGACCCAAGGATTGAACCCCAGTCTCCTGCATTGAAAGGCGGATTCCAACATGCTTAGAACCAACATCCAAACTCCTCCTGGGGGCTAGCAGGCTCTGGCTACTGCTGACCTCATCCACCTCTTTCTCCTGGGTCTCCAGGCTCATTCTCACCTCATGACCTTGTCCCTGAGAGTTCCCTCTGTCAGGATCATTCCTCCCCCGCAGGCATCCTATGGTTAGCTCCCAGCTCATTCAAGTCTCAACCCAAATGGCACCTCCTCATAAAGTGTAATTGTCAAAAGGCATTACAAATCCCTGGCACTGAAACTACAGTGGAAAACTCGATGACATTTCCTCAAAAAAAAAATTAAATATCAAATTATCATCTGATCCAGCATTTCCACTTCTGGGAAAATACAAAAACAGAATTGAAAGCAAGGACTCAAAGAGATTATTTTGTACCCTTCTGTTCACAGCAACATTATTCACAATAGCCAAGAGGTGGGAGCAGCCCAAGCGTCCAGTGATAAATCGATAAACAAAATATAGTGTGTCCATACAATGGCATACTGGAGATGATGGCGGTGATGGTTACACAACAATGTGAATGTGCTTAATGCTGCTGAACTGGACACTTAAAAATAGTTAAAATGGTAAACCTCACATTACGTCAACTTTACCACAATAAAAAAAAAAGTTTGAAGCCTTTAAAAAACCCAAATACCCTGATGCTGAGAAAAGCTGAAATATGGGCAGCCCCTACCTCCACCCCTTTCAAGGGCACAGTGCTATGCAAGCGTCATTTCTGTGAATTTCACTTTGAGCCATCAAAGGGGTGCTTCAGCAGCCCCATTTCACAGATGAGGAAACTGAGGCTCGAGAGGGAAGCCACTGGACTGGGACCACAGGGCTCATGAGTTAAGGGCTGAAATGCTTAGCCCATCACCTCCTGACAAATTCATTTTTTTTGTCTATCCTCTCCCTCAGCCCGCTAGAGTATCAGCAGCCCCTGAACCCCAGGGATTGTGTTTGCTCTATTCCCTGCTGCCACCCCAGGGCTGGCACTATGCCTGGGCACAGCAAGTGCTCAGTAAAACATCTGAACAACCTCAGCAGGAAGATGTGGATTATTTATTGCTACAACCAAGTTATAGGAAAAAGAGGCATTGCGAGGTTAAGTAAGTCACCTCAGATCTCACAGCTGGGAAGTGGGAATGCTGAGATTCAAACCCGGTGTTTTGACACTAGACTTTCAATTCAAACCGAGTACCCCAGCTCCTGCTCACAGAGCGGCAGAGCCTGCAAACTCATATATTCACCACTAAACCCCCTGGGTGGCTCAGATGGTAAAGAATCCGCTTGCAATGCGGGAGGCCTGGGTTCGACCCCTAGATTGGGAAGATCCCCTGGAGGAGGGTACGGCAACCCACTCCAGTATTCTTACCTGGAGAATCCCCATGGACAGAGGAGCCTGGCGAGCTACAGTCCTTGGGGGTCGCAAAGAGTCGGACACTACTGAGCGACTAACACACAAACTCCCGCTGCTATCCTGAAGCCCATTTCATGGATGGGGAAATAGAGGCTCAGAGGGGACAATGCTCACCTGCACGGGGAAATAGGTTAGGGGAAGGGGCGCCCAAAAGGGAAGAGGTTTGTGACTGGCTTGGCCACGTCTCCCATTACACGGACCCCGGCTGCCCCTCGCCCCGCCCGCCCAGGTCCTCACCTCGCAGCCACTTCTCGGCGCCGTCTTGCGTCTCCAGCAGCCGCTCCACCATCTGCTCGTGGCGCCCCAGCAGCCGCCGTTGCTGCGCCTCCGCGCGATTGGCGCCCAGCAGGCTCAGAAGCCCCTGGCTCACCTCTTCCATATCGCGGAAGGCCGCCATGACTACTTTAGAACCAATCCCGCGCAAATTTAACTGTCCCCTGAGCCCCCGCCCCCTCCCGGAAAGCCTCGTTTCCATTGGGTTGATCCCACGTCAGTCATCAGAGAATGAGGGCGGCTGCTTCGAGTCGGACAAGTGCGCCTGCGCACTGTCAGTCATTGGCGAAGGCCAGTCTGCGCAGGGAGGGCGTGCCTCTGCAGTCCTGCCTAATAGTCGTGCTTGATCCGCCTGTGCTGGCTGGAGAGCGGCTGTAAGAGCTTCAAACTTTCTCTCTTACCAAATTCATTGCCTGCTGCTTCCATGTTGGGGTTCTAGGGACTAAGCTGATAACTGCCTCACGTGGAGCCGATGTTCTGTGGTGCGTGCATGGAATACTCAAAATAAACATAAATAAGTAAAGTCTGTAAGGCTGCATAGCAAAATGGAGTCTGCAGCCAGATTTATTGGGTTTCAACCCCAGATTTGCCACTTACTGGCTGTTTTACTGGGCTTTCGTGGTGACTCAGTGGTAAAGAATCCGCCTGCTAAGGCAGGAGACCCAGGTACCAACCCTGGGTGGGGAAGATCCTGTGGAGGAGGAAATGGCAGCCTACTCCCGTATTCTTGACTGGGAAATCCCATGGACAGAGGATCCTGAGGGGACTACAGTCCAAAGGGTGGCAAAGACTCGGACTTAGCGACTAAACAGCAACAAGCTGTGTTGNCCCTGGGTGGGGAAGATCCTGTGGAGGAGGAAATGGCAGCCTACTCCCGTATTCTTGACTGGGAAATCCCATGGACAGAGGATCCTGAGGGGACTACAGTCCAAAGGGTGGCAAAGACTCGGACTTAGCGACTAAACAGCAACAAGCTGTGTTGCCCTAGGCAACCTGCGTCATCCCTCTGCTCTTCACGTTCCTCTCCAGCAAAATGAAGGTCATCACAGTGTCTGCTTTAAGAGTTGGCTTGAGAGTAAATGATCCTATCTACAAAACAGAAATGGACTCCCAGACATAGAAAATGGACTTGTGATTGGCAAGGGGGAGGAGGAAGGGAAAGAGATGGACTGGGAGTTTGGGGGTAGCAGGGCTTCCATGATGGTTCAGCAGGTAAGGAATCCACCTGCAATACAGGAGACTCAGGAGATGCGGATTAGATTCTTGGGTAGGGAAGATCCCCTTGAGAAGGAAACAGCAACCCACTCCAGTCTTCTTGCCTGGAAAATCCCATGGACAGAGGAGCCTCGTGGCTACAGTCTAAAGTGTTGCAAAGTCGGACATGACTGAAAACTAAGCACTCACTGACTCAGATGCAAACTATTACATTTAGAATGGATAAACAACAAGGTCCTACAATATAGCACAAATAATTACATCCAATCTCATGGAATAAATCCTAATAGAAAAAATATTTTAAAAGATATTATATATGTGTGTGTGTGTAAAACTGTCACTTTGCTGTATACAAAAAATTAGCACAACATTGTAAATCAACTATTCAGTTCAGTTCAGTTCAGTTGCTCAGTCGTGTCCGACTCTTTGCGACCCCATGAATCGCAGCATGCCAGGCCTCCCTGTCCATCACCGTCTCCTGGAGTTCACTCAAACTCATGTCCATCGAGTCTGTGATGCCATCCAGCCATCTCATCCTTTGTCGTCCCCTTCTCCTGCCACCAATCCCTCCCAGCATCAGAGTCTTTTCCAATGAGTCAACTCTTCACATGAGGTGGCCAAAGTACTGGAGTTTCAGCTTTAGCATCATTGCTTCCAAAGAACACCCAGGGCTGATCTCCTTTAAAATGGACTGGTTGGATCTCCTTGCAGTCCAAGGGACTCTCGAGGGTCTTCTCCAATACCACAGTTCAAAAGCATCAATTCTTGGGCACTCAGCTTTCTTCACAGTCCAACTCTCACATCCATACATGACCACAGGAAAAACCATAGCCTTGACTAGACGGACTTTTGTTGGCAAAGTAATGTCTCTGCTTTTTAATTTGCTATCTAGGTTGGTCATAACTTTTCTTCCAAGGAGTAAGCGTCTTTTAATTTCATGGCTGCAGTCACCATCTGCAGTGATTTTGGAGCCCAAAAAAATGAAGTCTGACACTGTTTCCACTGTTTCCCCATCTATTTCCCAGGAAGTGATGGGACCAGATACCATGATCTTCGTTTTCTGAATGTTGAGCTTTAGGCCAACTTTTTCACTCTCCTCTTTCACTTTCATCAAGAGGCCTTTTAGTTCCTCTTCACTTTCTGCCATAAGGGTGGTGTCATCTGCATATCTGAGGTGACTGATATTTCTCCCGGCAATCTTGATTCCAGCTTGTGCTTCTTCCAGCCCAGCATTTCTCATGATGTACTCTGCATAGAAGTTAAATAAGCAGGGTGACAATATACAGCCTCGACGTACTCCTTTTCCTATTTGGAACCAGTCTGTTGTTCCATGTCCAGTTCTAACTGTTGCTTCCTGACCTGCATATAGGTTTTTTAAGAGGCAGGTCAGGTGGTCTGGTATTCCCATCTCT
>SJYX01003516.1:177602-206735 GCA_006410675.1 Oreotragus oreotragus
AAAAAAAAAAAAAAAAAAAAAAAAAGGAATTAAAAGAAAGAAAGCAAAAAAAGAAAGAGGAAGAAAGAAAAGAGAAAAACAAAAGGAAAAAATAAAACATGAGGACTCAGTAGAAATAGAATAAACACGTGGAGAAAACTGAAGGGTAGTATAGGTGTTGGTGCCCAAGAACAAATGGAAACTCTTCTTAATCCAGCATCTGGGGGTCCCCCAGCCTAAAGTCAACTTCCAAACACAAGTCTAAAGAGAAGGTTGTTAGGCACAAGTCCTGACCAGCTACCCAGACATCTAGTCCAATCCCCTATTTAGAGAACTATGAGAAAATGGATCTACATACATCAACTATATCAATTACCTATCCTTTCATTTATAAATATGAAGAGACAACCAAAGACCATCAGAAATATGAAGAAAAATAGCATGATGAAAAGAAAGGTCAAGATGAACAAGCAGAATTAACCTCAGAGGAAACAGTTCAAAGACAATTTTAAGGGTCTACTAAGATCAAAGGGGAAAAAAGACCCATACTTAAGACACTATATCATTTTATATGTCAAAAATAAAGAAAAAAGATAATACTTCCAGAAAGAAAAAGCAGGCTACCTATCAAGAAACAAAAATCAGTTTTCTCATTAGCAACACTAAATGCTAAAGTAACACTCAAAAATTCTGAGGGAAAATTATTATGAACCTAGAATTAAAAATCTAGCCAAATCACCAGTCAAGTATGAATACAAAAAAGATATTTTCAGAAATGTAAAGACTCAAAGAATACTTTCTGCACAGCCTTTCTTAGTTTGTTATTTTAAAGTGTACTTCAACAAAACCAGGGTAAATCCCAGAAAGAAAAAAAACATGAGAAACAAGAAATAAAAGACTTAACTCATCAATCCAGTGAAAAAAACCCCTCCAGGATGCCAACTGTGAAGCAGGCCTGGAACCAGAGGGATGGTATGGGGAGGGAGGTGGGAGGGGGGTTCAGGACTGGGAACACATGTGCACCCATGGCGGATTCATGCTAATGTATGGCAAAACCAATACAATATTGTAAAGTAAAAAATAATAATAATAATAAATAATAAAAGGAAAAAAGAAAGAAACCAGCATGCTACAGAAAGAAGGTCTTCAAAAAGAAGCAACTTGATTCTAAGTGATGGATAGAAAATATTAATGATTAGAAGAAGTGATATCTTTCCTCAAAATGAAAATATAAAAGGCAATTAGAAACTCCAAGAAAAACAAACAAAAACTATACCAGAAAATAATGATAGAAATATGAAACAAATTTTCCATTCCTGGTTATATGGTAGACTAGGTATTTGAATCAATCTTCCAACGGAAAACCACTTAAAGAGACTGGATAAAACACAAAGAACTCTATTAAAAGCATCCAAAAACTGGTATGATAAAAAAGTATAAATAAGATAAAATGAAAGGGAACCCATATAGACATGTGATACACTGAAGCTGCTTTGCCCTGGAGCATCTACAAAAATCTGGTGACCTTTGTGGATTCCTAGATCCCTCCAAGGTAGGGAAAAGCCTTCTTCCTGTACCCCTGGAATTTAGCTGAATCCTGAAAGGGCCACAACCCTAAGTAAGGGCAAATTGGAAAGTGATCTCACCAAACCCTACATCCTCAGCTCCAGGGAACTGAAAAAAATTTGCTTTGGTTCTCTCTTATAGAAGGGAGAATCAAGGACTTGAGAAATTGAAGGAAAAGTTGGTCCTTGCTCAAGTTTATAGCTGAAATACACGCCATCTGGTGGTAAAACACACACATACACATAAAACCTTGATTTAGTTTACAGTCCCAGATATTGCTCCTAAGTGCCTAGCAGAAGCAAACACAGAAACTTTCTGAAAGAATGTTCTTTCACCCTACTACTCAAAAAATTCCCACAAATAATTTCCTAAGGAAAATGAGCAGCTCATTGTTAAAAGTGAGTAAAACATACTTTTCTCTCACTAGAAAGGTAATTTTTCTCATTTATTGAAAATACCAATTTTGACAAGAATGTGGAGCAATCTGAACAGTGATAATTACTAATGGCAGTGTTAAATCGATATAAGCAATTTGGAAAACTATTTGGCAGTATCTAAAGCATACATCTACTTTACAACTCAGCAGTTATACTTCTTAGGTAAAAATTCAACAGAAATTAATGTATATATCCATCAGAAGACATGTATAAGAATATCCATAGCAGCTTTACTCATAAAAGTCAAACATTATAAATCCATCAATAGGAGAATAAATGAATAAACAGTGGAATATCCGTTTTAAAGGAATATACTTTGCATTAAAAAGAAACAAACGATACAGGCAACAACATGACAGAATTTCATTATACTGAGCGAAAGAATCCAGACACAGAAAACTACATACTGTTGATATAATGTATATGCCATTCTGGAAAAGCAAATCTATAGTAATGGAGAGCAAATAAATGATTGTCTGGTGCCATGAGTGAGAAGGATTGACTGGAAAGGAATACAAGAGAACTTTCTGGGATGATAAAAATGTTTTCTCTTGAAGGAGGTGGTAAGTTACACAGGTGTATTTATTTGCCAAAACTCATCAAATTATACATGTAAAATAGGCACATTGTATTATATTTTATTATATGTAGATGATGTTTCAGAAAGTTGATTAAAACTTTTAAAACATATAAATGAAGGATATAATAATTATAATAATATAATTAAAACTTAATGTACAGGGTGATTTCTGGAAGGTGATAAGGTGGCAGTTTTTCAATTGCCCCAAGTTCCTCTATAAAAAGAGAAAATAGGATAGCAAACCCAAAACCTATGGACAATATCTGCCACAGAAATAGGTAATAAGATACACCTGTGAACCCCGAAATATGAGGAAAGGGGACAAATTACCAGCACCTATAAGACATATATGGGTTTCAGCAAAAGGAAGCAGAGGGAAACAATGGGGCATCCAACAGACCAGAGAATCCCCAAATAAAGCTCAGAGGGCCAGTTTAAGGAGAGCAGCTAAACTGAGAGAGGTTTTGCATGTGCTTATAGAGGTCCCTAAGAGAATCTGAGTGAACTCCAGGAGTTGGTGATGGACAGGGAGGCCTGGCGTGCTGCGATTCATGGGGTCGCACAGAGTCGGACACGACTGAAGCAACTTAGCATAGCAGGGCAGTGGGAAGACCTAAAGAAGCTGGAACAATCTGGGCCTGGGGTAGAGTGAGCCCCGAACTCTCAAAACCAACCAGCCAAAGCTCCATTCTAGGACAAAGCCCATCCTGAGGAGAAACTTCTGGGAGTAGAATCCAAACTAGGCAGTGCAGCAAGAGAAGGTCCAGATGAAAATAGGAGAGTACCATATCATTTGTTTTAATGTTACACAAAAGCGACAGAAGAGGGCGCTCAAAAGCCATGAAATTAAAAAAAAAAACAAACCCAAATTTCTTTTAAAATTAAAACCTTTTCATGTAAAAATGAGCAACAGAAAAGGATCAAGGTTTATTACAATGAAAAAATAAGGCTAATAACATCCCTTGACAACAAAATCATGGTAGATAAATAACACTACAAAATATGAAAACTATAAATCAACTGTTTTAAAGCAAGTAAAAGGACATTAAGGAAATTATACAAGATGTGAAAGAACAATACAAATCAGAATGAGAAAAACTCAAAAGTTAGGTGACAGAAGTAAGGAAAGAATTGGAAATAAAAGAAAAAAAATCAGAAATGAATTCTAAAGTAGAAGAAGCACAAGAGCAAATAAACTCAACACACAATTCTTTAAGAGAAAAAGAAAATTAAAAGAAGAAAAAATTAAAACTAAAAAAAAGAGATAGAATCTGAGAAAAAGTGATAAATTCAGAAGATAGAGAAAAGTCAACATACATAGAAGAAAGTTTTCCTAAAATAACTTTCAACAGACTTGAAAAAAACATTAAGAAGGGAATTTGTGAAACTGAGAAAAGTAACCCAAGATGGTCATATCATAGTAAAATTACTGGACTTTAAGGAAAAAAAATCTTTACTAGGATAGATAGTATCCTAGTAAAGAGAACAAGGGAAAGAAAATCAGCCAGTTATCAGATGTATTGACAGCAATGGCTTATGCCAGAAGAAAATAAATTTACATGTTCAAGATATACAAAGAAAGAAAATGTGTGCTAAAGTTTATCTCTAGCCAAACTGGTGTGGGCTGAATCGTGTCCTTCCCTCCCGACTTGTAGTGTTCTTATGCTGAAACCCAGTATCTCAGAATGTGAACTGTATTTGGAGACAGGACTTTTCAAGGTGATAAAGTTAAAATGGGACCATTTTTAGGGTGGGCTGTAATTCAATCCCACTGTCATCATAAGAGGAAATTTGAAGACCCAGAGAGAAACCAGGAATGTATATGCACACAGAAAAGATTACGCAAGGACACAGTAAGAAGCTGGCCACCTGCAAGCTGAGGAGAAAGGCCTGAGAAAGAATCAAACTTGCCAACACCTAGATTTTGGACTTCAAGCCTACAGAACTGTGAGAAAATGAATTTCTATTGTTTAATTCATCCAGTCTGTGATATTTTGTTACAGCAACCCTAGCTAACTAATACACTGACTTTCTAGATTAGAGGCTACAAACTACTATCAACGGGTAGTCATTCAAGAAAGATTGGTTTTGTGACCTCCTACCTGAGGAATCTACTAGAGAATAAACTTCAGAAAACCAAAATAACTAGAAAGACATTGACATAAGGACTGGTGTGTGCTTCGTAGCTCGGTCATGTCCAACTCTTTGTGATCCCATGGACCAGGCTCCTCTGCTGAGGAGGATTCTTCAGGCAAGAGTACTGGAGTGGGTTGCCATGCCTTCTTCCAGGGGATCGTCCCAACTCAGGGATCTCCCACATTGCAGGCAGATTCTTTACTATCTGAGCCACCAGGGAAGCCCATAAGGACAGATAGTGAGCATTAAATAGATAACAAACACATACATACACATGTAGAACTAAGATTCAGTGAAGGTTCTAAGTAAAAGTATAGTATATAATTGCTACTAAAGGGGGGGAAATGGAGAGATGACATGCAGAAATGTTCAATTTTTTTCATTATTATATAGGTGGTGGTAGTATTAATACTGCCATTTTGAGACAGTTGTGTATGTTAGTGGGATAAAGCAAATGAGTAATTATGTGATATTCTATTATTCCCTATATCTACGGGAACCATAGTGGGCCTTAGGAAACATTACTAGGAACAAAGCTAATGGAGGTGATGGAATTCCAGCTGAGCTATTTCAAATCCTAAATGATGATGCTGTGAAAGTGCTGCACTCAATATGCCAGCAAATTTGGAAAACTCAGCAGTGGCCACAGGACTGTAAAAGGTCAGGTTTTCATTCCAATCCCAAAGAAAGGCAATGCCAAATAATTTTCAAACTACCATACAATTGCACTCATTTCACATGCTAGCAAGGTAATGTTCAAAATCCTTCAAGCCAGGCTTCAGCAGTATGTGAATCAAAAACTTCCAGATGTACAAGCTGGATTTAGAAAAGGCAGAGAAACCAGAGATCAAATTGCCAACATTTGTTGGATCATAGAGAAAGCAAGGGAATTCCAGAGAAACATGAACTTCTGCTTTATTGACTACACTAAAGCCTTTGTGTGGATCACAACAAACTGGAAAATTCTTAAAGAGATGGGAATACCAGACCATGTTACCTGTCTCCTGAAAAACTTGTAGGCAGGTCAAGAAGCAACAGTTAGAAGTGGACATGGAACAATGAACTGGTTCAAAAGTGGGAAAGGAGTAGGTCAAGGCTGTGTATTGCCACCCTGCTTATTTAACTTACATGCAGAGTTGTTGCCATTCAGTTGCTCAGTCGTGTCCAACTCTTTGCAGCTCCATGAGCCGGAGCACCCCAGGCTTCCCTGTCCATCACCAACTCCTGGAGCTTGCTCAAGCTCATGTCCATTGAGTTGGTGATGCCATCAAACCATCTCATCCTCTGTCATCCCCTTCTCTTCCTGTTGTCAATCTTTCCCAGCATCAGGGTCTTTTCTAATGAATTGCTTTTCACATCAGGTGGCCAAAGTATTGGAGCTTCAGCTTCAGCATCAGTCCTTCCAAAGAATATTCAGGGTTATTTTCCTTTAGAATTGACTGGTTTGATCTCCTTGCTGTCCAAGGGACTTTTAAGAGTCTTGAGCACCACAGTTCAAAAGCATCAATTCTTTGGTGCTCAGCCTTCTTTACGGTCCAACTCTCACATCACTCTCCTCAGGCTAGATGAATCACAAGCTGGAATCAAAATTGCTGTGAGAAATATCAGCAATCTCAGATATGCAGATGACACCACCCTTATGGCAGAAAGCAGAGAGGAACTAAAGAGCCTCTTGATGAAAATGAAAGAGGAGAGGAGAACATTGTGGGAGATTCCTTTAAAAAACTGGAAATAGAACTGCCATACGACCCAGTAATCCTATTGCTGGGCATACACACTGAGGAAACCAGAATTGAAAGAGACATGTGTACCCCAATGTTCATCACAGCACTGTTAACAATAGCTAGAACATGGAAGCAACCTAGATGTCTATCAGCAGACAAATGGATAAGAAAGCTGTGGTACTATACACAGTGGAATATTACTCAGATATTAAAAAGAACACATTTGAATCAGTTCTAATAAGGTGGATGAAACTGGAGCCTATTATACAGAGTGAAATAAGTCAGAAAGAAAAACACCAATACAACATATTAACGCATGTATATGGAATTTAGAAAGGGTAACAATGACCCTATATGCGAGACAGCAAAAGAGACACAGATATAAGGAACAGACTTTTGGACTCTGTGGGAGAAGGTGAGGGTGGGATGATTTGAGAGAATAGCATGAAACATGTATACTACCATATGTGAAACAGACGGCCAGTCCAGGTTCGATGCATGAGACAGGCTGCTCAGGGCCAGTGCACTGGGATGACCCTGAGGGATGGGAGGGAAGGAGGGTGGTTCAGGATGGGGGACACATGTACACCATGGCTGATTCATGTCAATATATGGCAAAAACCACCACCATATTGCAAAGTAATTAGCCTCCAATTAAAATAAACAAATTAATTTTTTTTTTAAGTGAAAGAGGAGAGTGAAAAAGTTGGCTTAAAACTCACCATTCAAAAAACTAAGATCATGGCACCTGATCTCATCATTTCATGGCAAATAGATGGGGAAAAAGTGGAAACAGTGAGAAATTTAATTTTCTTGGGCTCCAAGATCACTGAGGATGGTGATCGCAGCCATGAAATTAAAAGACACTTGCTTCTTGGAAGAAAAGCTATGACCAACCAAGATAGCATATTAAAGAGCTGAGACATCACTTTGCCAACAAAGGTCCATCTAGTTAAAGCTACGGTTTTTCCAATAGCTAGTTAATGTTAGTTGCTCAGTCGTGCCCGACTCTTTGCAGCCCCATGGACTGCAGCCCACCAGGCTCCTCTGCCCATGCGATTTTCCAGGCAAGGATACTGGAGTGGGGTGCCATTTCCTTCTCCAGGGGATCTTCCCAACCCAGGGATCGAACTCGGGTATCCTGCACTGCAGGCAGATTCTTTACTGACTGAGCTACAAATAGACATGCACAGATGTGAGAGTTGGTCCATAAAGAAGGCTGAGCACTGAAGAATTGATACTTTCAAACTGTGGTGCTGGAGAAGACTTTTGAGAGTCCCTTGGACAGCAATGAAATCAAACCAGTCAATCCTAAAGGAAATCAACTCTGAATATTCATTGGAAGGACTGATGCTGAAGCTCCAATAATTTTGGCCACCTGATTCGAAGAGCCGGCTCATTGGAAAAGACTCTGATGCTGGGAAAGATTGAGGGCACAAGGAGAAGGGGTGACAGAGAATGAGATGGTTGGATGGCATCACCGACTCAATGGACATGAGTTTGAGCAAACTTCAGGGAATAGTGAAGGACAGGGAAGCCTGGGGTGCTGCAGATCATCGGATCACAAAGAGTCAGACACAGCTTAGCAACTAAACAACAATGGGAACCAAGATTCTCAAGTCTGAAAGAAAGGAGATTCAAATACAACATGCTGCTGCTGCTGCTGCTGCTAAGTCACTTCAGTCGTGTCCGACTCTGTGTGACCCCATAGACGGCAGCCCACCAGGCTCCCCCATCCCTGGGATTCGAGTTAAGTAAAATCCCATGGGCTTGACTTTGAATTAAAGTATCTGTGGGAACTCATGAGGCATTTTTCTTAAAAGGCTTAGAAACAGTGATCAGCCCTGTACCTATGAGCACTGCTAGCATCTAGACTGTGACCTTAAAATACCTTTTTCCACTAAAGAGAAACCAGGGCTTTTTGGAGAAGTGGCTGATTCCAGATTTGGGACAGGAAATGTACATGGTGAGTCTGAGATATCAAATATATTCAAATCCATGAGTTCAAAATGAGTGAAGTTTTGTTGAAAAATAAATAAAATCATACATGTCAGCAGTATGAAAAGGGCCTCTGTAAAAGTACAGCAAATACATAGCTTATCTCTTGGGACTAGGATCATAGAGAATTTTTCTTTCCAAGCCACAACTCTCTGGTTGTTTGTTTAAAACTTAACGAGCATACATTATTTCTGTGACTGGCAAAAGCAGTGATTAAAGAAAAAAATTTTAAAGACTGATAATCACATAGTTTCAAGAATCAGTTTATAAAATGAAGAATTCCCATTGACGTAATCAAAATTGAGCAATGACTAACACTAGGCTTTGGTAAAATAAAGTTTCCTAAACTCACTTTTAGAATGTTTTTACATTATTGTTCAAAATTCATAGTTTTGAATAGCTAGAGGACTATTGTTATTGATAGAAATTCATATATGCTCACAAATGGATTTCTGATCAGGTGGTTCAGTAGTCTGGAAAAAAAAGTGGAATCCTGCTTTAAGTTTTTTTAAACATTTATTTCCTTCTGCTTTGGTGGAATATGAGGATCAGAGGGAAAAGCTTCCCACGGACTTTCTTATCTCTCACTATTTAACCTATGTGGCATGGAGCTCAAAAGTGGTCTCTAGACCAGCAGGCACCAATTCTCAGGCCCCATCCTGACCCACAGAATCAAAACCACTGGGAAGTGAGGCCCAGCAAGCTGTGTTTTAATAATGCCTTCGAGGAAAGTTTGCCAGATAAAATACAAAATGGTCCAGTTAATTTTGAATTTCAGATAAACAACAAATATTTTTTTGTTATTATTCCCTGTTGAGTTGCTCAGTCGTGTCCAACTCTTTGCGACACCATGGACTGTAGCATGCCAGGCTTCTCTGTCGTTCACCATCTCCTGGAGCTTGCTCAAACTCATGTCCATTGAGTTGGTGATGTCATCCAAGCATCTCATCCTCTGTCATCCCATTCTCCTCCTGCCTTCATTCTTTCCCAGCATCAGGGTCTTTTCTAACGAGTCAGCTCTTCATATCAGGTGGCCAAAGTATTGGAGCTTCAGCTTCAGCATCAGTCCTTTCAATGAATATTCAAGATTGATTTCCTTTAGGACTGACTGGTTTGATCTCCTTGCAGTCCAAGGGACTCTCAAGAGTCCTTTCCAATACCACAGTTCAAAAGCATCAATTTTTTGGCACTCAGCTTTCTTCACAGTCCAACTCTCACATCCATGCATGACCACTGGAAAAACCACAGCCTTGACTAGATGGACCTTTGTTGGCAAAGTAATGTCTCTGCTTTTCAATATGCTATCTAGGTTGGTCATAACTTTCCTTCCAGGATCAGCCCTGTACCTATGAGCACTGCTAGCATCTAGACTGTGACCTTAAAATACCTTTTTCCACTAAAGAGAAACCAGGGCTTTTTGGAGAAGTGGCTGATTCCAGATTTGGGACAGGAAATGTACATGGTGAGTCTGAGATATCAAATATATTCAAATCCATGAGTTCAAAATGAGTGAAGTTTTGTTGAAAAATAAATAAAATCATACATGTCAGCAGTATGAAAAGGGCCTCTGTAAAAGTACAGCAAATACATAGCTTATCTCTTGGGACTAGGATCATAGAGAATTTTTCTTTCCAAGCCACAACTCTCTGGTTGTTTGTTTAAAACTTAACGAGCATACATTATTTCTGTGACTGGCAAAAGCAGTGATTAAAGAAAAAAATTTTAAAGACTGATAATCACATAGTTTCAAGAATCAGTTTATAAAATGAAGAATTCCCATTGACGTAATCAAAATTGAGCAATGACTAACACTAGGCTTTGGTAAAATAAAGTTTCCTAAACTCACTTTTAGAATGTTTTTACATTATTGTTCAAAATTCATAGTTTTGAATAGCTAGAGGACTATTGTTATTGATAGAAATTCATATATGCTCACAAATGGATTTCTGATCAGGTGGTTCAGTAGTCTGGAAAAAAAAGTGGAATCCTGCTTTAAGTTTTTTTAAACATTTATTTCCTTCTGCTTTGGTGGAATATGAGGATCAGAGGGAAAAGCTTCCCACGGACTTTCTTATCTCTCACTATTTAACCTATGTGGCATGGAGCTCAAAAGTGGTCTCTAGACCAGCAGGCACCAATTCTCAGGCCCCATCCTGACCCACAGAATCAAAACCACTGGGAAGTGAGGCCCAGCAAGCTGTGTTTTAATAATGCCTTCGAGGAAAGTTTGCCAGATAAAATACAAAATGGTCCAGTTAATTTTGAATTTCAGATAAACAACAAATATTTTTTTGTTATTATTCCCTGTTGAGTTGCTCAGTCGTGTCCAACTCTTTGCGACACCATGGACTGTAGCATGCCAGGCTTCTCTGTCGTTCACCATCTCCTGGAGCTTGCTCAAACTCATGTCCATTGAGTTGGTGATGTCATCCAAGCATCTCATCCTCTGTCATCCCATTCTCCTCCTGCCTTCATTCTTTCCCAGCATCAGGGTCTTTTCTAACGAGTCAGCTCTTCATATCAGGTGGCCAAAGTATTGGAGCTTCAGCTTCAGCATCAGTCCTTTCAATGAATATTCAAGATTGATTTCCTTTAGGACTGACTGGTTTGATCTCCTTGCAGTCCAAGGGACTCTCAAGAGTCCTTTCCAATACCACAGTTCAAAAGCATCAATTTTTTGGCACTCAGCTTTCTTCACAGTCCAACTCTCACATCCATGCATGACCACTGGAAAAACCACAGCCTTGACTAGATGGACCTTTGTTGGCAAAGTAATGTCTCTGCTTTTCAATATGCTATCTAGGTTGGTCATAACTTTCCTTCCAGGGAGTAAGCGTCTTTTAATTTCATGGCTGCAATCACCATCTGCAGTGATTTTGGAGCCCCCCAAAATAAAGTCAACCACTGTTTCCACTGTTTCCCCATCTATTTCCCATGAAGTGATGGGACCGGAGGCCGTGATCTTTGTTTTCTGAATGTTGAGCTTTAAGCCAACTTTTCCACTCTCCTCTTTCACTTTCATCAAGAGGCTTTTTAGTTCCTCTTCGCTTTCTGCCATAAGGGTGGTGTCATCTGCATATCTGAGGTTATTGATATTTCTCCCAGCAATCTTTATTCTAGCTTTTGCTTCATCCAGCCTGGCATTTTGCATGATGTACTCTACATATAAGGTAAATAAGCAGAGTGACAATATACCGCCTTGAGATACTCCTTTCCCAATTTGGAACCGGTACGTTGTTCCATGCCCGGTTCTAACTGTTGCTTCTTGAGCTGCATACAGGTTTCTCAGGAGGCAGGTAATGTGTTCTAGTGTTCCCATCTCTTTAAAAATTTTCCAGTTTATTGTGATCCACACAAAGGCTTTAGCATAGTCAATGAAGCAGAAGTAGATGTTTTTCTAAAACTCTCTTGCTTTTTCGATGATCCAGCGGATGTTGGTAATTTGATCTCTGGTTCCTCTGCCTTTTCTAAATCCAGCTTGAACATCTGGAATTTCATGGTTCACGTACTGTTGTAGCCTGGCTTAGAGAATTTTGAATATTACTTTGCTAGCATGTGAAATGAATGCAATTATGTGGTAGTTTGAACACTCTTTGGCATTGCCCTTCTTTGGGGTTGCAATGAAAACTGACTTTTTCCAATCCTATGACCACTGCTGAGTTTTCCAAATTTGCTCGCATATTGAGTGCACATTTTAGCAGCATCATCTTTTAGGATTTAAAATAGCTCAACTGGAATTCCATCACATCCACTGGCTTTGTTTGTAGTGCTGCTTCCTAAGGCCCACTTGACTTTGCACTCCAAGATGTCTGGCTCTAGGTGGGTGATCACACCATCGTGGTTATCTGAGTCATGAAGATCTTTTTTGTACAGTTCTTCTGTGTATTCTTGCCACCTCTTCTTAATATTTTCTGCTTCTGTTAGGTCCATACCGTTTCTGTCCTTTATTGCGCCCATCTTTGCACGAAATGTTCCCGTCTCTAATTTTCTTGAAGAGATCTCTAGTCTTTCCCATTCTATTGTTTTCCTCTATTTCTCTGCATTGATCACTTAGGAAGACTTTATTCTCTCTCCTTGCTATTCTTTGGAACTCTGCATTCAAATGGGTATATTTGCTTCTCTTTTTTTCTCAGCTATTTGTAAGGCCTCCTAAGACAACCATTTTACCTTTTTGCATTTCTTTTTCTTGGAGATGCTTTTGATCACCGCCTCCTGTACCAGGTTATGAGCCTCCATCCATAGTTATTCAGGCACTCTATCGGACCTAACCCCTTGAATCTATTTGTCACCTCCACTGTATAATCATAAGGGATTTGATTTTATCTTAAAAACAAATAATTTTAACTATAAATATTTGCAATATTTGGTACATAACTATATTCAAGTTAAAATTTAACTGGACATTTTGTTTTTGTTTGTCTGGTTTTCGTCTTATTATTTTTCAAAATCTGGCAACTTTACCGCCAAGGGATTCTGATCTATACTAAAGTTTGAAAACCATGGAGGGAAAGGTAAGAACCTGGGCCTTGGGTTCAGGTAGATCTGACTCCACCATTTTGTTAATAATTGGGTGGAATCTCACAAATATGACTGGTATCTCCATGTGACAAAAGAAAACATCGGGGAGAGAGCCAACAAGCCTCAGGGACTAGAGCAGAGTTTGACAGCAGAGAGGGCCTGGATTTTTACCAGAAAGTTCAAAAACACCCTGAGTTGTCCATGGGGTACCGTTCTTACACAAAACATAACTTCAGTCTAAATGGGAGAAAGGGCTGGGGGATCCAAGGAAGGGAAAAAAAAAAAACAGAAATATACAACAGAGAGGAAGGAGAATAAAGGGCACAGAAAAGGGCTAAGACTTAGAACCGGCCCTGTCACCTTGTATTCATAGCATGTTCTCTACCCCTGACTTTGTAGGGAGAAAAGACTGGGGAAGAGTTACTCTCTTTGGGTATAAGGAGTTTCCTGGGCAGCACCTGCTGTGTTCCGTGAACCTCTAAAGCAGTGATTCTCAATCAGGGAAGATTTTAACCCTTAGCAATGTCTGGAGATATTTTCGATTGTCACCATGTGGTAGGGCTGAAGGATATGCTACAGCCATCTAGTGGGCAGAGGTCAGAGATATTAGTAAACATCTCATTCATGAGACAGCCCCCCACAACAAAGAATTACCCAGCTTGCAAGTATCAAATTTCAAGGCTGAGAAACTCTGCTCTAAAGCAAGTCAGTGTGGAGAAAGCACTACCCTCTTTGCCACAGCCTCACCCCTTATTCCAAACCTGTATTTGCATCGCACTAAAGACATTTTATACATGCACATTCCCATAGGTCTAAATTTGAGCAGGCCACTAAATTCTCTAAGCCTTTGTATCCTAATCTATACAGTGTGGGTAAAATTATTTACCTCATAGGGTTATTGCAGGGGTTAAATGAGGTATTTTAATATTCTAGATTCAAACATTTATTGAGCACTGACACTGTGTGCTGGGTGTTGAGGGTACAGACACAGTCCTTACTGTTAATGATTTAAGTCTAGTGAGTTTTAAGTCCCAGAGTACATTGTTAAACATAGGCTAATTTCCTTCACACTAAGCCCCTACCCATGTCCTTCTCTTTCATTATTAGACAGGCATCTAATCTTCTCTCTTCCTTGCCAGAGAACTAGAAAGAAGAGCAGAATTAATACCTATTATGAAGAGGAGCTATATCACCACTTTGTGCTATTTTGTTGATGCTTCTCATCACTATACTGAGGACAGCATTGAAGCAAATGTATTGTTCTTAATATCAAGAGATTCAGTTAACTATTTAAGACTAGCACCTGCTCTGTTCTCAGACTTGACTATTACCTTTGAACATGGTCAAGAAATTTTAAAAAGCAAGTTCACTCTCTTTCTGACCCTGACCTACATGGCTTCTACATCCTGCTCTGACAGGGCTTCAGTGAGCCAGGTAAGGTTATTGGAATATTAGAAAATGTAGGCGCTCTCCCAGCATTCCCACTTGTTCATTAAATGGAATGAGAGAAAGAGAGGACTCAAGTGTCATATCCAGGTTTGGGGATTGAGAACCTGATAGTGGTGCCATTTACTGAGATTGGAAAGTTTGGGGAAGCAAGTTTTGAAGGGAAATCAGGAGTGCCACTTTAGACATTTTAGAAAATCTCTCTTCCTTTTGCCTCTAACCTTTCCTTCTCTCAGCCTTTACAAATGATCAAGTCTCTCTTTTCTTAAAACAAATGAAGCCTTCCACAAACCTTCTAATCCCTCTAACTATTGCCCTCTCTCCTTCCTTTTAGGTCTGAAACTTCTTTAAAGGATCATATACTTCTCACTATGTCTACTTCCTTACCTTTGAGTCTCTTCTCGACCCCCTGTAATCTGGCTTCGGGCCATCACCATATTATTGGAACTACATTCACTAAGGTGGTAAATAATGCCCTATTTGCCACATGTAATGGACATTTTTCAGTCCTAACCTTACTGAACCTCTCTGTGGCCTTTAACATGGCTGATCATATCTTCTGTGAAGATCTCTCCTCCTTGTCTTCCCTGGCATCAACCTCTCCTGCTTCTCTTTCTCCTTGCGTTCTTCCTGACTCTTCCTCTATCTGCTGCTCAAATGTTGAATTTGCAGGGGTTTTGCTCAGCTTTTTTTCCTCACTTTACACTGTTTTCAAGGATGATCCCATTTAGATCCTATTTAGATGATTCTGGCTCTCATCTATAAACTGTCAACTCCCAATTTGCTACTTACCAATTCTAATTCTCTTTGGAACTAGAGGCTCATATTTTGAGTTGCCTACTAGACAGGTCATCTAGATGCTCCTAGATGACAAACTCAGCACACATTCAGAATTCAGTTTTAAACGAGGCAATTTACAGAAGAAATTCAAGTTGTCAAAAACAAATGAGAAGATGCCCAATCTCACCTAGTAATCAGGAAAATGCAAATTAAAGCAATAAATGTAATATATCTCACCAAGCCTGGCAAAAAATTAATGATACTGATAACATCCAACACTGGCAATGATTAGGGAAAACAGGGATTCTCATACACCTCTGTGGAGAAGAAAATGGCAACCCACTCCAGTATTCTTGCTTAGAGATCCTGTGGACAGAGGAGCCTGGTGGGCTGCTGTCCATAGGGTTGCATGGAGTTGAACATGACTGAAGCAACTTAGCATGCATGCATGCTTTGGAGAAGGAAATGGCAACCCACTCCAGTGTTCTTGCCTGGAGAATCCCAGGGACAGGGGAACCTGGTGGGCTACCATCTATGGGGTCGCAGAGAGTCGGACATGACTGAAATGACTTAGCAGCAGCAGCAGCAGTAGCAGCATACACCTCTGATAGAAGAAAGACTTATTATAACCTTTCTGGAAAGTAATCTGGCAATATCTATTAAGATATAAAAATATGCATGTCCTTTATATGCCAAAGAAATTGCTACACAGGTCCATAGGGTGCATGTACTAGTATGCTTATCACATTGTTGTTTGTGTTACCAGGAAGTTGGAGATAATCTGCTTGCTCATCATTGGAGAAACTGATAGGGAAAATATGGTTGACATATACCTTGGAGTACTATATACCAGTCAGAGGGAATACCTTAGATGTATGTATGCAATAAACAGGAATGGCTTTTTTTTTTCTTTTTTCAAATTTTATTGGAGTTACAATGTTGTGTTAATTTCAGGTGCACAGCAAAGTGCTTCAGTTACACATATACATACTTTCATTCTTCTTAGATTGTTTTCTCATATAGCTTATCACAGAGTATTGAGTAGAGTTCCCTCTGCTATACAGAAAGTCCTTGTTCATTATCTGTCTTATATATAGTAGTGTGAGTGTGTTCACCCCAAGCTTCTTATTAGAATGGCTTCTACAACAGAGTGCTGAGTGAAAAAAAATTTGATGTTTAACACAATATGATTTATATAAATACAAATAATACACATATAAAACAACAAATTGCATTTTACATTCAAGCAAAAGGATATACATTAAGGAATGGTTGCATATGGGGTGAGGAGGGCATGGGAGTGGGGAATGGGGCTAAAAGAAAATATATAAACAAATAAAGGAGGAATCTTGCATGGGTCAATGAAGACAATATGCCATAAATTGAGGAATATGATTCACTCAGCCCACAGCACTGAGAACCTCTCCTCAGTTAATAACACATTCTCTTTGATCCTATAGTCTATTCCTATTTTTGCCACTAATGATAATGTTACAATAAATATTCTTTATATATTTTTGTATTAGTGATTCTATATCTGTAGAATATATTTTAATTGTGATATCTTCAAATATAGAATACAATGCAGTTATTAGAAAGGATGAATTACAAAGAAATCCATGCTAAGACACATTATAATTGAACTTCTGAAACTGAAAGACAAGAAATCCTAAAGTCAGCCAAAGAAAAAAGATGCACTGCTTATAAGGAAACATCAACTTGGATGATGACAGATTCGTCACCTGAAACCATGCAGGTCAGAAGATAGTGGCACAAAATTTTTTAAGCACGGTAAAAGAATAACTGTCAGATTAGGGCAATACACATGATGAGCCTAGAACATCTTATAGAACCAGAGAGTAAGAAAGTGCTGCTGCTGCTGCTAAGTCACTTCAGTCGTGTCCGACTCTGTGTGACCCCATAGACGGCAGCCCACCAGGCTCCCCCATCCCTGGGATTCTCCAGGCAAGAATACTGGAGTGGGTTGCCATTTCCTTCTCCAATGCATGAAAGAGAAAAGTGAAAGTGAAGTCGCTCAGTCTGTCCGACTGTTAGCGACCCCATGGACTGCAGCCCACCAGGCTACTCCATCCATTGGATTTTCCAGGCAAGAGTACTGGGGTGGGGTGCCATTGCCTTCCCCGAGAAAGTGCTGAGGAAAGTGCAAAGAAAAAAAAAAAACCCCACAGTGATGGAAATACGTCAAAGGGACAGAGGAACCAAATGGAAGAGCACCCGATGGTCAAAGCCAGAACAATCTGAGCAATATAATAAAGTAGTACTGGATTATAACCCAAAGTATAAAATAAATATCCATGAGTATATATTTATACTCATATAATGATTGATTTGATGGATAAATATATACATACAAGCATATTAATACATTTATTCATAACACCACATATATGTATATACATACACATATGGAGGAAAAGAGACAGATCTCCCATGCAAAATTCTAAATAATTTATTTTGATAGTTTGCTCCCAAGGAGGTAGTAGAGCAAAACTCTACTCAAGTTTGGGTATACACAGTGACTTCTAAGAGTACAACACAGGAAGGGGGATAGAATAGTAACTTGACTTTGAGGGTGTTCAATGTGAACATCTACAGTGAGAAATCATTCGATAGTGGGTACACTTGATACGATGCAACGAAAATGGTACTTTACCTTTGTGGTCTTCCTTCCCAAAACCTATAACTCCAGTTTTATCATGCATTGGATAAATTCCAGTAAAGGATGTTCTATAAAACAGCTGTCCAGTGCGCCTCAAAACCATCAAGTTCATCAAGAGGAATACAAACCTGAGAAACTGTCACAGCCAAGAGGAGCCTAAGAAGACATAATGACTAGATGTAATGTGGTATCTTGGGTGGTTCTGAAACAGATAAAGAACATCAGGTTAAAACAAAGGAAATTTGGATAAAGTATAGACTTTAATAATAATGTATTGCTATTACTTCATTAATTGTAACAAATATACCATACAAATATACTAATGTAAGATGTTAACAATAGGGAAAACAGTGTGGGGGATATGGAAACTGTACTATCTTCTCAATTTTTCTGTAAACCTAAAACTGTTCTAAAAAATAAAGATTAGTCAAAAATAAACAACTGTTGGACTTCCCTGGTGGCAGAGAGGGTAGGAATCCACCTGCCAATGCAGGGGACACCGGTTTGATCCCTGGTCTGGGAAGACTTTACATGCCTCAGAGCAGCTAAGCCCCTGCACCACAACTATTGAGCCTGTGCTCTAGAGCTTGTGAGCTGCAACCACTGAAGCCCATGTTCCTAGAGCCCACAATGAGAGAGTTGAGGGGGCTGGTCAGCTCCCGCCCTCTGCAACTAGAGAAAGCTTGCATGCAGCAACGAAGGCCCAGCACAGCCAAAAATAAATAAGCAAATAAAGCAGTGTGTACATGCCAAAAAAATTTTTTAATAAATAACAGTCAACAACAAATTCTATATCTGTCAAAACTATCCTTCATTCAAAGGAAAACTGAGAGAATGTGTTGCTAGCAAACCTGCCCTTAAAGAACAGCTAAAGGAAGTTCTCTAAATGGAAAGGAAATGATAAAAGGAGGTCTGGAAATTTAGAAAGGAAAGTACATCAGAATGGGTGAAAATAGGGGAGTACTATCTTTTTCATGAGTTTCTTAAATCATATTTGATGGTGAAAGCTAAAATTATAACACCATCTGATGTGGTGGCTCAGTACAGGTAGAAGAAACACTTAAGACAATTATACACTTTTAATGTGGGTATCATAAAGCAATCTAAATGAAAGTAAGTTCTCTCTACTGTAGTTGGAGTAGTAAAATACTAATAAGAGTAGACTATTATAAGTCACTGTTCCTGGGGTTCTCAAACTTGCTTAAAACTCAACATTCAAAAAACTAAGATCATGGCATCCAATCCCATCACTTCACAGAAAATAGATGGGGAAACAATGGAAACAGACTTTATTTTCTTGGGCTCCAAAATCGCTGCAGATGGTGACTGCAGCCATGAAATTAAAACATGTTTGCTCCTTGGAAGAAAAGCTATCTCCAACCTAGACAGCATATTAAAAAACAGAAACATTATTTTGCTGACAAAGGTCCATACAGTCAAAGCTATGGTTTTTCCAGTAGTCATGTATAGATCTGAGAGTTGGACCATAAAGAAAGCTGAGCACTGAAGAATTGATGCTTTTGATCTGTGGTGTTGGAGAAGGCTCTTGAGAGTCCCTTGGACTGCAAGGAGATCCAACCAGTCAATCCTAAAGGAAATCAATCCTGAATCTTCATTGGAAGGACTGATGCTGAAGCTAAAGCTCCAATACTTTGGCCACCTGATGTGAAGAACTGACTCACTGGAAAAGACCCTGATGCTGGGAAAGATTGAAGGCAGGAGGAGAAGGAGACGACAGAGGATGAGATAGTTGGATGGCATCAACAACTCAATGGACATGAGTTTGAGCAAGCTCTGGGAGTTGGTGATTGACAAGGAAGCCTGGAGTGCTGCAGTCCATGGGGTCACAAAGAGTTAGACACAACTGAGCAACTGAACTGAACTGAACTGATTATAAGTCACATGTTTATATTGTAACACTTATAACAACAACTAAGAAAACTATATAGAGCAGTGTGCTCAAAAATACTATAAATAAATCAAGATAGAATCCTTAAAAATGTTCAAGCAAGCACAGGAAAGCAAAAGAAGAGAAAGGAGAACAGAGGAAACAAACAGAAAATAATTAAATGGCAGACTCAAGTCTTAGCATATCAATAATTACCATTTTTTATCACTAATTACTATTATAGGTTGAATTGCTAAGTCACTTCAGTTGTGTCCAACTCTGTGCGACCCCATAGAGGGGAAAGATATATTAAAGTCCTATTCAAAGTACCTGTGAATGTGGCCTTATCTGGAAAGAGGGTTGTCTTAGTTCTGGCTTCTGTGACAAAGTACTGTAGAGAGGGTAGCTTACAAACAATAGGAATTTGTTTCTCACAGTTCTAGTGGCTGGAAGTTAGATATCAGGGTGCCAGCATGCTTGGTAGGCAAGTTCTTTACCCACCCAGGGAAGAGCCTGTGTCTCCTGCATTGGTAGGTGAGTTCTTCACCACTGTGCCAACCTAGGAAGCCCAGTATAATACAACTGGGATCTTAACGAGAAAAAGGGAAGCTCCCCGCATTGAGGATGGTTAAGAATCCAATATGGAATAAATTGGGGGAAATAGGGCTCAGTGAGGTGCCCTGTATGCCTCACGGGCATAACTCCCCCAGCTCCCCCCAAGCCCTGATTGGTCTGGCGGTGGGGGGTGGGGAGGTCCAGTATTGAGCCCCTCTCCAACAGCTGGCCCTCTCCTACTCCCAGCAGTCCCTGCCTCTCAGCCGCGTGGTAGTTTTTCCACCCAAATCGTTTCCATCTCCCCTCTACTGACTCCCAAGTCCCCTGAGTCCCTGCTGGCCTCCATCCTCTCACCTCACGGGTGCTCATTCCCCGCTCCCCCCACCAGATTTTCTATGCAACCCTGCCCTGGCACTCCAGTCGCTCCAGTTGCTACCATTCCTCCCCTCAACTAAATCAGGTGATCTCTGAAGATGTAAATAAGCGGGGAGGGTAGCAGACAGGAAGATGAAGGGAGAAAAGCTGCCCACCATCATGGGACAGGAATGTAGGTGAACACGAAAATGATCGAAGAATCATACCTGGGTGAAGCCAGCTATATTATGCACGTGGAAGCTGTAGTTATGACCTGAGGTGACTTCAGTGGGACCGGATGGTTCCCACAAGAAGGAAGGCAGGATCTGTAATGTTGTGTGCGCGTGTGTGTGTGTGTGTATGTGTGAATCGCTCAGTTGTGATGGCAATGGACGAATCGGCTTTCTCATAAAAGACAGAAAGTGAAGGACAGAAAGACAAACTGGTGGTATTGGAACACTTTTAAGAAATGACTCGGTGTACACCAAAGCCTTCCCTGGTGGCTCAGATGGTAAAGCATCTGCTTACAATGCAGGAGACCCAGGTTCGATCCCTGGGTTGGGAAGATCCTCTGGAGAAGGAAATGGTAACCCTCTCCAGTACTCTTGCCTGGAAAATCCCATGGATGGAGGAGCATTGTAGGCTACAGTCCATGGGGTCGCAAAGAGTCAGACACGACTAAGCGACTTCACTTTCACTTTCACACCAAAGTCAACCCAACCTTTCATCATTGGAAGGTTGACAACAGTTAGTTTTGACTTAATTTCCAAAGCCTTGAGTGAGGAAAGCAATCAAAGACCTTATAAAAAGCTCAACATCATCTTTCGCCATCCGTTACAAAACAAGCTTTGCGATGACAACGTTTTATTAATACAACAGCTAATTCATCTCAGAAGGAGCAACTTGTTCAGACGATCTCCTCCCTCAAATCCTGTTAGCACCAGAGGACTTACAGCCTGGGTCACCTCCCGGACCCATACCTCACAGACCGTTATCATCTCAAACAGCTGATGGCAAGGCCCCACTGGCAGGTGAGGAGATCGTGTGCATCAATCCAGGGAGAAGATCAGGGACAAGCACTAAGAGGATTACCAGTGAGGGCAAGGGACAAATACCTGGACCCCTTGGAGGATGCAGATCCCTACCAATGTTTTGCCAAGGGCAAGGTCTCTAAGCACAACTACAGTTACCCCATATGGACTCCTTAGACTTTGGCATCAGTGTGGGACCAGTGAGATTAAGACACAGTCATCTCAGAGCAAGTCCCAGCAGCGGAAGGAGACTATCATGCACATATTCCAGAATGCATTCAACTGTGAGTAAAACGGAATGGGCTGCTGTCAGGACTCAGTGCGAACTTGGCTCCAAGCAGTGAGCTGTATGTGGGGAGGACAGCATGCTCTATCGCTGTGTGTGGGACCGATAGAGACTATACAGACCTGTGCTTGTGCTATGAGAAGTTTTGCCTCCAATGGATGGCTCTAACAGAGTTCTGTTTCTTGGCCCTCTGTTCTTACTGTCACCTCCCACTTTGGGCCTGCTACCACTGAGGAATGATGTGCAGGTGCTATGGAAGGAACCACAAAGCGGCTGTGTGACTCAGTTTCAGAGAGAGAAGGGAAGGAGAGAGGGAGAGGGAGGAAGAATATGATTTCATTTTTATTAAAAAAATTGTATCTGTGTATATGAATACATACACATGACGAAGGTGTGAAAGGCTGCACAAATTGGTATCCTCAATATTACAAGGGGAGGGGAAGGGGATATGAAAGGGGAGATTTTTTTAAATTTTAAAAATTAATTTATTTTAATTGGAAGCTAATTACTTTATAAGATTGTGGTGGTTTTTGCCATACATTGACATGAATCAGCCACGGGTGATTCATCCCGTTCCCATCCCATCCCTCTGGGTTGTCCCAGAGCAGTGGCTTTAAGTGCCCTGCCTCATACATTGAACTTTCCCTGGTCATCTGTTTTACATATGGTAATATACATGTTTCAATGCTACTCTCTCATTTCATCCCACCCGCGCCTTCTCCCACAGAGTCCAAAAGTCTGTTCTCTACATCTGTGTCTCCCCTGCTGTCCTGCATATAGGGTCATTGTTACCATTGAAAGGGGAGATTTTAACTTTATCTTCATTTTTTTATAGAATAAATAAATAAATAATATTTTAAAATGAATAAATAAATCCATTTGTTGCTGCACATGGGCTTTCTCTAGTTGCAGAATAGAGGGCTGCCCTCTGGTTGCAGTGCATGGGCTTCTCATTGCAGTAGCTTCTTTTGTTTGCAGAGCAGGGGATCTAAAGCATGCAGGCTTCAGAAGTTGCAGCATGTAGGCTCAGTAGTTGTGGCTCTCAGGCTCTAGAGCACAGACTCAATACTTTTGATGCACGGGCTTAGTTACCTCAGGGCGTGTGGAATCTTTGCAGAGCAGGGATGAAACCCATGTCCCCTGCATTAACAGGCAGATTGATTCTTAACCACTGGGTCACCAAGAAATCCTTTATCTTCTTGCATTTGTTATTTCACATCCTATAATGAGAACATACATATTTGTAACTTAAAAGAAAATGTCAATTAAATAAATTTTTGAGAGAAGTTATTTCCCTCAAACCTAATTTTACTCTTGTTCTCTGCTCTGGTGGACTGGTATCATCATTCACTTCCAAGACAAGAGACCTACAAGTAATGCAAGATCCTTCCTTCTCTGTAATCTTCCACCCTTCCACTAAGTCACTAAATCCAGATTTTAGTTCATAAATATCCCAACCTTCTTCTAATTAATAAGTCCTGTCTATTCTAGTTCCTAAATCTCTTTTAAATCCCTTTCCCTGTTTACCATCCCTGCGAATAAGGCTTGTTTCTGTTTTTTTTTAATTCAGGACTTCATCATCTGTCAATAATCACCTGTTTTATTCCCCCATCCATTCTCTCTCATATAACACTCTCAGAACTATCTTTCTAAACAATTATAGTGTACCACTGCTGGAAAACAAATGAAAATATTTTTATTTTAAGAGGCATACTTTTATTTTAATATTCATAGGAAATATATTAAACTCATAATTTCAAAAATATTATTGCTTAAATTTAAAAAATTAAAATGGTAAAGGTAGAATATGAATAAGTGAAGCTGGAAAACATTGGCTTATAAGGATAAAGCCCAAACTCCATGAATCTTTATGACCTAGTCTCATCCTACCTTTCCAATTTTGTCATCATCAAAGTACAATTTCAATTAGGGAAAACTTTCTGATGGCCCCAAATATGCTTTCTTCTTTCATCCCTCTCTGCCCTTCCTCATGATATTCTTACTCATTCTACTTAGTAATCTCCTCCTTTTCTTTGAATATTCAGCTCAAATATTTCTTCTGTGAGGACCTTTTTCAGGGGGTATGTGAATGTTTACAGCAGCTTTATTCACAATTACTAGAAGCAACTAAGTGGTAAGTGACTAAATAAACAGACTATGGTATTTCCAAACAACGGGATACTACTGAAAGATAAAAGGGAATGGACTATCAACCCATGCAAAAACATGGATGAGTCATAAACATATATGATTTATATGTGAAACAAGTCAGTATGAAAAGATGACCTACTGTATGATTCCATTTATATGACATTCTAAAAGAGGCAAAACTAAAATGACAGTAAAAACATCACTGGTTTCCAGATATTTGGAGAAGAGGAGGATGTTCAAGGACAGGGGAATATTTCAGGACAGTGAACTTTTTCTCTATGATACTTTAATGGTGGATGCTTCATACTTTTTTCCAAACCCATAGAACTTTAGAGCACAAAGTAAAATATGAAAAAAACTTAATATATTTAACGAAAACAAAAAAATCAAAATCACTTAGGAGATCAAGTGATACAAAGGCCAGAATGCATAACATGAAAAAATAATTTGCAATTTGGGTTACAAATGTGCAAAAGAACGTTCCTGAAGTGGGTGCAAACCTAAATAACTTTGTAAATGAGTGATGTTTAAGAGTATAGGGAAAAGGAACTGTACATAAGCATTCTATTCTAGTTGACAAAATTGTTTCCCCTAAGGGTATAGGCTAATAATTCTGAAACCACTATACATGTATACTGGAATTGAACAATTAAGTATCTGATGGTGGACTGTAGGAGCCAGGTTTCTTAGTGTTGAAGTGGGAGGATACAGATAAGCAAAGGGAAGAAGGTAAAATGACCCACAGGGTAATAGACATGAACTGGAAATATTTGTATGAATTCATGTTTACCTTAATACAGATACATGTATAAATATATATATGTTATTAAATTAATTAAATAAGGAGGCCATTAGACTGATGTGGCTCTAATGCCATGGTGGCCTATGTAAGCAAGCCAGAATCTAAGCCTATAAATGCTTCAAGGTTTCAAAATCACAACAATAAGGACAGCCAATCACAAATAGCCAATTAGGCTTTAAGTAATAGGCTTCAGCAATATGTGAACCAAGAACTTCCAGATGTAAAACCTATGTTTAGAAAAGGCAGAGAAACCAGAGATCAAATTACCAACATTCGGTGGATCATAGAGAAAGCAAGGAAATACCAGAAAAACACCTACTTCTGTTTCATTGACTATGCTAAAGCCTTTGACTGTGTAGATCACAAAAACTGTGGAAAATTTTTCAAGAGATGGGAATACCAGACCACAAATATTTTTACCACCTTACCTGCCTCCTGAGAAACCTGTATGCAGATCAAGAAGCAACAGTTAGAACTGGACATGGAACAATGGACTGGTTCCAAATTGGGAAAGGATTACGTCAAGGCTGTATATTGTCACCTTGCTTATTTAACTTATATGCAAGGACATCATGTGAAATGCCGGGCTGGATGAATCACAAGCTGGAATCAAGACTGTTGGGAGAAATATCAACAGCCTCAGATATGCAGATGATACCACTTTAATGGCAGAAAATGAAAAGGAACTAAAAGAGCCTCCTAATGAGGGTGAAAGAGGAGAGTGAAAAAACTGGCAAATAGAAGAGAAAAAGTTGAAACAGTGACAGAGTTTATTTTCTTGGGCTCCAAAATCACTGTAGACAATGACTGCAGCCATGAAATTAAAAGACACATGCTCTTTGGAAGAAAAGCAATGACAAATCCAGACAGCATATTAAAAAGCAAAGACATCAGTTTGCCAACAAAGGTCCATCTAGTCAAAGCTATGGTTTTTCCAGTAGTCATGTATGGATGTAAGAGTTGGACTATAAAGAAGGCTGAGAACCAAAGAATTGATGCTTTTGAATTGCGGTGTTGGGGAAGACTCTTGAGAGTCTCTTAGACAGCAAGGAGATCAAACCAGTCAATCCTAAAGGAAATCGATCCTGAATATTCACTGGAAGGACTGATGCTGAAGCTGAAGCTCCAATACTTTGGCCACCTGATGTGAAGAGCTGACTCATTGGAAAAGACCCTGATACTGGGAAAGATTGAGGGCAGGAGGAGATGGGGGTGACAGAGGATGAGATGGTTGGATGGCATCACTGACTCAATGAACATGAGTTTGAGCAGACTCTGGGAGGTAGTTGGGACAGCAGCCTGGCATGCTGCAGTTCATGGGGTCGCAAAAAGTCAGACACAACTTAGTGACTGAAAAACAATAACAACAAATGTTTTTTGCAGAATTATTCACAACAGCCAAGATATGGAAACATCCTAGCTGTCCATTGACAGATGAATGGATAAAAAAGTTGTGGGATACACATACACACACACACATATGCACATGCATACAATGCAATATTCAGCCACAAGAAAGAAGGAAATTCTGCCATTTGCAACAACATAGATGAACTTTAAGGGCATTATACTAAGTGAAATAAGTCAGACAAAGACAAATATAGTATGCTGTCACTTATATGTGGAATCTAAAAAACTGAACTCATAGAAACAGAACAGAATGGTAGTTTCTAGGTGCTGGGGAGTAGAGGAGAAGGAGAAATGTTCAAAGGGTACATAATTTCAGTTATAAAAAAATAAATGATGAGTATCTAATATACAGGATTGTGACTGTAATTAAAAATATTGTATTATATACTTGAACGTTGCTAAGAGAGGATCTTAAATATTTTCACCACAAGAAAGAAATGGTAATTATGTGGCTGGTGGTAACCATTTTACAATATATACGTGTATAAAATCAATGCATTGTATACCTTGAACTTACACAGTGTTATATGTCAATTATAGCTCAATAAAGTTGGAAAAAATAGTTTGTTTAAGAATAATTGAGCTAACACAATAAGAGAAGCCACCACAATGAGAAGCTCATGTGCTGCTACTAGAGAAAGCCCTCACATAGCAAAGACGACCCTGCTGCTGCTGCTAAGTCGCTTCAGTCATGCCCAACTCTGCGACCCCACAGGCGGCAGCCCACCAGGCTCCTCTGCCCCTGGGATTCTCCAGGCAAGAATACTGGAGTGGGTTGCCATTTCCTACTCCAGGGGATCTTCCTGACCCAGGAATCAAATCCACATCTCTTTTGTCTCTTGCATTGGCAGGCAGATTCTGTGCCACCTGGGAAGGGCATTAAGCCAACTGATTTATGGTAATTGGTTATGGCAGTTCTAGGAAACTAATATACTTCCTAACTTATCTCCCTGCCTCCACCTGTTTACTTCTAATCCATGTTCTACACTGCCACCAGGATGGCCTTTTCTAAAATACACATGTAATCATATTACTCTTCTGCTTAAAAGCCTGCCATGGTTCCCTAATGATCCATGCTGATCCTTACAGCTTCAGTTCTTGCTACTCCATTATATAATCCCTACACCTTAATAACATGTTACTTGAAATTCTCCCCCAAATACTATGGTCATGCATACTTATCTGCTCATCTATATATTGCTCCCTCTGCCTAGATCATAGCCCCTGAATACCATCAAATTTTTCTTTGCAATCACATATGCAAGAAGAGGCAGTAGTGAATATAAAATGGTTTTTCAAGAAATCTGGTTATGAAGGCTGAGAAACTTTTGTCAGTGACAAATTTTGAAACCAGAGCTGGAATCCGCTTTCTAACAAACACTGCTAGAAAGGGATCCCTTACTTATACAAAGCCATTCTCCCAAATTCTGTCATTGGCCCTCTTCTGTTTCACCTCTGTTTTCTCCCTCTGCAATGGCATCCAGTCTTCTGTCTTCAAATACCATCTATTATCATTGAGACTAGCAAATCTCTATCTCTACTTTCAATATCTCTCCCAAGTTCAGACCACTGGAAGTTGTCCCATTGCACACTGATACTCTGTTAATTTTTCTTCTACTCATTTTTTTCTCTGTGTGATTCATTTCAGATAGTTTCTACTGCTGTGTCTTCAAGTTCCTTAATTTTTCCTTTGATTTGTCTAATCTATTAATCCAGTCAAGTAATTTTTTCTCAGACATTAATATCTATAAGTTTAATTTCAGTCTTTTAATATCTTCCATATCTTTTCTCAATATGATCACATTTTTCTTTACTTTATTGAACAAATAGAGTATATTCGAACTTTAAAGTCTTTGTCTACTGATTTTGTCATCTGTGCTATTTCTGATTGATTTTGCTCATAGTTTCTTGCTTTGTATACTTCATTATTTATTACTGGATACAAGGCATTGGGGATTTTACGTTTTTGAGTGCTAGAATTTTTCTTCGTTTTTCCTTTAAATACTTTTGCAATTTGTTCTGAGATAATAAAGTTATTCAGAAACAGTTTAATCCTTTAAGGGTTGCTCTTAAGTTTTGTTAGGCAGAATTAGAGCAACCTTTGTGTGTGTGTGTGTGTGTGTGCACGCATGCACACACATGTGTGCACACGCTTAGCTGCTCAGTTGTGTCTGAGATCCTTTGGACTACAGCCTGCCAGGCTCCTCTGTCCATGAGATTTTTCAGGCAAGAAATACTGGAGCAGGTTGCCATTTACTCCTCCAGGGGATCTTCCTGACCCAGGGATCAAACCTGCATCTCCTATGTTTCCTGCATTGCAGGCAGATTCTTTACCTGCTGAGCCATCAGGAAAGTCTTTGGTCTAAAGCTAATTTATCTGTACTACTGAGGCAATGCTTTCTCTTTCTCTCTTTGTCTCTTTGTATCTCTCTCTTTGTCTCTCTATGTGCATGTCTCTTCTTTTTGTTACTGTGCCCTATGAATTTTAGCCACTTCCATTTCCCTGGATTCTCAACTCTGCCTTCTAAACTCTAAGAGATTGCTTGACTCTAGCCAGGCTTACTCTCTCTGAACTGTTTCATTTATTTTGTCCAGTTTCGTAGTTCAGTTCAGTTCAGTCACTCAGTCGTGTCCTACTCTTTGCGACCCCATGAATCGCAACACGCCAGGCCTCCGTCCATCACCATCTCCCAGAGTTCACTCAGACTCACGTCCATCGAGTCAGTGATGCCATCCAGCCATCTCATCCTTGGTCGTCCCCTTCTCCTCCTGCCCCCAATCCCTCCCAGCATCAAAGTCTTTTCCAAAGAGT